>JAPPVO010000031.1:181079197-181550908 GCA_030407325.1 Camellia japonica
TAGTAGCTCAATATCCTTGTTATATCTTTGTACAGAAACGCATAGTATAAGAAAAAAGTGAGGCTATCTTTCATTACATGTCACTGATTTACACCCAATGCCAAAAGGCCAAGTTACAAAAAGCAAAGGAATAGAAAAAAATTACATTTCAAAAGTAAAATATCTTGAAATTGGCTGCATTCCACGTCTGGGGATAGTTTTACCATCTAAGTCTTCCAGGTGTATACCCCTTTGCCTGCAAGGCCAATTATCTTGTATGGCCCCTCTCAATTTGCTCCTAATTTGCCTTCGTCGGGGATCACTTGTTTGCCCATTACCTTCCTCAAGACCCAGTCTCCGATCTTGAACAGCCTAGGATACACAGTCTTGTTGTATTTTTATGGAGAGCTCTTGCTGGTAAATTACTATGTGGATTAGAGCCCGTTCCCTTCTTTCTTCAGCTAGGTCAAGTTCCAGGGCCATAGCTTCATTGTTTAAGTCTGGTTGAAAACTTTCAGATCAGATGGTTGGCATGCCGATTTCCAATGGTATGACCGCCTCCATGCCATAAGCCAAGGCAAATAGAGTTTCCCCGGTTGAGCGCCTTGGTGTAGTGCGATATGCCCAAAGTACATTGGGGAGTTCTTCAGCCCACTTCCCTTTGACTTTCTCCAGTCGCTTCTTCAGCCCGTCTAGGATGGTCTTGTTTGAAGCTTCTGCTTGACTATTTGACTGAGAGTAGGCCAGTGTGGAGTTATAAAACTCAATCTTTAACTCTTCGCAAAATCCGCGAAAGAGCTTCCCATCAAACTGAGTGTCATTATCCGAAATGAGGGCCTTTGGGATACCGAAGCGAGTAATGACATTCTGCAAATGAACTTTTTTACATCTTTTTCCTTGATAGTTGCCAACGGCTCAGCCTTTACCCACATAATGAAGTAGTCGGTAGCGGCGATGAAAAACTTGTGGTTGCCCGGAGCTGTTGGAAGTGGTCCCACAATATCTAACCCCAAAACACAAATGGCCAAGGACTTGTAAGGGGGAGCAACTCTCTGGCCGACTGGTGGATTTGGTGAGCAAATTTTTGACATTTTTTCATACCTGCGAACGTATTTATGCGCGTCCGCCTTCATGCATGGCACACAATAACCCTTGAAATTGCTCGATAAGCAAAGACCTGTCCCCAATATGACTCCCGCAGATGCCTTCATGAATCTCGAAAAGGAAAGCTTCTACCTTGCTGAGGTGGACGCACTTCAGGTACGGCCCAATGAAAGACTTCTTGTACAAGGCGCCAGATGGAGAGAGCCAAAATCGCTTTGATTTGGCCCTGATCTTGTTGGCCTCCTTCTTTTCAGTGGGTAGAATTCCATCTTTTAGGAAGCAACGATGGGATCTATCCAGGACGGTCCCAAGTCGGCGCAGAGTACTTCGAGCACCTCTGGTTCCTCAATGCTTGGTCAGGTAAGAATTCTATTATCAAAGGATTAAGAAAAAGTCATTTGTATGGATGTTAGGCCAGCCAGTTCATCGGCTGCATTGTTTTCTTCGTGGTTAATTTGTTTCATTCTTATTGCGGCAAACTTTTTGATTTCTGCGCGTACCAACGCTTGGTACTTGGACATCCTTTCATCCCTGGCCTCATATTCCTGCAGACCTGATTGACCACCAGCTTGGAGTCACTAAATACCATAAGTTCTGATGCTTTCATTCTCAATGCATTCTTCAATCTGGCGAGGAGGGCTTCGTATTCTGCCTCATTGTTGGATGCTGGGAAACCAAGTGTGATCGCGTGCTTGATGGTCAACCCATCCAGGGATGTCAGTACGATCCCTAGCCCGGCGCCATGTCTATTGGAGGCCCTATCGACGAAGAGCTTCCACATCTCGCCAATGAACAACTTCTAGCAGTCGAAGGGACTTTGAGAGTTCCTGAACTCCAAGGTACTGGTCAGCTCATACCGGTCTCTTTCTATGTCTCTGTCGAGCTTGTATTTTGGCAAGCTAGCCAACTTTTCCATTTCTTGCTCGGCTTTCTCTTGCCCATCTGCTACTCGTTGTCCATCACTTATTTCTGCTATCTGAGCTGTGGGCTACGCCAAATCCGTGCTAGCCAAATTGACAGGGTAAACAGGGTATGTTCCAGGGGCAAATTCTACCACGAAGTCGACAAAAGCTTGAGCTTTGATCGTAATGTGCGGTTGGAACTTGATATCGTATTGCCCCAATTTCACGGCCCACTTCAAAATTCTACAGGTAAAATTTGCCTTTTCAAAGAGCACCTTGAGTGAAAATTCGATTAGCACGACTAATGTGTGGGCATGAAAATAGTGCGCCAGCTTTCGGGAAGCCATCATGAGGGCTAGAGCCAATTTTTCTAGCAATAGATATCTTGATTGAACCGAGAGCAGCGTCTTGCTTATGTAGAAGATGGGGAGGTATTGGATCCCCTCAGCGCGGACGAGGATGGCGCTCACCGCGTGTTGAGAAACTGCCAAGTAGAGATACAGCTCTTCACTTGGCTTCAGTGTAACCAGGATTGGGGCCGAGGAAAGGCACATTTTTGGATCCGCCAATGCACGATTGCATTCTTCATCCCAAAAGAACTTGGCCTTCAAAGTTTTAAAGAAGGGCCTACAACGATCTGAAGACCGGCTGATAAATCGATTCAGCGCGGTTGCCATTCTGGCGAGATGTTGCACGTCCTTCGTGGAGTTTGGACACTCCAGTTCTTGTATCGCCTTGATCTGGGAGGGGTTAGCTTCAATTCCTCGGTTCGTGACTAAAAACCTAGAAATTTCCCGGTGTCAACTCCGAAGGCGCACTTGGAGGCATTCAAACGCAGCTTGTGATATTTAAGTATGGCGAACATTTCTGCTAGGTCGGCAAGGTGTTGGGACTTTTCCTTGCTCTTTACCACCATATCATCGATATAAGCCTCCATAGTGCGACCAAGAAGGGGGGCGAACATTTTGGTTACCATCCTTTGAAAAGTTGCTCCGGCATTTTTCAGTCTGAACGGCATGACCTTGTAGCAGTACAGGCCTCTTGGAGTGATGAATGAAGTGATTTATCGGTCTAGTTCGTACATGGCTATCTGGTGGTAGCCACGATATGCATCCAGGAAGCTAAACCTCTAATGGCCAGCGGTTAGATCCACCAGCTGGTCGATTCTAGGGAAGGGAAAACTGTCATTTGGGCACGCACGGTTGACCGTCTTACAATCGACGCACACTCGTCATTTACCGTTCTTCTTCGGCACTACCACCGTGTTAGAGATCCATCTAGGGTACTGCACCTCTTCTATGGCCTCCGCTTCTAGCCAGTTCTTGACCTCTTCCGCCACTATGTCGGCATGGTGTAAGGCCGAGTGCCGCGTCCTCTGGATGATCGGTCGTGCATTCGAAAAGACATTCAACTGGTGGCAAATGAAGCTAGGGTTGACGCCAGGCATATCGTAAGGCATCCATGCAAAGGACTTCATGTTGGAAACTAAAAAGTTGACATAATCGAGTCGCTCGGCGCTGGACAAAGATGATCCCAAAAGAAAAAACTTGTTTGGATCATTCTCGTCGACGCGCACTTCCACCAAATCTTCAACCGATTTCTCCTCGGCCTTTCTTCCCACGTCTTCCAGGACTTCCTTCCCTTCTGATCCCTCTATCATTTGAACGAAGCCTTTGGCGGCCCGGCTGCCATTTACTGCAACAAAGCACTGTTTTGCCATTACTTGGTCTCTCCAAACCTCTTCTACTTGTCCAACCGCACTAGAAAGCGTAGGACCTAATGGTAGGTTGACGCTACTGCCTGCATGGTGTGCAACCAGCCCCTACCCAGGATTAAATTGTAGGTTGATGGTACCTTAAGCACCTAAAATTCCACTTGTTTTATGACCGATCCTGCTTTGACCGGCAATATGATCTTTTCGATCGGCCATTCCGGTTGAGAGTTGAAGCCAACCAAAGGAGACGTTGCTGGAGCCAAGTCTTTGTCCTCCAACTTCATATGTTTGAACGCGTCATAATACATGAGCTCGACCGAACTCCCTAGTCAATCAGAATTCTTTTGATGTCGAAGTCTTTGACGCGGAAGGTGACCACTAAGGCATCATTATGAGGCACTTGGATTCTCTCTAAGTCCTTGCTTGAAAAGGTCAGGATGTCTTTTACCTCAGTCCTTCATTTTTTCACGGCAGGCTGAACGGAGAGCATTTCCCTCATATGCTCGTCTTTCTTGATCATCCCCCTCAGCTTGAAAACCCGTGCCGATTTGATGATGCCATGAATGACATTGATTACACCTTGAGGTGCTGCATCCAGGACAGCAAGGCCGTTTGGCTCAGCCTGTCCCTAGGGAGTGGCTCTCATACCCCCGTCTATGTACTGGTCCAAATGCCCAACCGCTACCAGCTCCTCCAAATGTTGTTTGAGCGGCATACAGTCCTCCGTTCGGTACCCCATTTCTTCATGAAAGGTGTAGCGATACCTGGAGTTGAAGCCCCTCTGCGTGTTTCCCAACTTGGCCAGCCAACGGACGTAAGGTTCACCTTGAATTTCACTTAGGATGTGGTAAATAGGGATTTATGGTGATGCTGGTTCGTGCTTTCAACTTTCTCTTGGCATCTTCCTCTTCATCACGAGGAGCGTTAGCTTGGTTGTTTCTGCGACTTTTGTTTTTATCATTACGGTTTGAACCGCGATATTAGTCTCTAGCTCGGTCATTCGGGTGGTTGTCCTTCTGCCCCACCGAGTGAACCTTTCCTGCCACTCTTCTGTCCACCGTGACTGGATTTGCCTTCTCGGTTGCGGTGACGGCATCATCCTCTACTCGGACATGTTTATTGATCCGCTGCATCAAGGATTCCATGGTGGTGGGCTGGTGCATCATAAGCAAACCTCGCAGCCTATGTCCGACTGGGAGACCCCAATTGTATTGGGTGATCGCCAGATTGGTGAGACAATCGAGGATCTCATTGTAGGTTTCCCAGTACTGGGCATTGTATGCCTTCAAAGAGCCTCCAGATTCCATCTTGACGCTCAGGAGATGGTCAACCTCCTTCAGTGTTCAAGTGTTGGTTTTGAATCTGGTGACGAAGGCCTCTGCTAGTTGTTGCCATTCCTCGATGCTCCCCTTCAGTAGCCTTTCGAACCACTTCAGGCCTAGTTCTCCCAAACTTGCTAGGAATATGAGACACATCAAGACGTCATTGCGCTGGTGGCTAGCCATTACTTGCCTATAATGACTGACATGCATGTACGGATCCGTCTTGTCGTCGTATAACATGAACTTAGGTTGGTGGAATCCGACAGGGAGCGGCGTGCTCTCGATTTCTGGGGACAGTAGAGTAGCGGTAAGTCTCGCCAGTTCTCTGTCCTTTGGCGCTAGAGCCATCGCTCTAGGCGTTGGCATCGCCACTTCCTCACTACAACGGATTTGGGGACTTAGCCTTTGTAACGTCGGCAACCTCTAGGTCTCTCTACGGTGGGCCCCCTCCTCCAACACATCCCTCAGGTCCCCCGAACGGGCAGTAAGAGTATCTCGACATTATCGATGGACATGAGGGACAGTAGCTGATGTCGCGAGTGTAAGATATCTCTACCTGTGGGTCGGAGTCCCCAACCCCATAGCTTTTGGAGATAGAGAGAGAGGGCGTCCTATTTTGGCGAAGACTACCAGAGCGAGGGAGCAGGGTGCACTCACTGTGGTTGCCCTCTCCAACAACACCCTTCCCCTTAATCTAGCGCGTCAGCCCCTCCATTTCAGCCGCCATCTTGCGAATGAGGGTGTCCTGGTCTCTGAGTTTGTGCTTCAAGCGCTGAGCATGTGACTCTCCCCGTTATCGGCGACCCTCTGGACTGTTCGAGTGATCAGTGCTCCTTGTGCGTCTCGCACACCTCTGGAAGAGGTCTCAAGGCCTGCCATAGTCGGAATAGTAAGAGGGCCACATCTCTATCGGACAAACTCTGGTGTGATACCATCGACAATGGACAACGGAGTTTCGTCGTTGTTAGCCATGGAAACGGTCAAAAAAGCTTGAAGAGCAAGGTTTGTCTGTCAAAGTTTTCTTACAGACAGCGCCAATTGTACGGGGTGAAATATCATCCGTTCTCCGTACTCATTGAACCCAAGTTTCATGTAACATTGCTTGACCTGAAAATAGAAAGATGGTGAGCTACCCGGCGGTGTACTGCCGGATAAACCCTCCAACGATCAAGTCAGCACACTTGGAGAAGAAGAAGAAAAAGAAGAATGGGAATAGAGCACTTTCGAGAGAGAGAGAGAGAGTTGTGAATTCCTTCAGGTTGCTTACCTCTAACGTTCCCTCAGTCCTCCTTTTCTAGGTTGGCCATGTAGCCTCAGAGATTGTAGGCACACTACCTTTGTTGTCCTTTCTTGGACAAACGGCTGTGCTCCCCTCTACCCTCCATACACGTGTAGAGACCAAAACCTTCAAATAGTGTTTGTCAAACCGCCAAACGGTATTGACACATATCAGGAGTGGATTTCCCCTTCTTCATATCATTGGTCCAAGTGGCTCATACAACCAAGCTATCACGACCGACCTATCACTTGGGGAGAAACACCACAATAACTAGGATGGTCGAACCATGATACATCAGTCCATCTGAACTGACCGATCGTGAGGCGCTCGGTTAGACATCTCAGTCTCGTCCCGCTTCCTTACAAAACATCTTGGCCCAAATTCAATATGGACTATCCATAACTTAGCCCAACGCATCACTACAGATCTAACTGACTATCAGGCCGAATCATAGTTCGGTTGAGCACCTGCATGTCTCCGCATTCTGGTCTACGATCTGCTCCGCCCAATGTAATGGACCAGGGAGCCGCGTTGGTTCAGTTCGGTTAAACACATGGCCTGGCCCTCGTAAGGCCCAAAACCATACCCACGCTACCATAGCTCGTCCCTATTGTTCGGTACAAATCCCCCTCTCATATTTTATATATTAAATAGATTTCTATATATACTTTATATATTTTATGTATACACTAATCATAACTAGCATCCATTAAAAGAATTTTATGATTAACATTTCTTTAAAACTAATGCATTTGCAATTTATATTTAAATGCTTTGATAATTTAATGATTGAGAGACCGTGTGAGAAATGAGTAAAACATATTAGTGTAAAAGACATATTGGATGAGGTTGGATATGAAAAGTATTTTTGGAAGAGAAAAAGTGTGACAACGTTCACACTCGTGCTTTGTATAAAATAGGTTAATATTCTTTGTAACACTCTTCTTGTTATTACTAGTTGAGATTAGGCAAGGGAAATTACAGGGTGGTTGGCTTAGTAGGTGAGGATTGAGGTCTAGAGGTCTGCTCCTTCTCAGGTCTCAGATTCGAATCTCATAGCCAGCAAACGCATACCTTAGGATCACGGATTGCAAGCATAAACCCTATTTCGAAAGGAGTACTTACGTGTGGGTCTTAATAAGTGGACTTATTATCTAATAAGACCTATGAGAAAAATTTGTCATAAAAAAATCACTAATTGTAAGTTTTAGCGACAATTTATAAAAATTATGACAAAAAAAAGTCACTAATTGTCAATTTTTAGCGACATATATAAAAAATCGTCACAAAAAAATTATTTTTAGCGACAATTTTACCAAGACTTATTTTCAATAGGATTTGATGGGAATTAAGTCTAACTATTAGGACCTATTGGTAGTTTACCCATTTCGAAAGGCTTATTTGGACTATAGGGGCTTAGGCCTCGTTTGGGAACAGGCTAATTTAGTAACTTTTTGGCTATTTGGCTAAAATATGAGCTAAAAAAAACTAGTATGTTTGGGATGACTTTTTGACTTTTTACGAAAAGATGTGCAAAAAGTAGAGAGAAAAGAGAATCTTTGACTTTTTGGTATGGGTGGTTGGCTTTTTGGCTAATTTAGTAACTTTTTGACTAAAATGGAGGGTTCCCAAACGAGGCCTTAATCTAGTGCGCGTAAACTGACCCAAAATACCGTACAAGATTAAAAAAGAAGAAGAAGAAGAAGAAGAAGAAGAAGATTAGGTAAGGGCAATGAGTGAATGCTAATTTGTTACATGGGCTAACAAAAAGATTAGTGGTCCTGCTAAATAAATACAAAAAATAAAAATAAAAATAAAAATTCTTATCACACCCACCATTAAATCCTTTTATGAGGAAGTGGGTGTGGATAGAAGTTTTGGATGTATATTTAAAAACAACCAAATATTTAAAAAAAATAAAATAAAAAAAACACAATACGGCTATGATTCAGACCACTAGGTATAGAGCTCTAAATTGAGCTCTACACAGCTGGAAGGGAATAAAATCAAAAAAAGAAAAAAAAGAAAATGACAAATCACAATGGAGAAAAAGACAAATTAGAGCTCTTGCTCGAGCGTAATTTTCCTCCTCCCAAAACTTACACCCAAGATGCTCCGCTCGAGCGCCAACAAGCCCGCTCGAGCGCAACCCGCTCAGAAAACTCGAGGTTGGTGCAGAGGTTTAAGGATAAACATGAGTAGCCGTGTGGTAAGAACGATCAATAAGACTTGAAAGAGGAAGAGAGGCAGAGAATAGTTCAATGGATTCTCATTCATCCATATCCAATTTTATGCTATTATCAATGTGAATGTTAACATGTCAATGTGAATATTCACATTGTCAACAGGCTGGGCCGGGCCCGCCCCGGGCCGCCCACGGGCCGTGGTACTTATTCAAGTTAGACCAAACATCTTTCCAAAACAAGGCAAAGCAAGGCCTTATCCAAAACATCATAACACAGTTTTATTAAAACACCACTTACACATAAACTGTTAACTTCAAGCAGTCCTACTTGTACTTAAGTACTATCTTTAACCAATTAAATTATTTGAGCTTTCTCTTAGGTTTGGGATAATCTTTTATTTGATGCTCAACTTCTCATATTTCCAATAATTCGATGACACAGTATAGAGCTCTAAATTGAGCTCTACACAGCTGGAAGGGAATAAAATCAAAAAAAGAAAAAAGAAAAGGACAAATCACAATGGAGAAAAAGATAAATTAGAGCTCTTCTAGAACTCTTAATTTAGAGGTCTAAAACAATTTTCAAACACAATATTGTGCCCCCCTCTCCAAAGAAATTGATGGGTCCCCCCTAGAGGTGGACAAACATCGCATCCAGTCAGGTTTCAACGGGATTTGTACTGTATAATAAAAATATATGTGTCATTTTAAATTTGAGTTACCTAACATTGAACTTAATCTAATCATCTTATAGTGTAGCCCTAAAAAAATTTCTAAATCTTAAACCCACCAGCCTAACCGAATAAATATAAACTATTATTTTTAATTTTTTAATCTTGAAGGGCTATTAAATTATTTAAACTCTATAATTATTAGAATTTTAAACATTAATAAAATTTAATTGTAAAATAAATATAATCTTTTAATAAATATTATAATTTGAGCCCTACAAAGAAGTATATATGTTTCTTATTTTTTATTATGTTTCTAATTTATTCTGTAACTAAATAATATAAAAATAACACTCAATTAGTACACATTAATGTATATTTAGGAGAGAAAATATTAAATACACACTTAACTTTTGACATAATGTATAAAGTGATTGTCTTATAACTTAAACTCATAATCTTAAGATTATTAAGTTAAAATTTTACCATTAAAGCAATGGGTTAAAACTTTTTATTCCAAGTCCAGTTTAAAATTTTAAAGGATACAAAATTTTTAACTTAACCCGGCTTTATACACCAATTGTTTTTTTTTTTTTCAAACCCTAAAAATATCAAACGAAACTAAAGAAGTTAGAAGGAACAGTGGGACATGGGCACCCCTAGTCCCACGTCGCGTCCCAAGGAGGAGGTGCAAAACGTCATCAAGAGCAATGAAAAAGAAAAATGTTTAAGACCCCTTTTTTGGAGACCCTCACAATCCTTTTTAGATCTCAATCATTGATGTATGTGTAGGACCCACTTATGTATGTGTGGGGCTCACACCATCAATGGTTGAAATCCAAAGAGGATTGTGGGGGTCTCCAAAAAAAGGGGGTCATAATCATTGTTGCAATGAAAAATACTTAGAAACGTCATCAAGGATGGATTTCAACACCTCTATTATTTCTCTATCTTTAATAGTGTGAGATGAATTTCATTCCTCACTCATCCTCTTTTATTTCTCTATCTTTTTATTCTCCCTCTCTTCCATTTCATTAAAAATAAAAATAAAAATAATATATTAAAAAATGAATAATACTTTAGACCCCCTCAAAAGGGGCACCCCCTCACCCCCTTTGACATGTGTCAGGGGTGATTGGATGTGCAGGAAAAAAAAAAAAAGAAAAAGAAAAAGCAACCAATGAGAGTGAGAGGGGGTGAAAGGGGGTGATGGGAAAAGGGGGTCTCTATCATTGTTGTTAAAAAATATGACACCTTTCATTGTTACTCCACACAATATGTGACTCCGAAGAGCATTGGGTAATTTCAAAGGACATTGGTTTGTTTGAACGGACTGGATAAAGGAGAATTGTAATTCATCGGATTATTAGTTCTGGAATACATTGTCTCTAGACTATTTGGTTGGACTGAATTTATATATTATGTTTGTTTAGTCATGGGATTAGATATCTGGATTGAACTATTCTATTGACTCCTATGTTTATTTAGTCATGAGATTAAATATTTGGATTGGACTATTCTATTAAATCCGATGTGTATCCTATTTTATTTAATTTTTTTACTAGAACTTTTAAAAAATTAAATAAACAGAACATCAATAAAAATTATATAAATCTATTTTAATTTTTAGTTGAGATTTTTTAATTTTATTTTAATTTGAACTTTTAAATAAATTGAACTTTTAATTTTATTTTTAAGTTACTAAAATTATATAAATTTTATTTTATATTTTGTTATTTTTATTTTTTATTTTATTATAGTTGAGATTTTAATTTTCTTTCAATAATCTCAAAATAATCCCAATCCTGAGCTTATCCTGAGCTTTCTATCTCACACTCTCGGAATAGAGTTATCCCACAGTCCGATGCAAAATTTTTGAACCAAACAATAGACTATTGCATTCATCAGACTATGAGTCCTATCCCATACTCCTTTCCCTCCAAACAAACGTGCACTTAGGCCTCGTTTGGAAACAGGCTATTTTAGTAACTTTTTGACTTTTTACGAAAAAATGTGCAGAAAAGTAGAGAGATGATGTGACAACTTTTAATAACTTTTTAATTTTTTGACTAAAATAACCACTCCCCAAACGAGGCCTTAATATGTTTTCTAAAAAGATTGGTTCAAGTTCACCTTTATGTCTCTGTTCACATTATTTTTTCATAAATTTTTCTTATTTTCTTTTGGAGATTTTAGTGTCATTCTTCTTACTTTTTCCTCTAGGGTCAGGTTTGATTCACAAGATTAATAGTAAAGTATTAATAATCCTATTAAATTAGTGTGGTATTCACTATCCAATAGGATTAATATTCATTGGATTAATAATCCCACCCCTACCCCATTACTAATAATCCTACAAATTTGTTAGATTAATTATCCATTAGATTAATAATCCTAAACCAAAATGTTAAAACAAACATAGGATAATTGAGCCCACGGATTAATAATCCTAATCCCATACTCTAATCCACCCAATCAAACATGCTCTAGAAGTATTAAGCTTTTAAAAATAAAAATAAAAAATAAAAAAAACACTCATTTTGAGAGTTGGAATCTTTAAAAGCACAAAGCTTTGGTTTGGTCCATTTTTCTTGCATGAGTCACAAGTCTAAGATGGTGAAACATCTATAGGGGTGGGACAAAATTGTGGTCATTGAACTTGGAATTGTGCCACCTTGCTCTTGTCATGTGACATCTTTATTGTTCATTTGGCAGGATTAAAATGAGATTGGAACTAAAATAATTACAAAAAGATAAAATAAGATAAAATATTACATTCAAATTATAATTATAGTCATTTCACTTTTTCTATCACAAAAATAAAAAATAAAAAAAGGTCAAAAAATCCAACCTAAAGGAGATTTTTAACCCCAAACAAAAATAATAAAAAAAACTAAAAAATCAACCTATTACCCAAAAGAAATCTAAGTGGCCCAATTGAAGAGACATTAGATTTGCTTTGTCTCACTGGTTTAATTCATTTAATGAAAGAAAAATATTTTACTAACAAATTTTACAATTTTTTGTATTCACTTGTTATTGATTTGTTTTAATAAATTATTATAATTTTCTTCATAATTTGTTTTTATTTTTAAAAATACATATATAAGAACATCATCAAATCAATATATATATATATATATATATAAGGGGACTCATTAAAATATTATTATACTAACAATTCAACTCCCTTGCGCAAGTAAAAAGGGTTTATTAATTTTTAGCTCTTAATGAAACCAATCCTATATGGCAAAATAATCAATTGACCATTTAGCAATGGACATATCAATATGTGATATTGCATTTTTTTTTTTTTTTTGTTAATCGAATATTTATAAATATCAAAAAAAATTATGTCAAATTGAACAATCTGTTATGTTAAAAACTCCAACAATATATATTCTTAAGTCCAACTTCGACAACAATTATATCAATACAACATAAGCTACTAATTGAACTAGTCCAGAAGATGAGTTTGTAATATTGCAATTCTTTTTTCTTTTTCTTTTTTTTTTTGTTACTCGTTACAAAAATATTTACATATATTAATAGAATTACATCAAATTAAACAATTAATTATGTAAAAATGTTCAAAATTACAAACACGCAAGCCTAAGAAGTACAAAATATAAACAATTAAATAAAATTCTCTAATAGACAATAAATAATCAATGTTTTTCACTACAAAAATGATCAATTAAATTAATAGATGACAATAATTTCTTGGCCCAATAAGTCCAACACGCTTGACAAGTGAAAGGACCCTCATGGCTAATCGGATGGCTAGGCCTATGGAAGGGGACATGAGAGGAGAGGAGGTCCCAAACAAATTGTTCCAAATTGCTTTTTTCCATGTGGCATTTAGAACAAATGGAAACTATGCCACCTATTTTTTTTTTTTTTACATATTCACTATAACAAATAGGAGTTTTAAAATTAAATAATTTGATCTACAAAAGTAAAAATTTATTATAAAAGATATTTAGGGACCAATGTCTATCGTTATGAAAATAGTCGCTAAAAGATCGTTTTAAAAAGTCAAAAATAAGACTTTTATTGACAAGATTTTGAAAATGTCACTAATAAATAAACTTTTAGGCACAAAATAATTTAGTCTCAAAATGATTTATTTTTATAGACAAAAAATTTGGTCTGAAAAGAATAATAATTCATCACTAATGTCCAATTTTTATTGCTAAAAATATGATAACGATATTGTTCGCAACAAAATTATTTAGTCCTCAAAAATAATTTTATCTCTAAATTTTAATCTCTACAACCTTAATTTTTTTGTAATCATTCTATTTGTTGGAAGCTAATACCTATGTATCTTGTAAAAGTGAGTGATTGGAAATAGATATATGGCTTAATAGATTCTATTTTTGTAATCATCCTATTTTGTTGGAAGCTAATACCTATGTATCTTGTAAAAGTGAGTGATTGGAAATAGATATATGGCTTAATAGATTCTATTAAGGGTTGGTTTGGGAAGTGGATTGATTTTTTAGTTTTTTAGTTTTTTTGACTATTTTAGTTTGGGTTAAAAAGTTTGGTTTGGGAATGATTTTTTGATTTTTTTACTTTTTTGACTTTTTTTATGAGAGAAGAGTGTAATGATTATGAGTTGGATGTGATGTTTTGTTTTTGTGGCTAAAATAACTTATTTTATCTTTTGTGGCTAAAATGGTCAAAAAATCCCAATCTAACTCTTCCCAAACGGAGCCTAGAGTATAAGGAGAGGAGAGAGATTATTCGATCAAATGAGGTTTTGAGAGAGATAGATCAAACCATATACGAGGCTTGGCATCTTCTTAAATCAAAATGAGTTCAACACATAGAAATAGTACAATAAATGATGAATTTATTTATTGATTGACATTTTGTTTATTATCTCTTAAAAGTTTAATAAAAAGTAATGAATTTCATAATTTAATCAAATAATTATTAATCTGAAACATTACATAAATTTATTTTTAAAATATTGAATAATTTTTTCCTTAGAAGGAACCACTACACCAATCTATCAACACCCAATTATGCAAAACCCATTAGGGAAGGGAACCCTAAAAAGAGACCCCACATTCCAATTACTCATAAAGGATGGGGTGGTGGTCTCTTTCTATGTAAATTTGTTTAATGTTCCCCAAAAGCATAAAGTTATTGAGTTTTGTGAATGCATGCCTCAAACTATTACATCATGAAAAAGAGTTTAAAGTAATTCCACTTACTCCAACTAGAGTTTAGGTTTAGTTGACATGATGTCGACACCATTGTATTTCTTGCAAAAAAAATTTAAAAAAATTATAAATCAGTGATAATTTTATAAAATATTTATAAATTTTATGAAAAAATTTATAATTTTAATTATTAAAATTTGTAAATTTTATTATTGATTTGAAATTATTTTTAAAAAACATATACTGATTTACAATTTTTTCCATTTTAAAAAGCCCAAAAAAATATTTTAGATATTTCCAAGAATTACGTGACCCTCTTGCTTGGTGCAGTTTTAAGTAAGTTAAAAGTTAATAATTGTAAAATAAAAGCTAAAATTTATTGCTCTTTCACTCTTTCAATAATCAATTTTTTCAATTTAATTAAGTTATTTTTATTTCATAAATTACAAATAGAAATTACACAAAATAATCTGATATTCTAATGTGACATTTCTTATCAATCACAAATTGACACTTTCATGTCATTTAAGTAATGAGTAATGAGTAATGCTATAACAGAAGTGATAGGGAGCTCGAAAGCTCCCCCCCCCGAATGCCCCGAATCCCCGTTTTTTTCTTTTGCAGGTCAGAAGAAGGAAGACGAAGAGGGAGGAGGGAGGAGGAGGAGGAGGAGGAGGAGGGGGCCTAAAAAATGGAGGAAGAAGACGGAGGAAGAAGAGGCGGCGATCGGCGACAGAGGCGGAGGCGCGGCGACGCGATCGGCGACCGGCGACCTGTCTTCACTCTCTCTCTCTTTCTCTCTTTCTCTCTTCTCTTTCTCTCCCTCTCCCTCTCTGTCTCTGCTTCAGACCGAAGAAGAAGAAGAAAATGGAGGAAGAAGAAGAAGAAAATGGCGGAAGAAAAGAAAAAAAAAAAAAAAAAATTGAATGGCTGAAACGACGTCATTTCAGCCATTCGGGGGAGGATTTTTCGGGCACAAAATCATTTTTGAATGCTATAAATACTAGCTAATGTACTAACTAATACACCAACTAGATACAATATTAGGTAGGACCATGTCAAGTAGTGGAACTCATATGCATGTCTTGTGTCTTAGTTAATGTATTAATTGTTACACTAATTAATATTTCTAGCAATACTCTTAAATATTAATATAAATGTGACAAGTTGTAAGTAAATCATATTTAATTAAAGAAGACACCATCTTACCTATGGCTTTTAGAATTTTCAATAATCACTCCCGGAGAAGGGTCAATTTTGTAGATTTGATTTGGGTAATCTCATTTCCATTTCAATTTTAGATTGACGGAAATACTATGTATTAAATACAAAATTTTAAAATTTATTGAGAAATATCATCGTGTAATACAAATTCATTCTATACATAAATTTTACAATACATCACAATTTAACATTCTAAATAAACTACTTGACAAATTTTCTAAATAAGTAACTTTATTATAAGAAACTTAATAAAATTTAAAAAAAATTAACTACAGAGTGATCTCTAAACTAGATTCTAAGAGAATTAAAACCTGAGATCACCTTTAAGTAGTGTTATGTAAATAATAAGTCACGAAACTGACACATAAATAGAGATTCGAACCCATCGCACTCTAAACACATAATTTGGCAAAGTTAAACTATAAACTTTGGATATTGTGATTTGTGACCAATTGGTAGTTTTTAGTGTTCCCTCATCCAACAGGTCATATGTCTCACTTAACATTTGTTTGCAGAATAAAATACTCCAAAAAAGAAAAAAGAAAGATGCATAAAACGTTGTACTATCTATTACTTTATCTTGGGTAATCAAAGTTTCTATACTATATTCCCTTGAAATCGTGGATTACTTTATGTTCCGTGATCAAAGTTTCTTATTATATTGTCCCGAAAAATAGATTATACAATTAGTATATAACATATGTTATGATATTATTACTTTAAAATTATAGATCTCACTTATTATATAAATTATAAAAATTTAAAATTTTTTAAATTATATCATATCATTCATTAGTATATTAATTGATATACAAATTGATATGTATAACTTTATTCTAGATTTTATACATTTATAAAATCAAAACTAGGTTGTCCAAGTTTATGGGATTGGAACATCTCTTGAACCTCTACATTATATAGAAAATTTAACATAGTATTATATTAGTTATGGATATTGATGAGGATTTTAATTTTGAAAAAATTACCAATCAGTGGTATTATCATAAATTTATTACACATTCACGATAAAATTTATGAATTTAATTATTAATATGCATAAAATTTACCATCTATCTATAAATTTAAAAAAAAAAAAATGATATCTAAGCCCACTTTTTAAACCCATTTTAAATAGCAAATGCTCTTCGTTTTTTTAAAAAACCTACACTAAAATGAAATTTCCTCTTTAGTTTTACACATGTAAGAATTGATTTCAAAAAATAAAATAAAATATATTATTTAAATAATTTTTGGAATACTTTTTCTAAATGCCGTAGGCTATGTTTGGCACGCCCATTTGGGTTAAAATAGCCATATAGGGTAAAATTGGTTATTTTAGCCAAATAGGACAAAATATCACATACAAACTATAATCATTTATTTTTTTCTTTCACAAAAGTCAAAAAAGCCAAAAAGTCTATCTCAAACGAGACTTTTTAACCCCAAGTTAAAATAATTAAAAATTCAAAAAGCCAACTCATATCCAAAACAAAGGCTAAGTAACTCTAATTGATTTTCAGATACATTATTATTTAAATAAATTTTAGAATACTTTTGATGCATTACTTTTTGCCAAACGAGGATTAAAATAAAACTTAAACTTTAGTTGAGGTGAGAGTTTGTGTAAAAATTTAGTTTGAACTAGAGGATTTCTAGATTATATGTCATCATGGTCATTCTATATATATGGTCAATGATTTTATTATCACTATTATTATTTATTTTTTTGAGTTTCTAATATATGATCAATGATAGATTGTCCCAAAAGGAAACAACAAAATTTGAATAAAAAGGGAATATGGAGACGCAGCAGCCACTGTTACGTGGCTAATGGAATTTTTTTTTAATTTCATTTCGATAATTTGAATCGTTCATTTTTAAAAAGATATTGAGTAGAATTGTCATGACCCCAAAATCGTCCTTATATATTAGGATCATAACCGGCCAATAATCATGAGATTACCTACGGCCTTAGATAAAAATTAAATCATGATTAATAATAATAGGGGGCTAAAAGCGAAAGTAAAATGTATATTATTTTCCAATGAGTTTATGCATATATGGCATGGAACAAAAATATTTCACTCATATTAATAATAACTCACACATTCATACAAAGCAATATCATACGTGTCTAGGAACATTCATACCATAGTCTTCGAAGCCAAAAACTTATATACATAACCGGTCATACGTGACCAGTAAAAGCAACCCAAGGATAAAACAAAATATTAAAAACAAAGCCCCTTGCATGAGGGATCCCGGGTTGACTCCACAAAACTTGGTTCTCTCACAAGATCACTAGGGCTGAGACTGGACTTTCCGCTGCTCACTTACATACATATAAATAAAAAGTGAGCTAACGCCCAGTAAATAATACCAGGGTAAAGATGTTATATGAATGAGACTCTTAAATAGGTAAATCATACTCATGAGTAACACATATTGATCATTATCAAAACACAACAACCTCAGGTCCATTCCATATGCTCAAGGCATATCAAAGGGGCAAAATGACCTTGGGTCCAACCATTTCATATTCTTGTTCATGCGCATATTCAAATTCAAGATTATGTTCACATTTAATAGATCCATACATAAATGACTATCTGGTCCTCACATCACATGTACAAAACGACTTTAGGTCCATCATTTCCAAATTCATATTCATGCGCACGTTTACAGTCATGATCATGTTCACATTCGTATTCATGTTCATATTCAAAACGACATGTGGTCCAATCAATTCATCAGCACATTTGTAGTCATAATCATATTCACATTCGTATTCATATTCAAAACGACATTTGATCCAATTCATATATAAGATAACCTTACATTTATGTTGTCAAACATTCCAAACGGTTTTAGGCCCATTCTGTGTCCTTGTCAAATATACAAACGGCATTGGGCCCATTTCATATTCACAATTTAAGAATCAGATAGGTAGAATACTCGTTCATAATACAAATTCATGAGTTCAAAAAAACTTACCACATTTAGAAAATAACATACGTGAAAATATCTTTATTAAGATATTACTCACAGTATTCGGAGTGTTGATTTGACCTCATAGATGCTCCTACACAATTCATAACACATATAGAAATTAGATCACAATACCATTCAATCCATTCTTTAATTCGTTTATCTTTCTTAGGCTTCTTTCTAACTCTTTAGTTTATTTAGGATGCTCAATGTATGCCTAAGAATGCTAAAAAATGACAAAGAATGAAAATTGAAACATAAAACAACTTTTCAAGGTTTCTTGAAACAAGGTACTTCACTCGAGCGCACACTTGGTCTGTCGCTCGAGCGGTTCAACAATATGCAAAAGGTTTGCTCGAGCCGTCAGTAAAGACTGCAAAAGTATTGGATGCTCGATTTTCACGCTCGACAGTCGCTCAAGCCAAGTGTTGAACAAAAGTGGGTTTGCTCAATCGCACACTTGGTCGCTCAAGCCAATGGCTAAATGTCTGTAAAAGTACTGGGAGCTTGAAATGTGCGCTCAAGCGAACTACTCGAATTCTAGAATTTCCAAAATGTTGTTTGAGCTTCAAAACATGTTTTTAAAAGGTACAACTTGCATGTTATGTTCTACAATTTCAACCAAACAACCACTAATATGACTACAAGAGCCAATTTACAAGATTGATGCTCAAAACATTATGAATTCATCATGTAAGACTCATTTTGTTTCAAATTCTTTTTCAAGACATCAAATTCATGCAATTGAGCTCCAAAGCTTTGTTGATCATGCATGCATGTACAATATGTCTTTGAATACAAACTTAAACATCATAAGTCATGCTCAAAAGCATGAGATTTCACAATTTCTTGCATACATGTATGATTTAACACTAAATTATTCATGCTAAGCTCATATCTTGCACTAGATTACAAATTCTTCTTGAATTCATCACAAGCTATAAGATTTCAATTTACAATCTAAGATTCAATTACTCACCTAGAGACTTCAATTCTCCTAATTCTAGCTAGAACTTGAGCTAGTCTTCGCAATCTTTCAATTTCTTGAGCAAAATCTTCAAGGATGAGCTCCCTCTCTCTCTCTAGAATTCACTCTTCCTAGAATTCACTCTTCGCTCTCTATATAACTTAATCTCACCCAAATTGTTAAAGAAGAACCCAAATATATGAGGTTAAGCACTATCTCATGCTATTTATATAAGGTAATTAGCTTAGGCTAATCAAACTTGATTAAAACTAATCAATCCTTCATAGATTAATCAATTGCAATTTAGGCCTCGTTTGGGAACCCTCCTTTTTAGCCAAAAAGTCAAAAAGTTACTAAATTAGCCAAAAAGCCAACAACTCATACCAAAAAGTCAAAGATTCTCTGTTCTCTCTACTTTTTGCACATCTTTTCGTAAAAAGCCAAAAAGTCATCACAAACATACTAGTTTTTTTTAGCTCATATTTTAGCCAAATAGCCAAAAAGTTACTAAATTAGCCTGTTCCCAATTATTTTGATCCGAATCAGTTTTTAATTAAATTTCATCGTTAGCTCTAAAAATTAGCTAATCACAATGATACAGTCAATTTTGGTTTATGTAGCCTCTACGGCCCTCAATTTCAGTTTGTTATAGAATACTGAATAGATTTTCCCACGATGAACAGATATGAATTCAAAAATATACATAATCACATGATTAGCATCCAAGATCACATAAAACATATAATCACAATTGTAATTACGACTTAATAGTATTTTATGGAACAGGTTGTCACAAGAATATATTTGCAAAAATTTAAATTAATCAAATATCGGTATCCCTTTCATCCAAACATATTTGTACTAAAAAAAAAAGTGAATGGTAAATTTAATTTTGAGTATAAATCTAAATACAAACATGATTTGATGAAAGGGATATCGATATTCGATTAACTTGAATTTTTACAAGTATGTTTTACTCAATGTCTTCTAAAAATTAAACAGTTCAAATCATTAGAATAAAGCCTGAAAAAGACTCTATTGGCCATGCAACAATCACTATTACACATGGTGCATAGGAACCTCTCAAGTTCGTACATGTTAGGAAGAGAGAGGAAAATGGCATAGGCTCATAGCTATTAAAATTGAGTCTTTTTTTTAGATATATCATTTCAAATATCTTTTTTTTTTTTTTTTTTTTTTTATACCCAGAACACTCCCAAGGCAAGATTCTTAGAATCCACTCTTACAAGTCAAACTGGGGGAAGCTAGTCGATCCATCTAAACTGTCAGACTTCCACTTGAGTAGTAAGGGATTCGAACCCTGGTCAGTAAGGAAAGAAGTATACTTCCTTACTAACTATGATGGCCCCTTGGTGGTCAAATATCATTTTTACTTTCAAAAGTTGGGAAAATTTTGAAAACAACGTAAAACACCATTTGGCATATGCATTAGTTCCACATATGGCTAAAAAAGTAATTTAAAAAATAAAAAATAAAGGAAAAAAGGTTGACATGCATGATGCATTACTTTTGAGAACTCCATGTAAAGTTGTTTCGTGCCTTCATTATCAAATGCCTTTAAGAAAGAAAAAAGTAGCATATTAAAATGGAAATTTTGGAATACTTTTTCTGTTGTTTTTCATGTAATAAACTGAGAAGTAAATGATTGAACCAACCTTTTGTGAATCCCAAGAAAATAGATCCAAGAAACAATAGCTTGTATGGTTTCTTAATTCAGGATTTATTTTTTTAAAAATTAAAAAAAAAATTATTATTATTTTTTTTTTTTTACTGAGTTTTTTTAATATTTTAAGTAATTTTTTTAATTTTTAGATACACTTAAAAAGTATAATATTTATAAAAAAAAATCTTTAAATAATTCACTAAATATCAAAAATACAAAAAAAAGAGAAGAAAATTCAGTATATTTTTCATATTCTTGTATATTTATTGATTTTTTAAAATATTTTAATTTTTAAATACATTTAAGTAAAGTACATCTAAAAAAGTAAAAAAAATTACTAAAAATAAAAAATATATATAAAAAATAAAAAACTCAATTTCTAACATATTATATTCAAAAATTTCAAAATAGATATGCATTTTGAAAGGATGCACACTCCTATTTTTTAATTTTTTTTATTCTCTTATTGAACTGAGTTAGAATTTGAATGAGTTTTTATAAGATAGTATAATAATTACAATGTATTCTTCATTGACGAGGGGAAAAAAATTAAATTGAGGAGACGGTTACGGTATAGCATTGTACAAAAATGTTACTGTGATGTAATTCTCCTTTATAGGGTTACCTTGGTCTTTTTAATATTATTTGCTAGAGGTATGTGATATCAATCTTTTAATATATGACATTATTATTTTCTTAAAATTTAAATAAAATAAATGTTATATACTTTGTATAAACTTGTTTAAGATTGTAACTAAACACCACCCTAAAAAAAATAAAAATAAATAAAAAATAAAAAAGATTGTAACTAAATATTTTAGACATTGGAGGCTAGAGCAATTGAGTCATCCTAGTGATTCACAAGATTTTTTTAGGAAGAAAATAAAAAGTTAATTTTTAATTTTTTATCCACTTTGAGTCACATCACCTCTCATATTTTTTTTTCACAAAAATACAAAATAAATTAAAAAATCTAAAAAATTAACCTTTTACCAACTTTCCAAAATACTCCTCCCACTCATATGTTAGGGTTTGACTACATGTCAACTTCTCTCCCTACACATGTTACTATAAAGTCAATTGGTAAGTGATAAATTACATTACGGTCTATTTTAAAAAGTAAGTTAAAAATTAATTTTTTAATTTTTTTAATATAAAAAAATAAAAAAATAATATGATTTAAAAAAATTTTAAAAATAAAAAAATTGACAACTTCATTTTCAAAATAAGCCTAAATTAAGGGTTGTTTGGGGTGTCCTAAATAAGTACACTTTTTGTCTTTTTGGACTAAAAAATTAAGGAAAAAAATATGGATGTTTAGGTTAACTTTTTGACTTTTTATGAAAAAATGTGTACTAAAAAATTGTGTAAATTAGTGTATAGGGAAAAATTAAGATTGAGAGTTGTGCAGCATTAATTTTTAACTTTTGGTGAATAATAATAACTTTTTGACTTTTTGACTTTTTGACTTTTTGACTTTTTATGGACTTGCCAAACTTGGCCTTAAACGTTTAAACTTATAATAAAATATAACAAATAAGTACAAGCATACAACAAAGCACAACAAAGATTTCAAAGTAAAATAGACCGACACATTGATGAAAAAATTAAACTCATAATCAGTGATGTAACTAGGAATTTCAATCAGGGATGTCATTTAACAAGTCATCGTTAATATTATTATTTTGTTTTTTTAGTTCTACAAAACTTATTAATAACATTCACATGATACTTGTAAATCACATATATATATTCGATTACATTGAAAAAAGTAATTCGAATTACTAAATTAAAAAAATCTTAATATTTCAAAAAAAAAAAAAACATTTTATAAGAATAAACACTACAATGGTCGTTAGAGAACTATATCGTCGAGACTCGAGGGAGAACAAATTGTTAGAATTATTCGAGGATAAACACAACATAAGTAACTGTCAGAATTACTTGAGACATCCAATATAAAATCAATTGGTTATGTGTAGAGTAGCCTTTAAATTATATAATTCGAACTTGGGTGATTTAGAGAAGATGTGGTTGAATCAAACTTGGATAGTTTAGAGAAGTGATGTTGGACAATTCTCAAATAAATAGGCAAACAAATCAACAAATAAGGGGCACAAAGACGAACAAACTAGATTGTATTGTGACACTAATTGGCCATAAATGGAGTAGTTGCAAGATTATATGAACTCAACTTCAGTGGTTTAAAAAAAATGCTATGGAAAAAGTCTCTAACATGAACAAAATTATGAATTTATTTATAGAAGATTAAAAATGCAACATAAGGTTTGATTTTTGTTTTTAACTCCACTAGGGTCAATTTGTAAACTTTCAAAACTTAGTATTTTATTTCTAGATCTATTGGGTTCAATTTGTTGATACTCAAAATTTTTATATGGAATTTACATATACTCTTTAACAAAATTTTGAAGTTTAGTGGTGTCAATTGACACCACTGCTGCCACGACCCGTGTGATACCCCTGTTCTGTAGTATGCTAATTGGTCCTTAATACAAATGTGATTATGTGTTTTGATATGATTTTGTGAGCCATTATGTGAAAATATGTGGTTTTGAATTCCTATCTGTTCACCGTAGGAATATCTGTTTGATTATCTGCTTTGGAAATTAAATTGAAGGCCTTATCGGCCACAAAACCCGAAATTGATTGCGCCATTGTGATTAGCGTAATTTTTAGAGCCTACGGTGAAA
Organism: Camellia japonica; assembly: GCA_030407325.1. NCBI lineage: Eukaryota > Viridiplantae > Streptophyta > Magnoliopsida > Ericales > Theaceae > Camellia > Camellia japonica. Next base: position 181,103,105 of record JAPPVO010000031.1, read on the forward strand.
TTTAATTGGAAATTGATTCGGATTAGATTAAATCGATAAAATTAATGAATTAAGTGTCCAATTGTTTAACATTAAAATAATGGCTTAGTGGAGCCATATCAAGGCCATACACACCCTCATTTGTTTCCTTTGACTTCAAAAATCTAAGTTTGCAATTGTGAGATAGAGAGGGCCGGCCATAGTGATAGAAGGAGCTCAAAAATTGAAGTTTGATCATTTAAGCTTGGTGATCTTGAAGGCACACTAAAGAATCAACCATAGATTGTGGAGATTAAAGCTCCTTGGTGAGTAATCTTGTAAATTTAGAGTTGATTGATGATCAAGAACATGAATGTAATTGAGAATGATGAAATTGAATTGGTTTTGTTGAATTGAGGCTTGATATGTGCATGCATGTAAAGAACACCTATGGAATCACAAAATCTAGCATGTGAATTGTAAATTTTGAAAGATTAGAAGTGTAATCCCACATGCAAGCATGTTTTTGTTGAGTTTCATGGGAAGGAGCACTAGTTGCATCATTAGAAGTGGAAATGGAAGTCAAATTGGGCATGCATGTTGTTTATTTAAAATGGGAACCTTGAATGCATGAGTTGGAGTTAATTTTGGGGCATGCATATGGTTAATTTGTGAAATTGGGTTTCCTAATGTTGTAATCTTGCATTAGTATCATGTTAGCATGTGTATATGTGAGATTTGTGTCATAGCATGCAAGAAAAATTGATTGAATGTCGAAAATGAACTCAGGGAACCATTCTGGAAAACCCAGAATTTATGGTGTCCGCTCGAGCGGGGGAACCGCCGCTCGAGCGGGGAATTCATGCTCCCAGCATATTTTGCAGACATGGTGCCGCTCGAGCGGGAAGTTGACGCTCGAGCGGGAGCTATGTAGATAGGCATTCCGCTCGAGCGGCAGAGTTCACGCTCGAGCGTGAATTTGATATAACCAGTACTTTTGCAAGGCCTCTTGGGTCCGCTCGAGCGGGGAAGTCCACGCTCGAGCGGGGACCCTATTTTCTGGAATTTTGAAAATGCATTCTGTGTTCTGTTTTCCGTTCCCTTTCACTTGTGAACACTCTTAGGCATACATTGAGCATTGTAATTGAGTTAAAAAGATAAGAATGAAGCCTAAAGAGGAATATGTGAATTAAAGAACGGATTGAATTATTTGTGACCCTTTTGTATTCATGGAATGTGTAGGGTCAAGCTCCAGGGCAAATCCACAAGCCGATCACTGTGAGTAGTATCGATATTTTGAAGCTTGTCAATTGTCCAATTGCTTATTTCCTTATAAGTTTGCTAGTTTGAATTATGGACAACCGATTGATAAATGATTGGGCCAAAGGCCGATTGATAAATGATTGGGCCGAAGGCCGATTGATAAATGATTGGGCCGAAGGCCGATTGATAAATGATTGGGCCAAAGGCCGATTGATATAAATGATTGGGCCGAAGGCCGATTGACATGAATGATTGGGCCAAAGGCCGATTGATAAATGATTGGGCCGAAGGCCGATTGATAAATGATTGGGCCGAAGGCCGATTGACATGAATGAATGGGCCAGAGGCCGTTTTGACACGAATGAAAGTTTGAAAGGCCTAAAGGCCAGTTTGATACGAAAGTATGAATGGGCCAGAGGCCAGTTTGATAAGAATGATAAGTCTAAAATGAATGATAGTCTGACACGAATGGAAGATAAGTGGGCCAAGGGCCAGTATGTTTGGAACCATAGTCACTTGACTTAAATTGTGTATGTATATGATAAATGGAAATATGAAGTGGGCCCAAGGCCGTTTGAAGCATGTTGTTTTACATATTGTTTGTGTATCTTCTTTATCTGATATTATTCACTGGGCTTTCGCTCACGCTCATTCATGTGTTTGTAGGTGAGCCAAGAGAGGTCCAGACCCAGCCTCAGTGAAGTCAGTTCGGAACAACTAAGGTTTTGAGGAGTCAGCCCTTGCGTCTCACGCACGAGACACGTCTTCGCCTTTTCGTTATGTATTTATATTTTGTCAGGTTGGCGAAGTCTTTGAATGTGTCTGTATATAGTTTTGTTTTGGCTGACTTAGATTGAGTGATCCTGTTTGTACAGAATTTTTATGTTATTGCATTTTCGGATGTGAGTTATTAACATATGTATGTAATGATGTGCATATAAGCACGGCTCTATGGACAAAGTTTCAAATTGCTTCCGTTTGGCCCCCATGAACTCTGTTAAAATACGTTTGGTTTGGTTTGAGGCCGTAGGTAATCTCATGATTACTGGCCGGTTATGTCCTTAACCCACGGGGGCGGGTTCGGGTCATGACAGAGTGGTATCAGAGCACGAGTTAATAACTCACACACTTGTCCAAAAGAGCAATAAGCGTCTAGAAAAGATCTAGGATGCATTCATGTGATAAATATGAATCTGAAGGCATCAAGAATATGCTTAAGTGTTTCGATATGAACAGTTATGTGCTATAAATTCGTGAATTGCTTGCATCGTAAACCAATTGAATATGTATGCTTCCTGGTATATGCATACTTGTGAATCTTTTTTTATAAAGTATAATGCAAGTTTAATCAGATGGTGAGTAATAACTCTGTAAGGTTATGTTTAGCTTTAAACATCTTCTGATGATATGAATGAATGATTGCCCAAAATTCTCTTTGAACGTAATTGTGGTATCCTTAGCAGAGGCCCTCGCCCAGGGGATATAATACTGTGGCTTATGGTCATGAGGCCCTAGCCCGGGGGAAATAATACCGTGGTACAGGCCCTCGCCCGGGGGAAACAATACCGTGGCCTATGTATGTGATATGTTACCTGGTGTTGGAGGTTCCATTATGGAACTTGATATGCTTGACCAACATGATATGTTACGCTAAAGGAAGTACCACACATGATTTGAATTTGAGATATAAATTGTTACGCTAATGTATGCAACAAGTTTGTTTTGTTATAATGCACATACATGAAAAATTGTCTATGTGCATTCGATTCTGCAAATGGGTGGTTATATGAATATGATTTGGGTATATAATTATTTAGTAAGTGTTCAGCATGCGATATCTGATAAGTATGCAATCATCTATCACGCATGCGATTAATTGAGTCTTGACGATACATTAAATGAGAATATAACAATGTGCGAATGTACCCATGGGTATCTGTGTTTGTTTTGTATTGAGCATCCTAGTAATTGGCAAGGTTTAATAAGAGTTTGTGTGGAGTGTGGATAAAGTAAGGGCATACGAGTTGGCAGACTCTTCCACAGCCCGGTTTGATAAACTAGAAAGAATAGTACAAGAAATGGCAGAAGTCTTAAGACGACAACGTCAGTTCCGTCACCAGTGTAAGGAACATTGAGGAGTTTGTTATCGGATTTCTAGGGTTTGTTATAGGTGTGGTGAAATGGACCGTATGGTGAGGAACTGTCCCCGGACTGAACAAAATGTGAATAAATCTTTTGCCTCAACTAGATTCGTACAAATGGTAGGAATTGCTAATCAGGATAGAGTAATCACACTCATCTCAGAAAGCGCTCAAAATATTGCGACCGTTATCCCAGGTATCTGTACTGTTATAAACGATTGCTTATGTGTTGATTGATTCTGAATTAGTACATGTGTACATCTTTTATTGGGATATTATTTGATTCGGATTGGCATACTCTTTCATATTTGCTGCCTGTATATTTGGATTGGTCAGACCCACAAGATTGAGACTGTGTTTATTGAACATATATGCTCCATTTGGGAAATTTGGGAAATACGTATTGGGATATTGCTTAACTCTGCACATGCACATGTACATCTGAACCTATGCTCAGGGTGAGCTGTTATATTACTGTCTTTAATGACTAAGCCACTAGAATTATGACTCTATAATGGTGAGACCATGTATTTGAATTGGTAGAAAATTGACTGGATTATGTGACTATACTGGGCTCGACTCATAAACCTACACTTTGTGACTAATTTGGAACCTTTGAGTAACAGACCCTATCTTATGTACAATCGAGGAACTTTGTTTAATGTGTTACTATGCACCGTGTGCCTGTATATAAGACTTGTTTGGGAATTGCCGTATTGATTATGGTACATACCTCCTGATCTGAATAACTGCATGCTTATGCAACTACCCCCGAATTTATGTGGTCAATGCCATATTGTATATGACTGGAAATACTTTGATATGAACAGTTGTAATGAATGACTCTGATTTGACTTTGAGAACTGATAAACTTAGGACAGTTGTGAAACTATCAACCATGTGCCTAAACAAACGAAGTGAGCCTTACAGAACCGAATGTACCCCATTTGAGAAAACTTTTATCTGATTCGGTCCGATAGAACCTTTGTTCGATTTGGCCTGATAGAACCCTTATTGGATATAATTCGATAGGACCTTTGTTTGGTTTAATCTAACAAGACCCTTGCTTGGATTGATCGATAAGACCCCCTATCTAATTTGATTTTGTTAAAGGGGATTAAGAATTGTTCATGAATAATAGCCAGATTATTCTCGGCAGAAAAACTGATAGACCCAAAACTTGAATCCGTTTGGAATACTTGACTTATTTGAAAGACCTTTTGTGGGCTATCAACAGATTGATCTAACCATGAACACCATTGAGAACCGACCTCCAACTATTGAGACATATGTGTTATAAAGGAATAGAATTGTACAAATCCCGTGATTGGGTGGTGTGTTGTCATATTCTTGCTTGTTTGACGCTATGGAAACCGATGACAACAGATTGACTTGATTGTAAACCGTACTGAATATTTATCCTCCGTTAATCAGAATTTGTTTCATGTGTTTGCTTCAGTGTTATCGGATTTCGGGAAATCAGGTTATAGTGAGTGGTATTCTGTTTGTTTTGATGACATTCTTGGGACGTCCTTTCGTGCTAGGGGACGCTAAGCCTATGTAGCACTTTTGTTGAGATACCTCTTTTGCCACCGACGGTCTTGTACGGGTGGGTTTGTCTAATCGATCTCGGGTCGGCCACCGACGGTCGTGAACGGGTGTGCTTTGATTCCGAGACGATTATTCCTTTGTTTTGTCCGGAATGTCATCCTTTGGTATTATGTAGATGTTTTAACATCCAAGAAGCTTTGAAAAACCCTGATTATCCGAAAGTGTGTGAACTCAGTACGCCTTGTGTAACTAACTGCTCAGTGCCGTTATATTCTGTAATTGGGGCTCCGAAGATGTGTAAATTGTGTTTAACATGTGATTGACTATTTTGATATGATCTTTGGCGTTATGGGGATTAATGTATGAATTGCCTTATGCTTTTGACGACTATCTGATAATGTGGAAAGACTCGATGGAACAGGGGATTGAATATTGGACTGAATTGTAAACCGTAAACTGTTGAAGGAATTGAGAACACGTGTATTGTGTCAGAAATTGATTGCTTCGATATTATCTTTGTTGACTCAAGAATCAGTATCCGGATCCACTTTAAATTCCTGAAGACTTTTGATTGACCTTGAATAACTGTGAGGAGTCACTGAACTAAATACCGAATCGGACTGTGGATTGCGGAGGTATTGGAGAATGAAACGAACTTTTGTGACAAGGGAATAGACCGAACTCCTACAGTAAAGTTAGCTAACACCTGAAATAAATATGTTGGTGGGTTTGTGTCTGAATATTTTTTGGTGCCGACAGATCAAAGTCGAGTATCGGATAGTGGCGGAACTACTTCAGCCTCTCTCTGTTTCGGAAGGAGAATATGGATATGTGACTACGAACTTCATTGTGGGGCTACCTTGAGCACCCAAGGTATAAGTCCCGTTTGGGTTATTGTATGTAAAATTTTCGTATGATGCTTGTAGACTAGCCACTGTTTACATCAATAAGGTTGCTTGTTTGTATGGGGTCCCAGTGTCTATTATTTAGACAGAAATCCGGAAATGTGTTTGAATTCTGACAAGCCTTCAAGAGGCAGTGGGAACTGAATTGTGATTCAGCGCTGCTTTCCATCCGCAAATTGATGTATAATCAGAAAGAACTTTTTAGATTCTGGGAGAAATGCTCCAAATGTATGCTTTAGATTTTCGAGGAATTGGAAAAATCTATCCATCGTTGACAGACTTTGCTTACAATAACAGCTCACACTCTAGTTTCAGTTTGGCACCATACAAGCCCTGTATGGAGGAAAGGCGGGTCTCTGACTTTGAGAACAGAATGTTGCTTGATTTTGAGACTAAGTGAATGGCTATCGAAAAGGATTGGAACCGTCGAATGAAAAGTGTTCCAAGTCGTGTTCGACTAAAGGAAAATTAAGTTTGAGGACCAAACTTCCTAAATGTGGGAAGACTGTGATACCCCTGCTCTGTAGTATGTTAATTGGTCCTTAATACGAATGTGATTATGTGTTTTCATATGATTTTGTGAGCCATTATGTGAAAATATGTGGTTTTGAATTCCTATTTGTTCACCGTAGGAATATCTGTTTGATTATCTGCTTTGGAAATTAAATTGAAGGCCTTATCAGCCACAAAACCCGAAATTGATTGCGCCATTGTGATTAGCGTAATTTTTAGAGCCTACGGTGAAATTTAATTGGAAATTGATTCGGATTAGATTAAATCGATAAAATTAATGAATTAAGTGCCCAATTGTTTAACATTCAAATAATGGCTTAGTAGAGCCATATCAGGGCCATACACACCCTCATTTGTTTCCTTTGACTTCAAAAATCTGAGTTTGCAATTGTGAGATGGAGAGGGCCGGCCATAGTGAGAGAAGGAGCTCAAAAATTGAAGTTTGATCATTTAAGCTTGGTGATCTTAAAGGCACACTAAAGAATCAACCATAGATTGTGGAGATTAAAGCTCCTTGGTGAGTAATCTTGTAAATTTAGAGTTGATTGATGATCAAGAACATGAATGTAATTGAGAATGATGAAATTGAATTGGTTTTGTTGAATTGAGGCTTGATATGTGCATGCATGTAAAGAACACCTATGGAATCACAAAATTTAGCATGTGAATTGTAAGTTTTGAAAGATTAGAAGTGTAATCCCACATGCAAGCATGTTTTTGTTGAGTTTCATGGGAAGGAGCACTAGTTGCATCATTAGAAGTGGAAATGGAAGTCAAATTAGGCATGCATGTTGTTTATTTAAAATGGGAACCTTGAATGCATGAGTTGGAGTTAACTTTGGGGGCATGCATATGGTTAATTTGTGAAATTGGGTTTCCTAATGTTGTAATCTTGCATTAGTATTATGTTAGCATGTGTATATGTGAGATTTGTGTCATAGCATGCAAGAAAAATTGATTGAATGTCGAAAATGAACTCAGGGAACCATTCTGGAAAACCCAGAATTTATGGTGTCCGCTCAAGCGGGGGAACCGCCGCTCGAGCGGGGAATTCATGCTCCCAGCATATTTTGCAGACATGGTGCCCGCTCGAGCGGGGAAGTTGACGCTCGAGCGGGAGCTATGTAGACAGGCATTCCGCTCGAGCGGCAGAGTTCACGCTCGAGCGTGAATTTGATATAACCAGTACTTTTGCAGGCCTCTTGGGTCCGCTCGAGCGGGGAAGTCCACTCTCGAGCGGGGACCCCATTTTCTGGAATTTTGAAAATGCATTCTGTGTTCTGTTTTCCGTTCCCTTTCACTTGTGAACACTCTTAGGCATACATTGAGCATTGTAATTGATTTAAAAAGATAAGAATGAAGCCTAAAGAGGAATATGTGAATTAAAGAACGGATTGAATTATTTGTGACCCTTTTGTATTCACGGAATGTGTAGGGTCAAGCTCCAGGGCAAATCCACAAGCCGATCACTGTGAGTAGTATCGATATTTTGAAGCTTGTCAATTGTCCAATTGCTTATTTCCTTATAAGTTTGCTAGTTTGAATTATAGACAACCGATTGATAAATGATTGAGCCAAAGGCCGATTGATAAATGATTGGGCCGAAGGCCGATTGATAAATGATTAGGCCAAAGGCCGATTGATATAAATGATTGGGCCGAAGGCCGATTGACATGAATGATTGGGCCAAAGGCCGATTGATAAATGATTGGGCCGAAGGCCGATTGATAAATGATTGGGCCGAAGGCCAATTGACATGAATGAATGGGCCAGAGGCCGTTTTGACACGAATGAAAGTTTGAAAGTCCTAAAGGCCAGTTTGATACGAAAGTATGAATGGGCCAGAGGCCAGTTTGATAAGAATGATAAGTCTAAAATGAATGATAGTCTGACACGAATGGAAGATAAGTGGGCCAAAGGCCAGTATGTTTGGAACCATAGTCACTTGACTTAAATTGTGTATGTACATGATAAATGGAAATATGAAGTGGGCCCAAGGCCGTTTGAAGCATGTTGTTTTACATATTGTTTGTGTATCTTCTTTATCTGATATTATTCACTGGGCTTTCGCTCACGCTCATTCATGTGTTTGTAGGCGAGCCAAGAGAGGTCCAAACCCAGCCTCAGTGAAGTCAGTTCGGAACAACTAAGGTTTTGAGGAGTCAGCCCTTGCGTCTCACGCACGAGACACGTCTTCGCCTTTTCGTTATGTATTTATATTTTGTCAGGTTGGCGAAGTCTTTGAATGTGTCTGTATGTAGTTTTGTTTTGGCTGACTTAGATTGTACAGAATTTTTTATGTTATTGCATTTTTGGATGTGAGTTATTAACATATGTATGTAATGATGTGCATATAAGCACGGCTCTATGGACAAAGTTTCAAATTGCTTCCGTTTGGCCCCCATGAACTCTGTTAAAATACGTTTGGTTTGGTTTGAGGCCGTAGGTAATCTCATGATTACTAGCCGGTTATGTCCTTAACCCACGGGGGCGGGTTCGGGTCATGACAACCCGCTCCCCGTACTCAAGGGTTAAGCATCGTGATGGCCAGTAACTGAAGTTACCTCTGGCCAATTCTTAAACAAATTACTAAACGCAAACGGAAAAAAATATTTAAGTGAGGGTACCAAAATAATCATTGGAGTTTCTATTTAATTAAATTGTCAAAGCTGAACTGTGTCTACAAAGTACTTTGTGCCTACCCCACACGCTGGTCCTGACATGTCACCTGAAAGTGGTAAACAACTATAAGCACATAACAGAGTGAGAAATATTATACTAAGAGTATAAGGGCAAAAAATCACCATGGATAATTATTAGCTAAACAAAGCTTGATATTAAAATACATAATATATAATACGGAAATCATTTTGAATAATAAACATATAATACATAGATCATATAAACAAAATAATCATAACCACCGTACATAACAGATATATGAACTCAAGAGGTGGCTCATACGAACTCTAGAGGTGGCTCCCACAATAGTGTAGTACTTAGCTCTATATATCACTTTGCTCCATACCAGAAATCATAACCACGGTACAGAACAAAACAGATATATAGACTCAAGAGGTGGCTCGTACGAACTCTAAAGGTGGCTCCCACCATAGTGCAACACTTAGCTCCGTACAGCACTTTGCTTCATACCAAAAATTAGAGAGTCAGTGGATCCATAACAAACAGAGGGTCATAAAGTGACTAATCAGAGGGCCAATGGTTATTTAAGTCCCCCAAGGCATGGAACCTCCGTAGTAGTACTTATAAAATAATTACTCAAAACATATTTTAATAAACAGTTATATCCATGGGTTTTCCTTATTATATAAAATAAGGTTCAAAATTAAAAATGTTAATATAATTTATAAAACACAAATTGAGTAAAATAAATTATGCTAACTCAAAACGTACGTAAAATATATGATGGTGACTCAAGGAATAATATAACTCACCTTAAAATTAATATCTCACTATTTCTTTCCACTATCAAAGACCTTCTTGACTTCTAGTATTTTCTTCCCCTTTTCTCAGTTTCTTTTCCTTTCCTTTTTTTTTTTCCATCCTGAACAACTTCCCCCTCCTTTATATAGAAAGAGGACCGTGGGCACCAAGCCATACGGCTGCCCACATGTCTCAGTCCCATTAATATGCCATTAATTCATGCTTATCTCAATTGTTTAGTTTAGATTCAATTCTATTTTGGTCCAAATCTTAAACTAATTATATATCCTTTTTTTTCCGATAATATATAATCCCTAATTTAATTACACTTTATCTCATACACACATAATATTCAATATTTTATTTTACTCTTACGGAATATTTAAGGTTTTTCTTATTTATAATTAAATAATACGAATATAAAATTTAAGGGACAACTTAAATTTTCGAGTTGTTACAACTGCCATCAAGTTAGCTACACCCCTACCCATAATCCCTAGGTAGTGGCCTCTTAGAGCAACTCCAACCACGCTTTCTATTTTTCACTAGTTAAAGTATAAAAAAATATATATACTTTGTATTTTATCTAATTACTTTAGCTATTGTGTGCTCCAACCATACTCTTTATTTTAACTATTCATTTAAACTAACTTAACCAATTTTCAAAACAATAAATATTATACATTACTATATTTTTTATGGAATGTCACATTCGCACTAAGTGTTGACATGATTGTCAATGCGGCATTTGGGATAATATTTTTTTAACATGTTTCAAAAAAATATTTAATATTTTTTAGCATATTTAATAAATATATTATTAAAGATTGTGTATAAAAACTAAAATGTACACAAGTTTGCGTGCTTTGAATATGTTTTTAAAATATTGAGCCTGCGAATTATAAAATGAGCTCTGAAATAAAAGAAACTAGTTTAATAATTCTAATATATGACCAATGTTCAGTAAATAAATAAATCTCAAATAAAATCTTTGAGTAATTATGAAATTTTGATTGCAAATTAACTATGTTTTGTACCAAGCTTTCTAAATTTCCATATTGCTTATGATTGAAGCCAAAACAAAATAGAATAAAATGAATCATAATGTCAAACCAAATAAGCCCTGTAACTAGTAAATCTGCCCAAAATACAGGAAACATTCAAGAATCATTTACATTTATGGAGCATCTCAAGAAGCATTCAACAAGAATTCAACCTAGTAATCAAATTACTATTAGTTCAAGCATTCAAAAATTCGTTCCAACATAGTTTTAACATAAAGTATCTAGTTCTAACATAAAGAAAATAAAAAAATGTAGTAATACTTGAAGAATCAATCCAACAATAAAATAAGTCAAAAATATAGTTCCAACAACAACTAAATCTTCTTTTGGAGAATTTCCATTTGGCGGCAATGAATATATTCAGCTTGCAATGAAGGCATCACACTCATATCCAATGACATTATTCGCTCTTCCTCCTCCAATTGTTCCATTCGCGTCTTCTCTTTCTCATTAACAATCATTTCTTTCTCATTATCAATCTTTTCTTACTCTTGAAGATAGGACCTTTCATACATTTCCGCGATCTTTACTCTTTCTTTTATTCAAATGATCCTTTTCAGCATTCCTACCTGGTGGTCTTTCCAAGTCTGCATAGTCATTATGGAATGCATCATTGTCCCCCAAAATTGATTGAATCTGGTGTACAAGGAGAATAAATGCTAGGTGTAGCCACTTTTTTTGGTTTTTGTTTTTTCATGCTATATTTCTCTCGCCATTTTAGTTGATCTCTTAACTCATGCCAACAATGTTCAAATGGAAATGATGATTTGTGCAATTCTTTGTACAATTTCTTCGCATCACGAATCTGAAAAATAAATAATAAAAAAATAGTAATTATCCTGTGATCAAACAACTTTGATGATAATGTATAAAAATCACAAAGGCATTAATATCTTATCTTTCTCAGTCAAACCACTTTGATTCAACCTTTGGATTTGGGTAAAGCACTCACAAAACTTATTCGTGGCAAGTTGAATCGCTGACCAAGGATTCATCAAAGAAGTTTGACTATGACTGGATGAAAATGTTTTGAATTGGTGGAAGTACTCCTACACTCTTAGCCAATAAGCTTTTGATTTTTGTTTATTTCCTTGCATCGGATCTAAACTAATGTTAAGCCAATTTGATATGATTATACTGTCTTCTTCTGTAGTGAAGTTGCCACCTCGTTGTGATTTCTTGGTGGTCTCTATTTGAGGGGAGATTGGGAAAGATTGATCCCCATAGTCAAGAGGTTCATCCACAAATTCATAGTCAGTCCCATCATTCATCAAGTTGGTGTAATAAGCATTTTGTTAATGATCCATCTATAGATAATAAGATAAACATATCAGATTCAATAGCAATTCATTAGAATTTCCATTTAAGACAACCAAATCAAAATTTGGTGAATTGATATGATTATTGGGGACATTAACGACAATATCAACAAGGCTGGAGAAATCACAATCAATAAAAAAATTTAAAATAAAAATAAAAATCAAACTTGAGTTGCATCTATGAAACAATTGTATGTGAAGAAATTGATGCTTGCAATTGAACAAGAGATAGTGGGGGAATAAAAGATGAATAAGAGTTATAACCAACTAATGAGAGTATATGTCAGGTACATACAACTATCACAGCAACTTACATAATTTTTATTTTATTCAACTATGAGACCTCTAACTTTTGTAAACCTGATTACGTCCCTAAATTTTGAGTTATAAAGCCCTTAGTTCTTCATTTAACCCTAGAATCGAAGAAGCATCGCGAACAAACTTGTACAAAACCAAATCGACCCCAGTAGTTTAGTAATCGTTTTTACACGCTAATATTAATTATTTAACTATGAGGCTCCTAACCTTTGTAATTTTATTTACACCCTTACTTATGAACTATTTCAATAAACACCCTCATTCCCTTATTTATTTTCAATTTTAGCTGTAGAGCTGAAAATGCGCACCAATTGAAAACTCGCAAATCTTGATTAAACCCAGGAACTTAGGGATCATTCCAAAGCCCTAATAATAATTAAATTAATTCTCTAACTACATTTGCCGATCAAAAACCCTAGGCTTTCAGTTTTCATTACGACTCGTCGTTTAATTCAAAATAAAAAAACTTTAACCGAATTGAAGTTCCAGATCCTAAATAATTAAATACTGCACTTAAATAAATGTTTCAATACATGAATTAAACCCAAAGCATTCACATTTTTATTAAATCACTAATTGACCCCAAACTAGTACTAATATATATATATATATACACTTGTACCTTTAAACCTATATTATACACTATATTTTGCATTTCCAACAATTGTACACAAGAAAAAAAATAAATTAATTCTCTCAAATCAGCCCACATGGCCAGCCACCCTAGGGAATAGAAAATTATACAACTTTTTCAAACCATATCCATGAAATCAAAGAAAAGTGTTGGAAAGTACCCCCAAATCATGGAACCATGCCTCCACCCTAAGTCCACTCCTAACCAAACCCTAAATTAAGGCCTCTAATCATTCACCATTCCATTAGATTCCAAGAAAATCTAAAATATCCAATCAAATTCCAACCAATGGGCACTTTAGAACTTTTGCAACAATTTTCCTATAAAAGAAACCTCACCCTTAGCATTTTACATACAAGAACACACATACAAAAACTTCATTCAGCTAAGAGGAAAAGAGAGGAAGAGAGCTTTGGTGGTAGAGGAAAGGAAAAAGAAAAGAAATTGTAGGCAATCAAGTAAGCCACAACACTACTCTCTCTTTTATTTTCCTTTTTCAAATACATGTTATTAGAGGTTTAAAATCATATTTTTAGATGTGTTGTAATGGTGTTCATGTGTTCAAAGTTGATGAATTGGTTTAATTCTTCTTCCATTCGTATTTCCTCTTAATAGATGCAAAACTACCTTTTTCTTCCCATATCTCACATTATTTCTAAAGGCATACCATCACTCTAAAAATCTGAGTTGTTGATACATTATTTCGTATGTTTTCATCACAAAATAAGTGAAAATTTTCCTTTAGTTGGCCTCTTTTCTCACCAATCTTCTTATTTTGAGTATTGTGCAGGAAAAACCTGTTCTACAAACAACTTTTGAAAATTCTAGAAAAATGTAAAAAAATCTTCTAGACCTTGGTTTTATGTTAAAAACTCCCTTAAAGAGTTATCTTTCAAGGAAAAAAAATTTCATTGAAAAAGAGTGAGCGGTTTGAAAGAAAATCCTATTTTCATAACAGTCAACGAATCTGGACAGTGCTGGAGTGTTTCTTAAATAACTAAAAATCTAGAAAGGCTATTCCATTTCTGAAACCTGTTCTGAAAACTAGATAAAATTCTATACTAACCATAGGGAGGCCATGTTCGAGAAAAATCTTAAATAGCCCTTTTGATTTTAATCTTTAAGAAGTACTGAATCTGAAAATTTTATTTTTCATTGGTATTTTATGCTCTAGTGTTCATGAATATGCTTATTAATATATGATCATATCTTGGTATGATATTACATATGTCATGGTTACAAAATATCCCCAGATATAAACCTTTAAGAACCAAAAAGAAGATCTGGAGGACTTCCATCAATTACTTAGTTTTGGGAGAAAACCAAGTATTTATAGAGAACCAAAAGTAATCCAAGATTGGGAAGAAAACAAACTCCTTGAGAAATCCGGATTCTGAGGCTCGCTCGAGCGAAGCTTTCCTGATGATCAACAAGTTCTTTGTGCAAAACTGTTGACTTGTGAGACAGAGAGGAATGAGCTGCGGGAAACTCATGCCATGTTTGAAGAAAAGATTGAATCTCTTGAGATGTCACAAGTTGCCTTGGAAGAACTAATGATCAAGAAAGAGGAAGAGCTCAAGTGTGCCATGGTCACCATTGGTCTTTGGAACAAAGGATCAAAAACTTTGGAGGATATCATTGGGTCTCAACAAATCTGTTCAAACAAGAGTGGCATTGGCTTTGGAGATAAGAGAGAGCAAAAACAGAGTGCATCCACATCTCATGATACAAGAACTCAAGGAAAAGGAGGACAAAAGATTCAACAAGAAGAAAGACTTCTCAAACTCCCTAGAGTTGGTAAGGTAAAAAAAAAGAAGGTACACCCTGTACACCCTGTTTTTAGGTGTCCAATTGTGGTTTTTTCACGTAAAAATCGTTGTGTCTCTTTCTCTTGATTGTTTGATTGGGATTGTTATATTCTGCTTAAAATTGATACATAATCACAAATCAACATCTAGGAGGTTTCTAGATTTTTCAATTGGTATCAGAGCGGGTCGTTCTATTTTTTTTTTTTTTAAAAAATACATCTGAAAGGAGTTTTGTCAAACGGGATTGCCAAGAATAAAAACCTGTAATTTTCATGATTTCTACTAGTGCCCTGGCTCGAGCGACGGATCCTTGGCTCGAGCGAGGAATACACTTCTTCAGGTTTTTGTATGGACGCAATCCTTGGCTCGAGCGAGAACTCCTTGGATCAAGCGAGCAAACCTTCGCTCGAGCGAGCACTTCTTGGCTCGAGCGACCAATGGCAGACATGCAATTTTGAATGCAATTTTGAATTTTGCTTCAGCCGCGAGATGACCGGGCAGCTCAACCCCCGTAATAATCAGCGAAGTGGCAATCTTGAAAGCATTAACATCACAAACTTCTCTGCATGGCTCGATTCGGGTTTGGATTAGCATCTAATAAACTCATAGCCTCACTGAAATAAAAGTGCGAAAAAAATACATCTGAAAGGAGTTTTGTCAAACGGGGTTACTAAGAATAAAAACCTAACAATCTCCCCCTTTGGCAATGCCGTGACAAAACACATCTAACAAATAAAATCCTAATCACCCCAACCCATTACAACCAACAAAAACAAACTTCTGTCTGGTATCAGAGCGGGTCGTTCTATTTTTTTTTAAAAAAAAAAATACATCTGAAAGGAGTTTTGTCAAACGGGGTTGCCAAGAATAAAAACCTAACACCTTTTATTTTAGTCCTTCGATGATACTTACGTCTATGCAAATTTATTTCTTTGTTACTTGCTTGTACTAACCAACTTAAAACGTTAATCTCAACGGAAAACTTAATGGGTGGCTAATGGGTTCTCGATCACATAAATACTGTTATGAGATAAAATTATGTTCAAATTGAATTAATTAGTGGGACATGCTCCCCTTGAAAGTAAAGTATTGCGTAAGTGGTTTTCGGAACCCTTGAACGAAGCAGTTGTATTCGGATCCTAGGTATTTGGTGTGAGGAGGGATTTGGGCAAGGCCCATTATTACCGTCTTTTTTGAGGCCCTGCAGTTGGCGCTACACGGTAGATAACTGTTGGTAGGCATCCAAGATAAGTTCTGCAACAAAACAACAAAAGATTGGGCATACCGAATAATCCACGTCCGATTCTTGTGGTTGGGAGGACGAAGTCTCTTTGGGGGATTTCTAGATTACTAACATCTAATCTTGTAATCCTGTATTATTGAATGATTATCACGCTTCATTACTTGCTTGTTATAATTGTGATGGTGCATTAGATTGGGAAAAAAAACGGGGTGTGTGTGCGTTTACTAGGTATTCAAAGCTCATGGCATTTCATGTCAGGTATTGAAGACTATTAGACCGGTCGAAGACAAAGCTGAAGCCTTTGAGAACGTACGGCTAGGAGGATTAGAAACTAGTTTGTAAACGTGTTTTGAGATAGTAAATGATAGATCCCATGTTGTATTTATGACATGAATTTGTAAGTATTATATATCTATACATATCGTTTATATTACATATTCCTTATTTTCTCGTCGACTCATGTAGACCTTGTGTTAATGTCTTGTTAAGATCAGTCAAAAGGGTAGCTTTGCTATCTAAGGTGGTTGGATTTTGAAGGGAGGCTATATTAACTCCTCCGAATTTCCTGGGATCTTATTTGGTTATTAACTAAAGGACTCATTAGTGACGTTTCCTATTTTGTAATCTGCGATAAACCTTATATTTATTGTTAATATATTCTCTGATGTCCCTAGTTTTTGGGGCATCACATCAACAACTTCCAAATCAAAGTACTTCCATCAAAATGAATAATTTGTATTTAATTCAGCATAGATAAATTAGAATCTAATAGCAGGCATCCAAGAGACAACTCAATTAGTAAACCATAATAGAAAGATATAGTTCAGTAATTCATCAAACAGAATTGAAAGAACATATAAAAAATTGCTACAAGTCAATGCAAAAGATCTATATGTTTGGCAGAATTTCAACTAAACAAACCTATGATGACAATATATGTACAAACACCTACATATATGTACATATTGAATAGAATAAAAATTCAAATAAGATAATATAAATATGAAAGATAGATACATATACAAAATCCCACTATGTATATAAACCCAATACATATACATACATATACAAAATCCCAAATCAATACATATAAATATACAAAAATTCAAGACACATACACAAATCGAATCAAACAATGTTCAGAAATTCAAATCAAAAGAGAAATAGGAGGTTCAATTACATAAGTGATGGAGTTATAAGGACGGGGAAATGGGAAACAAGGAGGTTTGTTCAATAAAGAGTTTCTCACAGATTGAGGGAGGTGGGGTGGTAGGGACGGACAAAGTTGAGAAGTGAGGCGAAACATAATAGATACAGCAAACTATGAGAGAGAGAGAGAGAGAGAGAGAGAGAGAGAAAGAAAGGGGGGTAGAAGGGAGGGAGTACCATACTTTGAGAAAGAGTTGATAGAGAGAGATGTAGAAAACTAAAGGTGATTTGGTAGGAAAGAATTAAATATATTTGTTTGCAAAGCCTCTAGGGCTCTTTAATTGTAGCCAGTAGGGGTGTTCGCGGTTCGGTTACTGCCGAGGAGCCTCCAATCCGCCATCTATCCGTCAGATTGGTAAATTGAAAAAAATCAATCCGCATCCGTCCGTCTGATTAGCATATGCAGATTAAGCGAATCGGCGAATTGGTAGATTGATGCAAATTAGTTTGGCGGTTTAAACTTTTATAAATTTTGAACATAATACAACAATTTGTCAACATTTTTTTTAGATAACAATCCAACTCAACATAACCAAAAAATTATCAAGTAAATTGTCAAATATCAATAATAAATACATATAAAAAAATCATGCATTATTAAAACTATTTCATTACTTTTTTTTATTCAAAAACTATTTAATTTGATTATTTTTTTAAAAAAAAGACAAAATTAAGCTTTATATTTTCCACACAAAAATACCAAATATCAACACTTACCATTTAATAAAAGGATTTCTGAACTGAAAACAAATTAAAAACACAACAGAATATCTAAATTCTTTTTCAATTGAAAACACAAACATAATATCTAAACCAATTAAAAACACAAATCCTTACAAATTATTAGGGGTGCTCGTGGTTTGGTAGTTCGGTTGTGGCCAAATGAACATCAAATCCGTCATCCGCCCAAAACTAAATGGATTGGAAAAAATCAATCTGTAACCATCTGCTCGTCATCATGCATTTGTCCAAAATGTGGCGGATCAGTTCAGTTCGGTCGGTTTGGGCGGATCAGAATATCCGCGAACACCCCTAATAGCCAGCGAAAAAATTTGATGGTAAAGTAGACAGTGCAATGGCCAACCCATTGGAGGCCCAAAATTGGAGTCATATTGGCTAAAATGCCTAACAAGTCTCTTTTAACTATTTCCTTGGAGATGCTCTTATAAGTGTGGTCCATTATGTGATATGGGGCTCCACTAAGAAGTTTATATGGTGTTTTGAGAAATATTGCATGATTATGCGTCCAATTATTAATAAGGGACATGTTAAAGACGAACTAATGACATAATCATATATTATTATGTATGCACATGATTATATTAAAATTTTTAATTTACCTCAAAAATATTTCACATGAATAAATACTCTTCGGTGTTTTCAAACTTATAAATATTTGTGCAAAACATAAAAATTAAAAACACAACTATGACTTCGAGCTCCTAATTATTATTGTAATCATTTTTTTTTAAATAAAAAATTGAAGAATTTTCATGGTAAAACTTTATTACTTTCAAGGATATTTGAGGAAATACAGAAAGTATATAATAATACCATAAAATACTAAAATTGCTCAAATACTCCTACTTTTCTTCTTAGGACCCCCCACTTCTTTGAACCCTCATCACCAAAATTGCTCAATTGCTTGTTTTTCTTTGGACCACTTCTATAATCCTAAATATACCCGTTAAACTCTCATCCCAACACTTTTCAACCAGTAATCTCCTCCCACTTTTGGCAACCCCTTTCCCTCACTAGTAACCCTTCTAGTAAGGATGGCAATTTAAACCCGACCCGACGGGGACCCGGCCCTCCCGACCTCGATTATAACGGTTTTTTCTCGAAAAATACCCCTGACGGGTTAGGGATGGTATTCGAAAATGAATCTCTGACAATTTTCGGGTTAGGGATAATGATACATTTCCCAGCCCCAGCCCGTCCTTGGCCCCGTTCCTATCCTCGTTTCCCCCTGAAGTGAAATTACTATTATACGCCTCCATATATAACCTCACACTCACACACAACACAAGCCTTAGACAGACGACTGTCTCTCATCTCTCTCTCAGTTTCTCTCTCTCTCTCTCTCTCTCTCTCTCTCTAAAACCCTCCCATTACCGCCAATCTCCCTTCATCCGTTGTCCTCATCTTCTTCCTCTTCCGCTGCTGCCGCCGCCGCTGCCGCCACCGCCACCGCCTTCAGCCTCTCTCTCTATCGCTCTCACCCTAATCTCAATTTCATCTTTGTCTTCAATTTCACCTCTCTAAAAAGACGACGGTCGCACCTTGCTCAATCTCCGATGACGACGATCGCACCGTTGATCCAAAGTCTGTCAGTGTCTCTCTCAATCGCAATCTCGATTTTTCCTCTCTCATAAAACCATAATTTGATCTCATCTAAGTGTCTCACCCTATCTCAGATGTCTCACGCACTCTCAATCTAGATTTGCCTCTCCCAAAAGGCCATGTTCTCAACTTTCTTCGTCTTTGATAATGACAATCGTACCGTTGATCTTATCTAAGGTAATTTTGAAATCTTTTAAAACCCTAATTTCATAGTCCTAGTTTAAATATAATTTGAAGCTCTAATTTGAAAAATAAAACCCTAATTTGAAATCATTTTTTGAACGCCCTAATTTGTTAATCAATTCCCTAATTATGTGTTGTTGTTGTTATTGTTAGATTCGATTGTATTATTTGCAATTGGTCTATTGCTGTTGATTTGTTGATCTTAATCTGTTGTTGTTATTGTTGCTACTGTTTGTTTATTTATATATTTGTTTATTTATTTATTTTTGGTACGGGGAATTTTCGGGGTCAGGGAAACCTGATCCTCATTTGAGGGCAGGAGCAGGGACGGGGACGGGGACGGGGACGGTGATAGGTTTCCCGTCGGGGATCAGGGCCGGGGCCGGAGACGGGAGAATTTTCACCATCGGGGATCAGGGCCGGGAAGTGTGATCCCCAGCCCGGCCCTTTGTCATCCCTACCTCCTACAACCTTTCTCCTCCACTAGAGACCCTCCTTCAACCCCCCATCTCTTACCGGCAACTTTTCTTTTTTAACGGCCCACCTCCCTAGCTCCATCTTCCTTCTCTTTCTTCCATCGACAATCCTCCACCTCATTTCGTTCACCCAAATCTCTCATTCCACTTATCTCAGTCATTTGTCATCGTTGTCACCCATACAACTATCCTAAAGCCCTCTCACACATGCTCGTTTTTTATTTTTCTTCATTTGAAATCGTCTCGCTTGGTTTGAAAAAACCAGTACCGAACAAACAGTGGAAGTTCATATGTAAACCACTGAACAAACAATGGTAGTTCAGTTGTAAACCACCAAACAAATGGTGGTGGTTCAATCCTGAACCACCGAACGAAATCTGCGGAGATCGCAAGCACTACAATCGTGCAGGGAGGGTATATTTGCCACCATCACTGATCTTCTATGATCACGATTGCGATCTAGCAAGAGATAAATAGATAGATATAGAGAAAGAGAATGAGATTCTAAGAGTGGTGTGTGTAACACCCAAGAATACAAATCATAATTTTCTAGATTACCCATGTGTTAATCGCAGATTATATGATTTAATTTGTATATATCTGTCCAAATTGGGAAATTATCTGTTGATAGTACGACTTTGACACTAAAATTGACGGCCAAAGTGGGTTCAGAAACCGGAATGGAGTACATGGATATGTTAATTGGAATTTTTAGAATCATCTGGGAAGTTTAATTAAAAATTGATTTCATCTGATTCGTAAAAGTCATGTTTGGCTGTCATTACTTGTATTGAGTTTAGAGATAGATAAGTAGAGCCTAATTTACATTAGTGGAATTAAATTTAGTGTAATTGAGATCATAATATGTTTAGAATTAATTTAGTTATAGTGAATTTGTTATAATTTAATTCAAGTAATTAATTAGCCAAAAATTTAATTAAGTATATAGAAAAGGACTTGTTTTTCTACTCACCCATTTAATAAGAAATATGAGAGGTAGTGGGCATTGTTGAGCCATACGTAGAGAGAGAGAGAGAGAGAGAGAGAGAGACTTCCAGGGAGGATATTTAAGAAGGAGAAGCGGAGAAAGAAAAGAATTAAGGGAAATTAGGCTTGCTATTCACGAATCAACCCTCTAAGGTAAGAATTCTCTTTTAATTTCTTGAAATTGAGATGTTACACTCATGAATTTATGAAATTTGAGTTTAATTAAGAAGGAATCAAGCTTAATTGGTGTTTTTTTTAAGTAAAATGAAGTAGAATATATGAATGAACAAGATAAGGAAGAAATTGTAAGGATTGAGCTCATATTATGTACATACATGGTAGAATTGAAGAATGTAGTCAATATTTTGATATGCATGGTTTCATTTCATGAAATTCTTGTTTAAACACTTATTTTCCTACATGATTTCTATGGCTCCTAAGGATTTCAAAAGAATTTCCTCATGGATTTTTAAGTTGAAGCTTCTAACTATATATTTTATGTTTTTACAATTTGATTGAAGTTTTGAGCTTTCAATTGGCAAATTGAGTTTGTTTTTGAAGTTGTGATTGTGTTTGAAGTTGGAAATTCATGTCCGTATTTTTAAGTTTTCTTGCATGGCTTAAAGAATTTTTCATGAAAGATGAATTTGGAACTCAAACAATATATGTTCTATGATTTCATACTTTAATTAAAGTTTGTGCTCTTTTAACTGAAAATTTGGGTTTTGTTTTGAAATCATGATTTTTGTTTGAAGTTGGGAATTCATGATTTCTTGAATGGTGTACATGATTTCAAAGAATATTTCTAGAAAATTTAGCTTGGTACTCTCAAATACATGTTTATGATTTTAATATAAACTTAAGTATTTTGACTCCTTAAATTGGAAATGGATTTTGTTTTAAGAGCTATAATTTGTATATGATTGTAGAACTCTACAAGTTCAAAGTTATTTTAAGAATCTTTGGAGTTGAAATACTTAGAGTTGAAGTTAAACTTTGAAAAGTTTGAGTTCCAACCGTGAAGGCAATTTTCAGACTGGTTTTTCCAATTCCGCACGTGCAGCCAGATCCCCCGCACGTGAGGAAATCAGGTTGGTCCCGGTTTTGTTTTCGCTCCATTTTTCTACCTTTCGGGCCTCCATTTGCATAGTTTTAAAGTGTTTTTCATGTGCGTTGGCATTTCATGTATTTAAACGAACCGCAAAAGCGAAAATGTAGAACTGAATGAGTGAAAAACAAATAGGAATTGAATAAGTAAGCAACCAATTGATTGATTGATTGAACTGTGTATTGAGTGTTTGTGCTTGAATTGTTTGTTTAGGTTGGATGCCGCAATTGTAGTGCATCTAAGCACATATATCGAGGAGCCCACTGTGAGTAACATTGTTGTAAAGATATGTTCAATTGTATTTATTTTTTGAATGATAAATTATATTGTTTCTGAATTGTTACTTTTTATTGATTGAATGATGATCCTCTTTTTGAATTGTATTCGTGACATCCATAGCATATTGCTATTGTTATTGTTATTGATATCACTATTGTTACAGAGATCTCTGTTAGTTCCAATCCTTGGAACTATTGCCTATTGTTTGATGGCTATCAATTGATTATTCGGTCTTTAAGACCTATTGTATTGTTGCTACTGGATGTACCACGTATGACCTGTACGAATATGATTAATTGAATTGAACGATTGATTGACAAAAAGATATTGATTGAAAATGTTCTATTAATAATCGATTGTTTCAAATACTATAAGGACATCATTCTTAACTTCTTTACACAGCTATTATTCACTGGGTTCTACCTTACTGTTTACTATATATATGTAGGTGATCGAGCACCGGATCAAAGCTAGTGGCATCGACCTGAACCCTGTTTTTGTCAAGCCAACCATTGTGCCTCACCGCGAGGTTCCAAAGTAAAACGTGTCATGGCATGAGTGTCTTGAATTCACCCTTTTGTAATTGTTATTCTGGATGCAGTGTTTTTATGACTTTTGTTACTCCTACCTTTACTAAGGGTTTTAATTCACTAAATTGTGTTTTGCTATTGTATATAGATGTATTGTGGGCTTAAGTGTTGTGAATATGTAATTATGTATATGAATGTTTGTTTCCATTTAGGCCCTCACAGCTCATTGGACGATATATTTTATTATTGATTGACTTCCGCTAACCCCTATTTGTCGTAATTATTGTTTTATTGTTAAGCAGGCCTTTGGTAATCACGGATTACTAGCCTGTTACGCATAAGGGCGGGTTTGGGTCGTGACAATGTGGGTGGTAGCGTTGCTAGTGGTTGGTGAGTAAAAGTGAAAGTTTTAGTGGCTAGAGGTGATGTTGTGATAGCAGTGGAGGTTGCCTCCCGAAATAGGAGGCAGTTGCTGGTGTTTGCATGATGGGGATGGTTTGTGAGATTAAGGTTAGGGCTTGAAAAATTATAGTTAGAAAGTTAGGGATAGAGATAAAAATAAAAAATTTATGTTTAGACAAAATTGAAATTAAAAAAAATAAATAAAAGATGCATAGGGTCTTAAGAAAAAAATGTAAGGGCAAATAGCACTATTATAAAATATTATGAGTATTAGTTAAAATTTGTATAATGAGAACAACTTATCTTCAGTCTGGAATCAGATTGGACAGTGTTTTGTAAAGTTAGTCGAATACATCATTCTTGTAAAAAATTAAATTAATGATATATTAATAGTCAGTTTATCAGTTTGCATTTATTTTAATGACAATTATAATTTTCAAAATAAATCACAAATACAAACGTAATTTGATTAAATAATTATGGCTATTCATTAATGTAAATTTTTATAAAAATAATATATTCAACAAACTTTACACATTAAACAATTTGAATCATCAATATCAACTACCGTCAAGCTCACTAAGAATTCATTTGGGATGTGGGTTAATTTTTTGACTTTTTAGCTATTTTAGTCTGAAGCTAAAAGTATCATTTGGGATTGACTTTTAATTTTTTTTTACTTTTATTAAAAAATAATAATAATTATAAATTAAATGTGACATATTATTTTATTTAATTAAAATAACTAATTTTATAGTATATAAAAAATTTTAACCCAAATGTATATGCCAAACAGCGCTTACGACTCAACAACACCGTTCAAGTTTCTACACTGGAGAAGTTGTTCCCTTTTATAATAATCCAATTAATGCTGAGATGACGACACCACACATAATTACGTGGGCCCATTGTGAAACTGGGACCAGCAATAGGAGAACCGGTTCCTTGGCTAACTAGAGTTAAGGTGGGTCCCACTCTGGTCAATTCGGTAGGTGTTTAGCCGAGGTCCGAGGAGTTCAGGACCGTCCGTGAACTTCACAAAGGTTTGGTTTAAGAATTTTTAAAAAAGATTTTAATTTATATTTTTTTATTTTTATTAAATTATTTACTATTTTAAACAAATTATCTTAATTTATAGCGGTATGCTTATCTAAAAATATACATATACTAGTTATGAAAAAAATCTATTTTTGATCAATAATTTTTGTATAATTATGAAAAAAAAAATTCACTTAATAAATAGGCCACCATTAATAAATTATTTAAAATAAAAGGGTAAAATCAAAGGAAAAAAAAAAAAATCGAACCTCAAGCATATATGTACGAACACGAAATAAACTGTCTCGTATAATCCTGTTGACAAGTTAGCCCTCCTTCAAACGTTGTCGTCTAATTGTCTGAAAACACAAATGTGAGCTAGCCAGCGGGTGTATATCAGAAACCCCTCCGATGCCTAAATCAGCAAGTAGACAATAGGCAAAAAAACTCTGTGTATTTGAGAGTAAGAATTGCAATACCTGCGATTAGAGTTTGATTTGAATTTTTATAAATTTCGTATAGCACAATCCTAATATAAGACTCTAACTCTCCAATGTAGAGTCTTCCTAGGAATCACATTCCAAAAAAATAATGTTTATCCTTTAACACCCTTCTCACTACAAGCTAAGTGAGACGGCACAAGTCTTTGCTCGGCTTTCTGCCGTGCAACCGGACTATCTCTACTCTGTCTGCCAATAGCTTAGCTATGCAACACGCAGCGCCGTGAAAGCTGGCATTGCATGGCTCTCCTCCTAGCTCGGCACTCCACCTAGCTTGGCTCTCCTTTCTGTTTGACTGCATTACTTGGTAGCTCGGCCATAGCGTTTTTAGGTCCAAAAATATAAGCATTTACTAGTTCGGTCAAACATCTTTGACTACCACTAGGAAGTAGCCAGGTCCCGTAGCTAAGTCTTATAGCTAGATCCTATAGCTAGGCCTCGTAACTAGGTCCTATATCTAGGCCCTATAGTTAGGTCTCGTAGCTAGGTCCCATAGCTAAGTCCCACAGTTAAGTCCCGTAGCTAGGTCTCGTAGCTAGTTCCCGTAGCTAGGTCCCACAGCTAGGTCCCGTAGTTAGGTCTCGTAACTAGGTCCATAGTTAGGCCCCGTAGCTAAGTCCCGTAGCTAGGCCTCGTAGCTAGGTCCAAAAATTGGGTATTTACTAGTTCGATTAAACATCTTTGACCGCCACTCTAACCTAACTCGGTCCAATTTGGTTACACAAATTACTCTCTCAATATATATATATATATATATATGGCTAATTTTATTAATACATAAATCATACTCACGTAGCAAATGACCAATTTTATTAATAAGTAAATCATTAAGTAATTAACAATTTTTAATGATATGAAAAATATTTTTTAGTTAATCATTTTGTTAATAAATAAATCATTAAGTCAATTAATAGTTTTTAATAATATGAGAAATATTTTTCAATAAACAATTTTGATAATTTATTATTACATAGGAGAATAAATTTTTTTTTCCCTGAGTATTGTGTTAAATTAAAATTTATAACAAACAATAATTATAATTTCTAGTATTATAAAACCGATTCATATTTTAAACAAATCTTACGGGTGTATTTGTAATTTATTAAAAAATAAAATATTTATGTTTCATAATTGACTAAAAATGTTTACGTAATTACAAAAAATCTGTTTCATAATCGACCAAGAATATTTGTGTAATTACGAAAAAACTTGTTTCATAATTGATCAAGAATGTTTGCATAATTACGAAAAAAAAATTCACTCAATATATAGGCTACCATTAGAAAATTATTCAATATAAAAGGACAAAATCTTAAAAATAAATAAATAAATAAAAAAGAATTTCAAGCAGCAGTTCTTATATACATGGTGTTATTGTATCTTCGTTTGGAAGGAAATTTTTTAGTTGACTTTTTAATTATTTTAGCCTGACTAAAGTAAAAAAAAGTTTTATTTGGGATAAATTTAAATTTAGATTTTTTGTAGTTTTGTGGGGGAAAAAAAAAAGTGAAATGATTATACTTTGAATGTGATATTTTGTCTTATTAATCTTTTAATCTATTTTATCTTTTAATGGACTAATTAATCCCATTCATGTTGTCAAATGAAACCTAAATAATAAATCTTATACTCCCAATTTATGATTCACTTAGTCCTATAGAATTTTTTATAATCCAAAAAATCTCATTACAAAGTGAAAATTTTCAATTGAAATACACCTACATTTAAAAACGTAAAATGTATATATGAATTTGATATTTCAAATTAAAAATTTATAATTGTCATATTGGGTCTCATTATAACATTTTTAAAATGACATATATGACAAAAAATTTAATAAGATAATAGTATACACATTAAAATAATAATCTAGACGATTTCACATTAAAGTCTCCCAAATGAAATATATCCACATTTGGAAACCAAACACAGTAAAAGGATGTCATGGTGTACATTTCCAAATTCAATGAAACTTAATTGTCTATAAGAAAATTTATGAGACTTTCTAGTACATACTTTTGTGGGATAGAATTTCCAAATAAATTTTCTAATTTATATACATTTAAAAAGTATAAAATTCATTGATTTTATATTTTTTTATAAATATTTTAATTTTTAAGTAAATTTAGATTAGGAGCATTTTAAAAATTAAAAAAAATTTATTAAAGTATAAAAAAGGTTTACTAAAAATAACAAAACACAAAAAAATAAAAATAAAAAACTCAAAACCTGTTTTGAAAATTCAAAGCCAAACAAAATATTAATTTTCAAAAAAACTATTTTTAAATGTGTTTGGTTTGTTTTTAATATTTTTTTATATCTTAATAAAATATCAGGTAAATTACAAAAAAAGAAAAAAGAAAAAAGATAACACGTTTGAGTCATGTAACAAAATAAATTTTTAATTTTTAATTTTGTCAATTTAAACCTTATACTTTGGATTTGTTTTTAATGTAAATCATTTGTCTATTTTATTTAGTAAAATCGATGGAATAATGTATAGTTTAGTTATTAAACTCATGAAAGAATATATTTTAGGCATTTTGTTTATACTTACATTGAGTTTAATGATTTTTTTTTATCGTCATTGAATTTAATGATTAAAATATCTTTTTTTTGTCAGTTTTGCTTAACAAAAATAGATGAATGATTTAGATTGAAAACATATCAAAAGTTTATGATTTAAATTGATAAAATTAAAAATTTAATGTTTATTTTGTTATAAGGCTCAAAATTTGAATTTTTTTTAATTGTCCCTAAAATATTTTTTATTTTTAAATATACTTAATTTAGTTGCATTTAAAAAGTTTTTAAAAAATACTTAAATATAAAAAATTATTAAAAACAAATAAAAATTTTCATAAATCAATTTTTTATTATTTAAAACCTATTAAGGGAAGTGAATTTTTTGGACTTATTAGATTTTTAAAAAAATATATATATAAAAAAATAAAAAAAATGATATAATCCAAATAAGTCAATAGCTAATAAGTTAACTTTTTTTTTAATTACCAAAATATGCCTAAATACATCTAATCTTAATATAAATAAAAAAATTAATTAAAATATAATACAATAAAAAACTCATCTAAAATTATTTTTTTTAAAATCAAATCAAATGGGTATCCAAATGCTTGTGTGGATCACCAAGTAGGCTCACTTGGCCTCGATTGGGAATATATTATTTTAGGTTATATTTGGCATATGAAGTTTAGATTATTTTAGTTACAAAAAGATAAAATAGATTAAAAATTTAATAAAATAAAATATCACATCTAAATCATAATTATTTCATTTTTTCTTTCATAAAAGTAAAAAAAATCAAAAAGTCTATCCCAAATGAGGCTTTTTGACCCAGGCTAAAATAGTCAAAAAGCCAACCCACATCCCAAACGAAGGGGAAATTCTATTTCCACACACCAACTTATCTCAATGCAAACATTTAATGAAATATTATTTTAATGATAATTATATCCTAAAATAAAATAATCATAATAGACATCCACCAACATGCATAATATAATATCAAAATATTCTCTATACACATCTTTTTTTAAAAAAAAAAAAATCTCAATGCATATCTTTTGAGTAAAAAAAATTAAACTCTAATTTCTCCATTATTTATCACTTATTTCATTATTTCTTACTTTACTTATTACACACTCTATACCCATCTATATAAACATTTGAAATTATCATTAACTATATAGAACTTACTTTCATTTTTGTGTTACAATGCTAAAAACAATAGTAAAAATATGAAAATAGATTCATTGAAGTACAATTTATAGATTAAAAAAACCATTTTTCTAACAATTCTCCTTGCAACCAAACACCTTTACTCTCTCTCTCTCTCTCTCTCTCTCTCTCTCTCACACACACACACAAAATACACTTCTGTCAAATCTCTATCTCTCTCTGTCCCCTCTGTACGAACCCACCCTATCTATTTTTAGATATATATATATGTATATAATGTAATTTCAAGGCATATTCCGGCAATGGATCGGTGGTGATGGGTTTGATTGCCGCCGTTAGAGCCAGAGAGCTCCGGCGTCTTTGAGGAGAGAGACTAGGGTTCGTTGATGTGACAGGCCATGACGGTTTCAATCCCACCCAAGAACTTGCCGCCAACAAACACTGCTGGAAAGGATTGTTACTTGTGGGTGTCGTCAATGGGGTCTTCAATGGAGGGATGGAGGTCTTCAATAGTCTTCCCTTCACTTTGGCTGTTAAAGTTTGTCTGGAACTGTAGCAGTGTCTACAATTTTCAACAAGTGTGTACGAGGAGGGTGGTGTGTGTACCATATTAGTGAGGGGTATAATTGAAACATTTAATTTGTGGATTGAGAAAAATAAGTAATAATTAAATTAATAAGGATGTGCATTGAGAAATTATGCACATTGAGATAAGGTAGTGTGTGAAAATAGAATTTCTCCAAATGAAGGCTTTATTTGGGATGTGGATTGAATTTTTGACTTTTTTAGCCTGGGGCTAAAAAGTCTCGTTTGTGATGGATTTTTTTGACTTTTATGAGAGAAAAAATAAAATAATTATGGTTTGAATGTGACATTTTGTCTTATTAACTTTTTAGTTTATTTTGTCTTTTTGTAACTAAAATAGCTCCAACCAACCCAAACCTTTTGACTAAAATATGAAATCAAAAAAATTAATAATATATTTGTGATAATTTTTTGAATTTTTATGAAAAAATATGTAAAAAATAAAGAGAAAAAAGAATATTTAATTTTTTAGTATAAGTTATTGATTTTTTAATTTTTTAATAAATTTTTTTTTTTTAATAGGAAAATCCTCCCTACTCTCCCGCAGATCCAAGGCAGCGCCCCTTTGTAGAGATCACCAAGGTGTCCTGTTAGCCGTTCCGAGCGAGGAGATTATAACCTGGGAATTTGCCCCGACCTCCCAAGAGCCCGACCCCCCAAGACAAGCTCCGCTTAAGTCAGGACGACTCGCACAGCGGGAGAGCATTGAACCCACACTAACTGTTGGTTAGACAACTTGAGGTCCAACCTCCTAACCAACTGTGCTACGTCTAGGAGATTGACTCAAGAAAAATTTGAACTCATGACCTGGGGGTTTAATCCCTATGTACTTACCATAAGGCTATCCCTGGGTTAATAATTTTATTACTTTTAAATTAAAAAATTAAATCGCCAAACGAGAACTCCACTCGATCAGGTCATCCCACGTCAATTCTTAAGCCTTTTTATTAGATGCCTCTGAAAGTAGGGGGAAATTGTGAAAAAAAAAAAAAAACTGCAAATATGGGGAGATAGAAGTGCACTTGTACCTTCATAAATTTTTACTTCAGCAATGATCTAGAATTCTAAAAAGTGGAATTTTAAAAAGAGTTTTGCTGAGCTGGCAGATTCCTCTAAAAAAAGAAATCAAGCTAAAACATCATACTAAGGTGGACTCCACACAGTTCCACATCTTTAGTGCATGTTTTAGAGTTTTGAAACATTTTTCTTTTTATTTATACCCTATCACATAACAATTTATACCTTCATGTTTTGGTAATTTTTTTCATCCCACTTATAGGAGTGTGTGCGGTGCGATGCGGTTTGAATGATTTGAGAGTAAAATTACAAATCGAATGATAGATTAGCAGATTGATAAATTGTGATTTGGGCGATTTTTGACAGATTGACGAATTGAAAAATATTTTAACTAATTATCATATATTTACATAATATATAACACTGATTTGCATAATATTTTTTAGATATATAACACAAAGTAATTTTACATAATATGTTTTATATATATAACCACTAATTTGTAATAAATTTTATATCACAAATATTTCTCACAGTTATTTTTACATTAATATTTTATTAAAAATTAAAAAATATATATGTATTAACTATAGCGGAGCGGAACGGTTCAATTGATAGATTATAAATTATAAAATTTAAACTGTGATTAATAATTAAAATAATACAAATTAATATAAATTAATACGATTTTAACGAATTAAATGATATTTCACACACCCACTGATAAGCAATTTCCCATCAAAAGTAATTGGGATCCTAGTGAAGATATTCGGCAGTACTGGTACATGACTGGTGGTGTCTCAAAAGTAGGAATGGCAATGGGGCGGGGCGGGGCCAGGGATCACCCTCCCCGTCCCCGATCCCCGATGGTGGAAACTCCCCCCGTCCCCGGTCCCGACCCCGACGGGGAGCTCATCACTGCCCCCGCCCCCGTCCCTTAACGGGGATCGGGTTTCCCCGACCCCGAAAAGTCCCCGACCAAAAGAAAAAAAAAAAAAAAATCAGTTCCAAATTTCTTCAACAACAACAACAATCAGATCTAACATCAACAACAACAACAATCTGATGAGCTAAAAAAAAAAAAATCAGATCTAACATATATATATATATAACAGATCTAATATATATATATATATATAACAGATCAAAAAAATAGATCTGTGTATCTGGACGAAGGAGTGGCGATGGACGACGTCGCGACAGTGGCTGTGGTGTAGCTGTGACTGCGTCGCGATGGGCTGTGGCTGTGATTGATGATCGACGTCGCGGATACCGATGATCGACATCGCGAACAGGCCGAGAGTGAGAGAGAGAGTAGAGGGAAGAGAGTAAGAGAGTAGAGGGAGGCGACGAGAGGCGGAGAGCGGATCTGTAAGACAGTGTAAAAGAGAGAGTTACGGATCTGTAAACAATAAACATATATATATATATATAATATAATAAACAAACATATAAATATATATATAATAAACAAACATATAAACATATATATATAATATATAATATTCAAAGACACAGTCTGTAATCAAACCAAACATATATATATATATAATATATAAATCGGGGGATGACCGGGGCGGGTAGCGGGGCCGGGGCCGGGGATGAAATATGTATCACCGTCCCCGGCTCGAATGTCATCGGGGATTTAATTTTGAATACCATCCCCGTCCCCATGGGGGTATTTTTCGGGGAAAAACCATTCTTATCGGGGACGGGGGGTCGGGTCCCCGTCGGGCCGGGTTCAAATTGCCATCCCTACTCAAAAGTATTGTTACTGGTACTGGAGCAGTGTTCACAATTTTTCTTTCTTAGGAGATGGGAAATCATAGGAGTAATTATCATGTGCTTTTAAAATTTTATATTAATAATGTGTTCAACTAATAAGATGATGTCTAATAATTATATGGTGTTAAAAATAAGTAAATAGTAAAGAAATAATATGATTTCATTAAATGGACACATTAGTTTGATGATCGCCTCCTTAATTAAGTAAGTAAATTATATGATTTGTATTGATTGTGTATTTATGTGTTATTATGTGCCAAGTGACAATTGAATTGTGTTATTGTGAACATATATAGTTAGGATATATAAATTGAACCTGTTTGAATCAGTAATTTCTACAAGGTTAAAATTAAATATTTAGATAGGTAATGTACGAGCACGAAATAATCTTCTCGTATGATCCTATTGATTAAGTCTGTCTGCGCTCCTCCAAACGTCGTCGCTTTACTTCCTAAAAATACAAATGTGAGCTAGCCGGCAGGTATGTGCCGGATACCTTTCCGATGCCTAAGTCAGCAAAATAGACAAATAGACAAAAGCTCTGTGTATTCAAGAATCAAAGTTGTGTTACCTCTTCCATAGGTTTTGTTATGAGCTTTTTATAGGTTCCGTGTGGCACAATCCTAGTAGGACTCTTATTCCTCCATGTAGAGTCCTCCTAGGAATCACACTCCTGAAAGATAATGCTTATCCTTCAACACCCCCCTCACTGCTTAAACGAAATGAGATGGTTTTACCTCGGTAGTATGACAAAACGACCGAGTTAACATGGCCATGCTAAAGCGGCAGAAATGACCGAGCTCCAACTGGCTCAGTTCTTCCCTTCATTGCTTGTACCTCGGTTTGATCCGTTGAGACCGAGCTAACCGTAGTAAGCTTTGACCAAGCTAACGAGAGTAAGGTCCACCATAAGAAGCTCAAATACCTCAGTCCTAAATACCATGACCGAGCTAAATATCACCATACCGACCGTGGTAACCACAACCACAATTGGACCGAGCTAACTGCAAGGTCCTTTCACTCGGCCCTTTTTACCGCGGCCCACAGAACGGCCCATTACCGTGCCTTGGCCTAGCTCGGCCCTAGTGCATAAAAAAACTTCCCTCTCAATTGCCCCTTAATTCCATCTGTGCAGCATGATCGGGATTACCTATTACCAGCCGAGCTAAAACTTTTAGCCTTTCAACCGAGCTAAATTGACACCGGGCTACTAATATATCCAGTCAAAACGTCTTTTCAGTCGTTGTAACTTAATCGCTTTCTATTCTATATACACGTGGCTAGCTTTTATTAGCCAAATATAGCTGTCACGCCGCCTTTGTACTTCGCAAAATTTGAACAGTCCCGCCTTTTTCACTCTCTTTACACAAAACAGAACCCTATTCTTCGAACAAAACATCACTATTCATTATCTTCTCTCTCTACCTTCTGAGCCTCCATTTTTCTTCAACACTGCATCTGCAAAGCTCGTGTTTTCTACTAGTGTCGTTTCCATCTTCATTTCCAAGATCTTTGAACTGCTACATGGCTCAAACCTCTTTCTTTCCATTCAGTCTAAAACTAGACCCCCAAACCATAGGTTCATGTTTATGAACACACCCTCTGGATTCAAAAAAACATGAAGTTTGAATCTAGAATCGTGGTGTGACCGAGCTAAAAACTTGTTTGGGCAACACCAGGCTTAAGTACAACCGGACTAGGGAACTCTTTAGGTATGCACCCAGCCAAACTAGATAACTTCTTCAATAACCGAACTGAAACTTCATGCCAAACTAGATAATTTCTTCAAATGACTGAACTAAAATTACGTGCCAAACCTTTAGTTTCATTTAGTCGAGCTAAAGTCCTTTGCACCAACCGAACTAAAAACAGATAGTATTCCTCATAGTCGAGCTAGGCTTATACTTATTTTTGCCTTTGTACTTAGCACGGTCCAATGATCTGTGCTTAACACTTTTCCTTTTTACTTTGCAGACTGACTTAGGTTGCCCAGGCACTCCTTTGAACGCTTCAACCG
The DNA here is from genome assembly GCA_030407325.1 of Camellia japonica. NCBI lineage: Eukaryota > Viridiplantae > Streptophyta > Magnoliopsida > Ericales > Theaceae > Camellia > Camellia japonica. Next base: position 181,137,424 of record JAPPVO010000031.1, read on the forward strand.
AGATACTCCACTCCTTCTCAACACCGAGCTAATTTATACCTAATTTAAATCCACATGGGTAAATATAGATTTTTAGTAAACTCCCTAGGGGCTATAGCCGAGTTCCGCAAGGACTACAACATCCCTGATGATGTCCACCTTAGTTTAGCCGAACTAGACACCATTCTCTGGGGAAAACCGGGCTTTGTCCCTTTCAACGTCATATCCATTATAGAAGCCCGACTTTGATTTCCCGTCCAACCTCTTCTTATTGAATTCCTCAGACAAACAAGACTTTGCCCTACCCAGTTCTCCACAAATTCGTATAGAATAATAAACGGCATCGCCAAACTAAATCGCTGCCTTGGCCTGAACCTCGGCTTAGCCGAGCTATTCCACCAATACTCCCTTGGCCAGAATGAAGATGGCTGGGTATATTATTTAAGAATAAGACGCCGCCGAGAAAAAATAATAAAGAACATCCCAGACAAAGATGTAAATGACGACGATTTTTTCTAGGTTTCTGGTAACTCTGAGGACCAGGAAGCCTAAATACCAGGAGACCGCATTAACTGGAACAAAGGAGTAGCCGATATAATTACCTCGGCTTAGTTTTCTGCTTTCTTTACTCTGTCCATAAGTTTGGCACCGTGCTAACCGTTAGCTTTTTTTTTTTTTTTTCCTTATGCAGATTTGGACCATCTAAAGTCGCAGTATAGTTATCCTAACCTAGACGCACTCCGCACCGCACTAAGATATCGTGATCGAGGTTGGGCCGAGCTACTCAACTTTGAGCCGACATACAGATACAGTAGTAGAAGGAAGACCAGGGTAATAGATTTTCTTCTGGAACCCTCTCCTGCACCTGATCCAACCCTTCCACAAATCAACCTTATCCCATTAACTGCAGAACATGAAATGGCCAAAAAGAGAGCAGTAAGAGCTCTCATCACCGAAACAAATCAGGCCGAGGTACCATAAGCCGGCCAGACACAAGAGGCCGTGGTAGCGCTTCCAACCGCTCAGCCTAGAGGCCGTGGTAGCGTTTCCAACCACTCAGCCTTCTTCATCTCGGCCAAGCAAGTGTGCTCAGACATCCACAACCAAGCCACGACTTGTTGACGAGGATGAAATCGTGCTTCCCCAAACCACGCCACCGAGCCCACAACCTGAGCGTTCTGACCGGGCTAGCTCATCTGAGTGGGCCCCGAAATTATCATACCGGAACTGAGCTATTAGAGACACGGATTCAATGGTGGTAGACAAAGACCACACGCTCGCCTTCAACCTGGCTAAGAGCGTGTGCTTGCCCCCTGACATGGAACACCATGACCATCTTACCGAGCTGAAAGCTATTCGCTCGGCTACCAAATTGATGGTGCTGGTGAGTACTCTTTCCTTTCTTTTCCAATTTCAGACATCTGTTTGCTCGGTTTGTACTCAAAATTTTTTACCCTCTTTGCAGGCCATGCAAAAAAACCACATTGCTCACAAGCATGTGTTGGAACTACGCAAGACCATAAGGCTGGCTGTGGCTGAGACCGACAGCAAGGCGGCCGAGCTTAACGAAACCAAACAAAAAATGACCGAGCTACAATCAGAGGTCGCCCGACTCACCGGACTAGTCGACTCGGCAGAGGCGGACAAACAAAAGGCTTTGGCCGAGCTAAAGGACCGCTATCTGCATGAGTTGGCTAAGGCTGAGCGGAAAAAGAACGACGAAATAACCAAGCTGGAGAAGAAGATAGAAGACGCGGAAGACCGCGGTTACAAGGAGGGAGAAGCCACCTATATCCAGCAGTGTGAGGCTGCTAAGGATATATATTTTAAATACGAGTGGAAAGCAGCCGTGGCGCAGCTCGGTTATGGCCTGGAAACCGAGGTTTTTCAGAGCCTTCCTCCCCATTTTATTCCAAGCTACATGGTAGAGTATGCCAACGCTATTCAACAAAGATTTCTTCAAGAAGGGGAGGACGACGAAGATCCTGCTCCTGAAGCCAATGCCCAGCTCGGTCACCAATCTATCTCTCCCACTCCAGTAGTCTCCATTCCACCTTCAACTATTGTGACTACCGCGGTGCCTTCGACTGAGCTCAACCAAGGTGTGCTTGCCTCAACCAAGCTACCACTGTGTAATAACCCGACCCTCGCCTATGCTTCTGACATGTTTAAGTCCCTTATTTTGTGCATTGAAATGCTTAATGAAAAATTTTGTGATTTTATCTGTTGGATAAGAAAAGCATCTGTTACAATTAAAATGTTTAGAACAGAAATTGGGAGCCTTAAAGGCTTGATAATCCGAAATTAATGTTACATATGAGATCGGCATAAGTTTTAGGTAATAATAAACATTTCTGGAAATTTCAATTTGGAATGATTAAACGATTGAATTTCGTCCTTATTCACCTTTATATATATATGCTCCCTAGACAATTACTTAGACCTCATGTATCATTTCAAATATTGCCTGAGAGAAGAAAGTTAGAGAATAAGAGGAAGTCATCAAAAAGAAAGATTGGAAACTTGTGAGGGATTGTAGGATTCAAGATTTAAGGTATGTGTGTTGCTTGAATTAAGTTCTCTCTTGAATAATTCCCTTGGTTGATTATGTAAGTTAGAGTGTGTATGGGTTAAATTAAATGAAGGGTGTTTATCAATGGATTGGTTGGGAGTTAAGTTGAGTTATATGAAGAGAACTCTCATTTTATGCCTTATCTCTACCTATGTCAACTCATTTGTGGATTTGGTTGAAGAAAGACATGTATATTTGAGACGCATATAGTATGGATGCATGTGTTTAATTTTATGTTATAATTTAAGTTATGAAGTGCAAATAATTGAGGAATCAATTCATGTTGAACTTGATATGTGTATGAGTTGTCTATTTACATGAGTTTTGGGCCATGTTTTAGCAATAGAAGAGTCTATTTTGAGGCTTGTGAGTATGCACCAAAAATTGGATTTTTGTATGAATTTCGGACTTTTTTTGGGCAAAATCGCCGCACGTGCGGGGGTCATGGCCGCACATGCGGGAGTCATGGCCGCACGTGCGGGAAAATGGTGAAATTCTGGGCTTGAACACTGTCTAAAAAGCACGTGCGGGGCATCACTGCCACACGTACGGGGGTATTTGCCGCACGTGCGGGGCTCACAGCCGCATGTGCGGCCCAAGTTGGAAAGAATGGATTGCTCCATTTGACTTGTTTGATCCTCTGGCATGGTTGAAATTAATATTTGAAATGTTTAAAGTGCTTTTTAATTTACTGGAAGTTAACGACTGAAATGTGGATGTAAGAAGAATTTAAACTAACTTGTGAGTTCTATGTGTGTGTAGGGCACACTCCAGGAGAAAGTAGCGTACCGCCACAACACTGTGAGTAATAGTGCATTACATGTATGTTTATTTACTGCTAATGCTTATGGCTATTGACATTCTGTTTTTCGTAAGTCACTGCCTTAACATGTATAATGGTTGGAAATTGATGTAGATGGAAACGTTGGAAGAATGTGTGTACATATGGATCATTCTGGGCCAATGGCCGTTCTGTTATTTCTGGGCCAATGGCCGTTCTGTTATTTCTGGGCCTAAGGCCGTTCTGAAAGTAACACAGCATCATCCCATATTAACTCTGTAGCTACATACCTGTTGTTATGTATTACCAATGGATTATGTATTAAACTGTTTATGTACTATTATTCATTGAGCGTAGTTCACTCCGTGTTTTGTCTGATTCTGTAGGTAGTCAACTGGGAGGTCAGTCCTAACCCCGAAACCTGTCTTCCTTTTGTCAACCTCTGAATGATCAGGCACTAGATGAAGCCCCTTATGTTCGTAAAGTTTGTTAAAATATTGGCTCGTACGTTGATTTCTTGTCTAAGGTTGATTGTACATAACCTTCACATCTCACATGTTTTTGTTACGCCCAATCTTGGGGCTGGGTTTGTATATCTATTTGTATATAACCGATGCTCAGGTGCATGTTTTGGTATAGTATTTATCTGTTATGATGTTTGTGATCCTGGCATAGTAGTGACAGCTCAATGGAGTTTGTTTTCTCTTAATTTTGATAACTAATGCTTCCGTTCAGGCCCCGTATATATTATGAATACCAGGTTAATGTCCGTTTCTGAGTAGGTCATGCCCAAACTCTTAGGGGCATGTTTGGGGTGTGACACACTGGGTGAAGCCTGGGTTGATTTGGACCCCGACTTGGAAGACCTTTTTGCCTGATTTTGTTTTTTTCTTCTTTTGCTATCAATGAAGTTTGTAACCAGGCTGAGGTCCCATCTTTTGTACCTTTGGTCCGAATTTTGAATGAAAATATTTTTCTTTCTGTTTGGTTTGTTCCATACCTACACTTATTTTCCAACTGTAATTTGTATGCAGTATAACATTTTCTGGTCGAAATACCTATCTCAGTTTGAACCTTGTATTATCTTTTGCCATACCTGCCAACTTCTTCAGCCTGGATCTTTACCTCGACTGAAGAGTACTTAAAGTTAGTTATTCCAACCATCCACTCTTCAGCCTAGATCCTTATCTCGGCTGAAGAGTACTTAAAGTTGGTTATTCCAGCCAACCACTCTTCAGCCTAGATTCTTATCTCGGCTGAAGAGTACTAAAAGTTGGTTTTTCCAGCCAACCACTCTTCAGCCTAGATCTTTATCTCGGCTGAAGAGTACTAAAAGTTGATTATTCCAGCCAACCACTCTTTAGCCTAGATCCTTATATCGGCTGAAGAGTACTAAGTGTTGTTTTTTCCAGCCAACCTCTTCAGCCTAGATCTTGATCTTGGCTGAAGAGAGCTCAAAGTTGGTTATTCCTACCAACTTAGAGTAAAGTGTTTGGTTATTCTGGCCAAACTTCCTGCAGCCCAGATCCTAATCTCGGCTTAGGAAAAGTAAGTGTTGGTTTTTCCAGCCAACCTCTTCAGCCTAGATCCTGATCTTGGCTGAAGAGAGTTCAAAGTTGGTTATTCTTGCCAACTTAGAGTAAAGTGTTTGGTTATTCCGGCCAAACTTCCTACAGCCCAGATCCTAATCTCGGCTTAAGAGAAGTAAGTGTTGGTTTTTCCAGCCAACCTCTTCAGCCTAGATCCTGATCTTGGTTGAAGAGAGCTCAAAGTTGGTTATTCCTGCCAACCTTGAGTAAGGTGTTTGGTTATTCCGGCCAAACTTCTTCAGCCTAGATCTTGATCTCGGCTGAAGAGGGCTCAAAGTTGGTTATTCCTACCAATCTAGAGCCAAGTGTTGGTTATTCCGGCCAACACTACTTTCATTGCCCCTAGCTCACTAAAATAACTTGTACAGAAGAAACACAATTTATGCTGAAAAGGAAACTACTTGTTTTATTAAAAAGAAAAACTACAAGTATGTTTAAAGAAAAGCTAAAAATAAACTAGTTTGAGATTGGCCGTGTTCCATGGCCTAGGAATGGCCTTGCTATCTTCATCTTCCAAGTGGTATGCCCCTTTTCCTACTAATCCAACCACTTTGTAAGGTCCTTCCCAATTAGGCCATAACTTGCCGTCTCTGGAGACCAGGGTGTTTCCCATTACTTTGCGCAGCACCCAGTCTCCAATCTTGAATTGCCTCGGATGTATTGTCTTGTTATATTTTCTAGATAACTCTTGCTGGTATGAGGCAATGTAAACCAGTGCTTTTTCTCTTCTTTCTTCTGCAAGGTCGAGCTCCGATGCTATGGCTTCTTCATTTAAGTCTGGATCAAAATTTTCACTTCTAATTGTGGGGAGGCCGATTTCCAGTGGGATTACTGCTTCCATGCCATAGGCCAAGGAAAAAGGTGTTTTTCCAGTAGGCTGCCGAGGTATGGTACGGTAAGCCCATAAAACATGAGGGAGCTCCTCCGCCCACTTGCCTTTTGCTTTCTCCAGCCTTTTCTTCAATCCATCCAAGACAACTTTGTTTGATGCTTCCGCTTGGCCATTTGCTTGGGGGTATGCTGGTGTAGGGTTATAGAATTCTATCTTGTATTCTTCACAAAAGCCTCTAAAAATTTTGCCATCGAACTGAGTGCTGTTGTCAGATATTAGAGCTTTTGGTATGTCAAATCGAGTGATGATATTCTGCCAGACGAACTTCTTCACATCTTTCTCCTTTATTGATGTGAGTGATTCTGCCTCCACCCACTTTGTGAAGTAGTCGGTTGCTGCAAGAAAGAACTTTCTGTTGCCGGGTACCGTTGGAAGTGGTCCTACTATGTCCAAGCCCCACATTGCGAAGGGCCATGGGCTAGTTAATGGTAGAAGCTCTCTGGCTGGTTGATGTATTTGGTGTGCGAACTTCTGACATTTCTCGCACTTCTTGACATACTTCTCTGAATCTGCTTGCATGTAAGGCCACCAATATCCTTGTGAAATTGCTCTGTAGGCTAAAGATCTTCCCCCTTGGTGGCTTCCGCATATGCCTTCGTGTATCTTGAACAAGAATGTCTCAACCTTGCTAGGATGGACACATTTCAAGTAAGGTCTTGTGAAGGATTTTTTGTACAAGGCCATTGATGGGGAGAGCCAAAATCGCTGTGACTTTGCTCTTATTTTGTTGGCCTCTTTCTTCTCTTCGGGTAAGACGCCGTCTTTTAAGAATACTATAATGGGATCCATCCATGAAGGGCCTAATTCGGCGCAACATACCTCAGCTACTTCGGGTTCTTCAATGCTTGGTCTTGGTAGGAAATCGATCAGTAATGGATGTGGGATGGATGTATTTGCCATCGAAGCGAAGCCAGCTAGTTCGTCTACTCTACTGTTTTCTTCTCGGCCGATCTGTTCTATCCGTACTACTTCAAATTTCATGATCTCCTTTCTGACTAGCTCTTGGTACTTGGCCATCCTCTCATCCTTTGCCTCGTAGTCGCCTGAAATTTGGTTTACTACCAACTGGGAGTCACTGTAAACCATTAGCTCGATGGCCTGCATGAAGAGTGCTGATTTTAGGCCTGCTAAAAGTGCTTCATACTCCGCTTCATTGTTCGATGCTGGGAAGCCAAGGTTGACTGCTTGTTCCACTACGAGGCCATCTGGTGAGATGAGGACTATGCCAAGTCCTGCGCTGTGCCTATTAGATGCTCCATCTACGAAGAGCTTCCACATCTCTCCAACGAATAGCTTCCAGCAAGTAGAGGGGTCGGATGATGTCTTGGGGTCGTGAGTGTTGCTGATGTTTTCTTCCAAGTCTATGCCTGCTGTAGGTGTTGTATCTTCACTATTAGACTGCCTCAAATCTCTACTTTTTGATGAGGCCTCACTGGGAATGGCTTGGTTTGCCTCTTCTACCCTTTCTTCAATCCGGTGTGCCTTGGGCTGTGGCTGGGCATCTTTTCTTGGGGGCTGCGTATTTCTTGCGGCGCTTTCCATCCCCTCATCTATTGTACCAGTCAAGTCAACTGGGCATATGTGATGACTTCCTGATGTGAACTCTGCCACAAAGTCTACCAAAGCTTGGGCTTTTATTGCGGTTCTAAGCTGAAACTTGATATCAAACTGTCCCAATTCCACCGCCCATTTTAAGATTCGTCCAGAAAAGTTCGCCCTCTCAAACAAAGCTTTTAGGGGAAAAGCTATTAGGACGATTACAGTGTTGGCGTGGAAGTAATGCGTTAGCTTCCTTGAGGCCATCATTAAGGCTAAGGCCAGTTTTTCCAACGGTAAGTACCTGGTTTCTGCGCCCAGCAAGGTCTTGCTAACATAAAAGATGGGCAGGTGTTGGATTCCTTCCGCTCTGACCAACACCGCGCTGACTGCGTGCTGTGAAACTACCAGGTACAGAAAGAGCTCTTCTCCAGGTATTGGGGTTACTAACAATGGTAGAGAAGACATGTATTCTTTCAGTTCTTCGAGGGCGCGATCACATTCTTCATCCCACTCAAATTTGGCCTTTAATGCTTGGAAAAATGGTCGACATCTGTCTGACGACCGACTTGTGAACCGGTTGAGCGCAGCTGCTAGGCCAGTGAGATGCTGCACTTCTTTCACTGTGTTGGGCCTCTCTAGATCCTAGATTGCTTTGATATGAGAGGGTTCTGCCTCTATACCTCGGTTGGTCACCAGAAAGCCTAGGAATTTGCCTGATCCTACGCCGAATGCACACTTGGATGCATTTAGGCGCAACTTGTTCTTCTTCAGAATCTGGAACATTTCATCTAGGTCTCTGAGATGGTCCTTCTCATCCTTGCTTTTGACCACCATGTCATCTATGTAAGCCTCCATTGTTCTGCTTAACAATGGTTCAAACATCTTGGTGACCATCCGTTGGAATGTTGCCCCTGCATTTTTTAGGCCAAAGGGTATGACCTTGTAACAATACAATCCTTTAGGCGTTGTAAAAGATGTGACCTCCTAGTCTGGTTCATACATAGCGATCTGATGGTAACCTCTGTACACATCGAGGAAGCTAAGTCGATTGTGTCCTGCCGTCAGGTCTACCAGTTGGTCTATCCGTGGTAGGGAAAAGCTGTCCTTTGGGCATGCCTTGTTGACTGTTTTGTAGTCCACGCAGACACGTCATTTTTCGTTCTTCTTTGGCACTACTACGGTATTGGAAATCCATTTGGGATAGTGTATTTCTCTGATGGCTCCTGCCTCCAGCAAGTTTCCCACTTCTTCCGCCACTATCTCGGCGTGGTGGAGTGCTGATCTGCGAGTGCGCTGTATAATTAGTCTGGCAGTTGGGTGGACGTTCAGTTAGTGACAGATGAAGTTTAGGTCAATGCCAGGCATGTCATACGGTGTCCAGGCAAACACTTCGATGTTAGAGGTTAAGAATTCCATGACCTCTATCCTCTCAGTGCTAGACAAAGACGAGCCAAGCAAAAAGAACTTTTCTGGGTCTTTTTCATCTATCCTTACCTGTACCAAGTCTTCCACTGCCTTCTGTTCAGCTGCCTTGTGTAGACACCCCATTTTTGACCGCCTCTAAGACTTGGGCACCTTCTTTTAAACACCCCATTATGCAAATTGGAATATGCCATTTTATGAAGTTCTCAGAAAAATCAAAGTGAAGTTTTAGTCCTAAGTCTCACCAATTTTGGCCAAATTATTTTATATTAACTAATATTTGATTAATTTGTAATATTTTATAATTTTATATATTTTTATATAATTGCATGTGTGTGTACATATTTTCAGACAGGTGTTATATAAATTGGTACATTTTAGTTATTTTGATAAATAAAAAATAATAAATACAAAAAAAGAAAATAAAAAATAATATATGTATATATATATATGTTTATATACACTATACATGAAAAAATATATTTGGTCAAATGGGATAAAAAGAGGATTTTCTTGCTGAATTCAAGAAGGATGGAATAAACATTATACTGATATGTTCGTGGGTGGTGAAGGATTTTTGTGAGGTACAGAAAGAAAGTGGTTTTTTTTTAAAACTAAATATCCCTCCTGGAGGGCGGTGGAAAAGGGAATGCAAGATGATAAGGTTTGGATGGATTTTTTTTAGTTGTATATATGTAAAAGGGTGGAGGGTGACAAGGGGGGGACTGAGTGGGTTGCTTAATAAAAGAAAACAATCAAGCTCTCTCTTTTCGGGCTGGAAGACACAATATAGATAGATACACCATATACACGGCAGAAAGGGGAGGGCTGAAACCACTCCATCACTGACCTCTCTCTCTCTAAAAAGAACACACCCATTAGAGAAGAAAGGAGACCATAGCCACCACCTTTGATCACCATACACACGGCAGAAGACATAGCAGCACCACCACTGTGACACCGAGCAAAACCAGCCACCTCTCTCCCCCCTTCGGCATCAACCTGCTACACCATACATCCACAAACCCAACTACATCGTGCACATAGCAGCACCACCGACCTCTGCCATCCCATAGCCACCCACCTGCAGCTCTCTATCCTCTCCCTCTCGGCAGCCAACCTCTCTCTCTCACCCTCACCATAACCTGCCATCACTCACCACCCCACAACAGACCCATCACCATATACACGCACAAAACGCAGCTCACCACCCTCTCCCTCTCGGCAGCCAACCTCTCTCTCTCACCCTCACCATAACACCCATCACCCACACAACTCACACACCCACCATTCACTCACTCACGAAGCTGCACACATACCCCTCACACATCTCTCACACCCCCACAAACACATAACTCGGCAGACCGATCACCACCTCTCACACCAACTGGATCTTCACCAAGCACACATAAACCCAGCTGCACACTCACACATCCACTGCCAAGCCACCATTAACACACCCACTCACACTCCATACACACTCACACACCCACTGCCAAGCCACCATTAACACACCCACTTGCACTCCATACACACTCACACACCCACCAACCTCTCTCTCTCATCCTCGGCAACACACAACACACCCACCAACTTCTCTCTCACAAACCCAGCTACACCACATACACCATTACCACCCTCGGCATCAACCTGCCAACCCACCTCTCTCACACACCCACTTCTCTTCCTCTCTCTAGAGACCCACGGCAGCCACCTCTCTCCAGCAGCCCACTGCCACCAAGCACCACCAGCAGCACTACCAGCAGCTTCCAACCACGACTACTCCACTGCCGAGCCACCACTAGCAGCTCACTGCCGAGCCACCACTAGCAGCCCACTACCGAGCTACCACCAGCAGCACCACCAACTACTCCGTTGCTACGCCGCCATTCCGCTAGCCGAGAGCTTCGATCCTCTCCGAAATCCACTTCGCGCCAAATTTGCACTTTCATATTGAGGTAAAGTTTCTTTTTTTTTATTATTATTTTATTCTTTGTGCATCTTTTTTTTATTTTTCATTTTGATTTGGGACTGTTTTGGAATTGTTTTTCAACATAGAAACTATGTGATTTGAAGTTGTAAAAGTGGGGAAGGGTTCGCTATCCTTCCTCATAAGCACATTTGTATTTTATTTGGGGGCTGTTTAATTTATTTCAATAAGTTTGTTTTACATATTTTGTTTGTGTTATATTAATCAATGAATCAATTAATCAACCTTGCATAACCACCTCTGCAACCTCTCTCCATTCTTTACTTATTAAAAAGTTATGAAAAAATGAAGATTGTGATTCAAGTATAAGAAAGGAACTCTTCTATGCTTAATGGTTTAATTTCTTTGGAGGTTCACTACCCCAAATGTATACATGTTCTTATACTAAAGCACAATCTTTTATTTTTCATTTCTCTTTAATCATCAGTGTGTCTACTTTTATGGGATTAATTGACCCTTGGAAATCACCAAGGAAAGTGTCATCATCGCTTATTATCAAGTTTGGATTTCGAGTCATTTCGCTCACTATGGGTTTATCTGAGTCATTATCACTCTTTGGAGTTTGACCAGTCCTTGTTGCACATCTTGAGCTTGACTTGAAATCCCTAACTTGTAACTAAGTTTGACTTTTCCTTTGTACTTTCCCCCGAAGAATTTATCATCAATGTGTTTACTGTTAAGGGATTAATTAATCATTGGAAATCACCAAGGAAAGTGTCATTATCACTCATTATTAAGATTCAAGTCCTTATCGCTCACTATGGGTTTATCTGAGTCATTATCACTCTTCGGAGTTTGACCAGTCCTTGTTGCACATCTTGAGCTTGACTTGAAATCCCTAACTTGTACATTATCACTCATTATCAAGATTCAAGTCCTTATCACTCAAGTTTGGGTTTTTCTAAGTCATTATTACTCTTTTGAGTTTGACTAGTCCTTGTTGCACATCTTGAGTTTGACTTGATATCCCTAACTTGTAAATAAGCTTGACTCTTCCTTTGTGATTTCCTCTGCAGAAAATAAGGTTTATTCGGGTTAAGTCGACACTGATTTTCCTTTATTGCATTTCAGACTTAGTGGATGTAAATATCACTTTTGCACAAACAGGAGAAAAGATAAAGAAATGGACAGGTAATAAAAAAGGCTAATAAAATTGGTTAAAATTGGATTACAACCCACCTAAAGAACCAATATGAGTAATTGAATTCGGTCGGACGTTATACCGAATTTAGTGTGTCAAGGCTTGCCTTATGTTGTAATAAATTAGACAGCCCCTTTCATTTATTATTCATTCGGTTTTGTAATAATTATTTATTCGGACCCTCCTGCGTGAGGGCACTTTAATTCATTCGGACCCTCCTGCGTGAGGGCGCATTTGGACATTCGGACCCTCCTGCGCGAGGGCGAACAACTTTGTAATAAGTGTGCGTGTGTGTGTGTATGTCTTCCAACCCCACGTCTTTCTCCCTTTTATTTCCCAGCTTATGATGGTTAGTTTAAGGACATCATGTTTAATTTAGCATACTCATGTTTGCATCCACTTGTATTGCATGCATAAAAGTTCGGCTCATCATATTCTTGCAAATGTCAAATTCAAACTCTTTACTTGGATACGTGCGCTATTACATGCCTTGAATTGACTCACATGCCATGTTAGTAGCCGAGCTTAGTAATTGCATATTGTATGTGTTGCATTAGTCATAATACATAGTTTAGGATCATGCATTTTTCTCTAACTAGTTCTCTTTTTTGGCTCGGAGTACGAGGTGAGTTTTTATGATTTAGCATATTGCATGTGATTGCTGTCATATCAAGCATACTACCATGAGGCTAATTGCTTAAGTGATAAACTGTTTGAATGCCTGTGGATGAAGGCTATTCACTGACATTGGGATACTTTGATTAATGTATATATGAGATCACTTTTTTAAGTGATACATATTCAAAACACTTTTTCAAAACAAACATCAAATCAAACATTCCAATTGTTCGTGAAATTAGTCTATACTTGTATGTTAGAGATAAAATAAGAACATATATTGTATATAAGAATCACATCATAATTAGTAGAGGCCGATCTTTGATCGGGTGAGTGGGGTGCTCATTATTGACCTTCCCTTCTCATACCTAAGTTCCCGAACCAAGACACTTTGGTAACGACGGACTAATGGCCTTTGGCACGAGTCACGGGTTTCCTAAATTTCCCATAAATATTTAGGTGGCGACTCTGAAATCTGGCAAAGCAGTCCATTTTTGGCATTTGATTCAAACATCGATTTTCCAAAAACAATTGCCGGATTTGGACTCTTTTTGTGTTTCCACTGTTTCACATTGCACTTGTGAAATCAGATTCAGAACCAACACAAGTGGAGTCCGAACTGTAAGGGCTATTTCATTCTTCCGAAAGGGGGCACGAAAAGCCGAGCTACAGTTTCTGGCGACTCTGCTGGGGATTTAGAGAACTTGACTTGAAATTTATGATGTGAATTTTTATCTACATTTATATGTTCTTTGCATTGCATTTGCATTGGTGCGCCTAAGTCCCTGTGTTTGCCATCTGTTATTCCTGGACGGTTTGCCGGAGGCTTGCCTACAAAGCTTGCCAAAAGGCTGACCGGTCATGGGCTCTGTCAAGTTGGGAACACAACCCTTGGATCTGGACTACCGCTGTACTGTTTGATCCTCCTTTCACTTCTCGGTGTTAGGTGTGAGAGGTATATTAGGTAGTCTTGCTGAGGTACCCTTTTTGACCAATCGGCCTAGCTGCATATAATAAAGCCATAGTGACTATTCCAACTTAGGACAGGATGCCACCCATTTGTAGGATGTTGTGAAGCCGCTTGTTTGAATAGTGAACCCTAGATCATTTCAAAAGCTAGGACAGGATAACCCCACCCTCCATAGGGGTGTTTGTTCTCTTTCCTGCTATGTGTTCTGTGCAATTTATTGGATCTATACAGGGGTTCTCAAATTCTGAACAGTGGTTCAGGCATTTCAGTTTGTGGGATTGAGTTCAGTGTGTCAGTATGAGGTAGCAGTACTCAGTGATCAGTTGAGTCGAAACGCTGCTAAAATTCTGATTGGGGGTCCCATTGTGTGCAAACATGGCTTCAAAAAAAAAAAAAAAAAACAAAAACAAAAAGGAAAAACATAATACTAAGTTAACTCATTTCATTTGTGTTGTTATGTTATACCCAAAAAACAAAAAAAAAAAATTATTAAAAAAAAAGAAAAAAAAAATCATCAAATCATTTTGTTTGTGTCGTTTTAGTAATTGTTGTTTTTCCAAAAAAAAAATTTGTTTTTTTTAGTGTTAAAAAAAGAAAAGGGGAATAGGGTTTGTTTTCTTTTGTGTATATAAAATGTGTTTTTGTTTTTTGAGTATATATATATATTTTTTTTTAAAAAAAAAAATTTGATATCCCACATGTTGACTGGCAATTTGAGAATGGTTTTTATTCTGAGTTCTGAATTGAATATTGAGTCTAAGTTTGATTCCACCAAGTTTGTAGAGTTGGGATTAGACTTGAGTCATTCTAGTGAGTCAAAGTCTGTTGATTTCAAGAGTGCTAAATCTAGACATTTATGTCCTGTCTAGATCTTCTTTGTCTTTTTCTTTTTCTTTTTGAGTCTGTTGTCATTGTTGTGTTGAGTCATAGTCTCTTTCCCATAAACCAACCAAAAAAAAAAAAACAAAACAAAACAAAATGCCATAGAGTCTGCCTACTTCTCTATGCCTTTAAATCATTGCCTTGACCAAAGTTTTTGAAAACTTTTTCCAAAACTCTGATAAAAACAAAGAGGAAGAATTTCTCGGGATTTGCAAATTTTGATCAACTGAAAGGAAGAGAGGTGTGCTAAGCCCTTGATGAATAAAATCATTTTTGTTAATGTGGGTACTGAGAAGGATCCTGGCTTGGTCCAAATTGGTTCTATCCTGTCTTCGTAAGAGTACGAGTGATTAGTCACTTTGTGAAAAGATTTCAAAAACTGTTTTTGCGTGGTCCTACGAAAACATGCCTGGAATTGATCCTACGAAAACATGCCTGGAATTGAGTATACAGCATAGGGTCCCTCTTGACTCAAGGTCCGACCTCCTTAGCTTCTTCGCTTTCAAACCATGATTCGAAGTATTCAATGATCAATCAAAGTGTAAGGCTTACATAGCCGAATTGGAAACAGCTCTTGAACTAGAGGCCATGATGTGATTCAAATGGAGGCAGCCCTTCAACTAGGGGCAATAAGGTCGAATGTGATTCAGATTTGAAACAGCCCTTGAACTAGGGGCAAAAGTGTGAGGCTTGCATAGTTGAACTGGAGGCAACCCTTGAACTAGGGGCAATAAGGTACCACCCTTGAGAGGCTCGCTGGGCCGAAAACCCGGAAGGGCGACCCAGGCAAAAGTTAGAGCACAAAAAAATAAAAAATAAAAAATAAAAAGAAAAAATGAAAAGCTCGCAAGGTTGAAAACCCGAAAGGGCGGCTTTGGCAAAAGTTAGAGCGGAAAAGGAGAGTGTCAATACCCGAGTGAACCTTAGCCAAAACTATGTCGGGCCTGTGATTCAGATTGAAAATAACCCTTGAACTAGGGGCAAGAAGGTTAGATGTGAGTTAGATTTGAAGCAGTCCTTGCACTAGGGGCAAAAGGTTGGATGTGCTCAAAGAGTTAAAGCTGAATCGTTTCCCAATGAAGACCGCCCAGGAAGGCAAACCCAGAAGTTGAGAGAATGAATTTTATTATTGAAGGACATCAAGTTCCTAGCCACTACACTAGGGGCAAATTATCTACTGGTCAAGTGTAGCAGTCGTTCTTATAGATGGCCTACAGATTTCACACCAAATCAACATGGACAAAGTAAAATGAAAGTAACCCTTGAGAGGCTCGCTGGGCCGAAAACCCGGAAGGGCGACCCAGGCAAAAGTTAGAGTAAAAAAAAAAAAAAAAAAAAAAATTTGAATGAAAAAATATATAAAAAAAAAAAAAGAAAAAAATGAAATGATGATGAAATAAAAAGGAGAGTGTTAATACCCGAGTGAACCTTAGCCGGAACTACGATGGCCTGATTCCTATCTTGAGGATACGTAGGTAGCTTCATCTTGAAGTTCGGCCCCAATAATTTTTGTTAACTCATTCATTTCGTCCATGTTTGATTGGTGTATCTTTAGTCAACCTGGTTGTCCTATTTGTATTTGATTGGTGTATCTTCGATCTACTCAGTTCAGTTGGTTCGATTCAACTTAGTTCAGTTCGGTTTGGTTCGGCGGTTCAGTTCGGTCCAGTTCTGCTCGGTTTCATTCGATTCAGATCGGCTCGGTTCGGTTATCGTCGTTGCTACAACAGAACCAATTCGTGATTATCTGGTTTGGGACTATGCACCCCAATGGTTGATTCCATGTTAGTTGAGTAGTGGCCATTTGTAAAAATAAGTTTTGATTAATTTGAATGAAGCTGACTAATTTTTCTCGAAAATTGTTCCATTTTTTTTCAAAACTTGGACCATTCTTTGGATGTGAAAAAGGAAAATTTTCAGTGCTCACAATTTAGCTTACATGGTTTCAAAACAGAAAAGGGAATAAGTATGCTAATCCAACCCTCGTGTTGATCGAAACATTTTTACAAAAAAAAAAAAAAAAAAAAAAAAAAAAACAAAAAAAAAAAAAAATTCAAGGTAATGAATTAGGGGCATAGTTGAGTTAGAGATTCTGTCTCCTCCACCACTCGAGTCAACTCGTCAGTGTATATAAGTGTGTATTCGTACCAGTCAGTGTATTTATACAAGTTAGTGTATTCATACCAGTGTGTATTCATACCAGTCCATGTATATCGGTGTGTATTTATACCAATCAGTGTATTTATACCAGTTAGGGTATTCATACCAGTCCAGTCAGTGTGTATCAGTGTGTATAAGTATGTTTCTTTCATACCAGTCAGTGTATTTCATACCAGTCTGTGTTTGGATTGTTTTATTTCGTTTGTTTTCTTACGTTTTTTTTTCAAGTCAGTATGAATCAATGTCCAATTCAGAGTTCAAATTTCAATCATTTTCAAATTCAAACAAAAGTATTTTCAAACTCAAAGTGATGTGCCAGCCACGCCATTGAGGTACAAAACTGAAATTTTTATTACAGTTAAGGGAGGACATCCCCGATTACAGACTACCAAAAAAAAAAAAAAACAGAAATACAAAGTCCAAAAATACAAGAAAATACAAAAAAAAAAAAAAAAATAAAAAATAAAAAATAAAAAAAAAATACAGAAAATACAGAAAAAAACAGAAAAACAAAAAAATAAAAAAAAACAGAAAATACAGAAAAAAAGAAAAAAAACAGAAAAACAAGAAGAAAAAAAAAAAAGAAGAAAAAAAAAAAAGAGGAGGATCTTGTTCTTCTTTCTTCTCCGGCCGGCCGGCCACGCACCAACTTCACTTACTCGGCTCTTCCGTCGCCGAGCTCTTCCGTTTTTTGTCGCTCTTTTTGTCGTCAATCTTCGAAGGCCCTTCTTCACCAAGAACGACCACAGTGTTTCCGCCGACAGAGTCGACTCCCCGTCGACTATCAAAGCTGAGGTACGAAGATCCCCCAAATCGGGCCATAGAGGTGGAGTGCCTTTTCAGCTCCTTGTTTTCAGCCTTCAGCTCCTTGTTTTCGGCCTTCAAGGCACAAATCTCTGCCCGTGCATCTCTGTACATGCACTGGAGTAGGGAGAGTTGGGCAGTGAGCTGGTATACCTCACACGCCTTACTCTGCAGACGGTGCGACAGGTTGGTGACCGCCGCCACTGTCTCCATGCAGGACCTCAACGTGTAGTGGTTGGCCTCGATATCACTTTGAGTAGCCATCACTTGCTCAACTGAGAGTGTGGGAAGATTAGGTTGAGTAAGAGCAGGGGCCCTTGGCCCAGAGGAACTCGACGGATCATTAAGATCCGGAAAAAGAGAGAGAGGGCGAGATGAAGCCATGTATAAGAGAAGAGAAGGCAGAAATGGCAGAAGAGTCACAGAAGACTGGTAGAAAATAGAAGAAGAAAGGAAGAAGGAGGAGGAAGCTGGAAGAGTAATGGAGAAGGAGAAGAGAATAGAATGGTTAAGAAGAAGAAGAGATACGAAGGAGAAGAAGAAGACGAGAGAGAAAGACAAAAGAGGGAGAGAGTCGAGGCAGGCCTGCAAACCGAGGGGGCTGCTTTTGTCGGCCAATCGACACAAAAGCAGAGCCCACGTGTCAAACGCGGCAAGAGACGCGGGAGAATTGTGTATGCATATATGTATATATATTGTATAGTTATGTAATATAGGTATTGGTTTGAACATTTGAGTCACAGGTGTGGCTTGGGTTCAGTGGTTTGGCCTAGTGATTTAAGGATTGAAAGGTTGAGCCCGAGGTCAGGGGTTCGAACCCCACATCGAGTCTTTTTTTGTTTTGTTTTTGTTTTGGTATATATATGTTTTGTCCACCTGTATATAGATATATATATTTGTTTGACTTGTTTCTGTCACACGAGTGGCTTGGGTTCAATGGTTAGGCCGCCCAGTGGTTGAAGAGTGAAAGCCTAAGCCCGAGGTCAGGGGTTCGAACCCCACATTGAGTGTTTTGTTTTGTTTTCATTTTATGTATAAATATGTCTTATATATTTGTTTGAACATTTGAGTCACAGGTGTGACTTGGGTTCAGTGGTTTGGCCTAGTGAGTTAAGGATTGAGAGGCTGAGCCTGAGGTCAGGGGTTCGAACCCCACATCGCCAGGTTCTTTGTTTTGTTTTGATTTTTTGTGTATATGTCTCTTATAAGTCTATATAAATATTTGTTTGTCTATTTTGTCACAAGAGTGACGTGGCTCAGTGGCTAAGGACTCGGAGGCCGAGCTTGAGGTCAGATGGTCGAAACCCCGTGTCCATGCATTTTGTATTTTCCTTTCTTTTTGCGTGTTTTGCATACGTGTGCTAACGTCAGCAAACAGAATATGCCTTCTCAGTAACGGCATCTTCCCGCTGACGGTTGCAAACGGAATATTCCCCACCTGTGTATATCCCCGTATATATATCTATGTACATACCTGTATATATTTGTGTCATATGCACTGTATATATCTGTGTATATTTGTCTATACATATCTATGTATATATCCGTATATGTTTGTGCATAGGTCCGTATATGTCTGTGTCGTATATACCTGTATATATACTGTATATATCTGTCTGTATATGGTCTGTATATGTATATATCTGTATATATCTGTCTGTATATAGGTCCGTATATGTCTGTGTCGTATATACCTATATCTGTATATTTCTGTGTATATACCATGTATATCTGTCTGTGTATATAGCCGTCTCTGTCTGTGTATACGTTTGTATATGAATATATGCATACTGTATGTACATATCTGTGCATCTATCACGTAATAATCTCACTTCGTTCACCTACCACACAAATTTCAACTTCAATTCCATCACACTATCTTGTGCACTTTCATGGTCTAGGAGACCTAAAAATCCTCGGTCTAAGGAGACCTCAAAATCCCCGGTCTAAGGAGACCTCAAAATCCTCGGTCTAGGAGACCTCAAAATCCCCGGTCTAGGAGACCTCAAAATCCTCGGTCTAGGAGACCTCAAAATCCCCGGTCTAAGGAGACCTCAAAATCCTCGGTCTAGGAGACCTCAAAATCCCCGGTCTAGGAGACCTCAAAATCCCCGGTCTAAGGAGACCTCAAAATCCCCGGTCTAAGGAGACCTCAAACTCCTCGGTCTAAGGAGACCTCAAAATCCTCGGTCTAGGAGACCTCAAAATCCACCTTAAATCCCCGGTCTAGGAGACCTCAAAATCCCCGGTCTAGGAGACCTCAAAATCCCCGGTCTAGGAGACCTCAAAATCCCTGGTCTAGGAGACCTTAAATCCCCGGTCTAGGAGACCTCAAAATCCCCGGTCTGGGAGACCTCAAAATCCCTCGGTCTAGGAGACCTCAAAATCCCCGGTCTAGGAGACCTCAAAATCCCTGGTCTAGGAGACCTTAAAATCCCCGGTCTAGGAGACCTCAAAATCCCTGGTCTAGGAGACCTTAAAATCCCCGGTCTAGGAGACCTCAAAATCCCTGGTCTAGGAGACCTTAAATCCCCGGTCTAGGAGACCTCAAAATCCCCGGTCTAGGAGACCTCAAAATCCCCGGTCTAGGAGACCTTAAATCCCTGGTCTAGGAGACCTTAAATCCCCGGTCTAGGAGACCTCAAAATCCCCGGTCTAGGAGACCTCAAAATCCCTGGTCTAGGAGACCTTAAATCCCTCGGTCTAGGAGACCTCAAAATCCCCGGTCTAGGAGACCTCAAAATCCCTGGTCTAGGAGACCTGAAATCCCTGGTCTAGGAGACCTTAAATCCTCGGTCTAGGAGACCTCAAAATCCCTGGTCTAGGAGACCTTAAATCCCCGGTCTAGGAGACCTCAAAATCCCCGGTCTAGGAGACCTCAAACTCCACCTCAAAATCCCCGGTCTAGGAGACCTCAAAATCCCCGGTCTAGGAGACCTCAAAATCCCTGGTCTAGGAGACCTTAAATCCCCGGTCTAGGAGACCTCAAAATCCCCGGTCTAGGAGACCTCAAAATCCCCGGTCTAGGAGACCTTAAATCCCCGGTCTAGGAGACCTCAAAATCCCTGGTCTAGGAGACCTTAAATCCCCGGTCTAGGAGACCTCAAAATCCTCGGTCTAGGAGACCTTAAATCCCCGGTCTAGGAGACCTCAAAATCCCAGGTCTAGGAGACCTCAAAATCCCTGGTCTAGGAGACCTTAAATCCCCGGTCTAGGAGACCTCAAAATCCACCTCAAAATCCCTGGTCTAGGAGACCTTAAATCCCCGGTCTAGGAGACCTCAAAATCCCTGGTCTAGGAGACCTTAAATCCACGGTCTAGGAGACCTTAAATCCTATAAAGGTGCAATTCCTTTGGTGTTTGTCGTGCCCGAACGACTTTAGGTGGTCTGGTATAGCCGCCTGCCTGTGATGGCAATGAGTTCCTAGGAGACCAACTGCGACGGTGGAAACTAGAGTTCGAATGGCGATGCCTAGAACGCAAAAGGTTCGAGATTTCCGAGACTAAAGTCTGGTTTAAATACCCAGAGGTGCACCTAGGGGTGCATTCTCGGCTTGAAATCTGTATGGTAGCCCCATAGGTTGAGATAGCTTATATGCGTCTCAATTCTGGATACTGAACCAACCTAGTCTGTCACCCCGTTGGAGAATAGGGAAAATTGTAAATATGATCAGAAAAGCGGTATCCATGGCCACCCCAATCGGTTAAAAATATCAGGTGCGCCTGTTGTTTACACCATCTTTCCTCCTTTCGCGTGACACGTGTTAGGATGGTGATTTCTCATCTCTTGGTTTAGGTCTTCCTTTCTTGTTTCTTCTTGCATAAATCATGAATTTTCAAACAACCGGCTTCGCATAGCGTATAAGTCCAATTTTCAAACCGGCTTCGCGTAAGCGTGTAAGTCCAATTCTCAAAATCATTCTGCATATCATTAGCATCTTGCCCCTGAACTACGCGGGTTTGATTCCTTGCAAAGGGATACGTAGGCAACCTTCGGGTTCAACCACTTGCATTGCATTTTGTTTGTTTGCCCAAGTCTTACGGCCTTGTCAAAAGGGTCGTCTTCGGGCTTTGACATTCACTCCCGTCATTGTATGACTTCGAGCTCTGTCAAAGAGGGGCAACTGTAGACACCCCATTTTTGACCGCCTCTAAGACTTGGGCACCTTCTTTTAAACACCCCATTATGCAAATTGGAATATGCCATTTTATGAAGTTCTCAGAAAAATCAAAGTGAAGTTTTAGTCCTAAGTCTCACCAATTTTGGCCAAATTATTTTATATTAACTAATATTTGATTAATTTGTAATATTTTATAATTTTATATATTTTTATATAATTGCATGTGTGTGTACATATTTTCAGACAGGTGTTATATAAATTGGTACATTTTAGTTATTTTGATAAATAAAAAATAATAAATACAAAAAAAGAAAATAAAAAATAATATATGTATATATATATATGTTTATATACACTATACATGAAAAAATATATTTGGTCAAATGGGATAAAAAGAGGATTTTCTTGCTGAATTCAAGAAGGATGGAATAAACATTATACTGATATGTTCGTGGGTGGTGAAGGATTTTTGTGAGGTACAGAAAGAAAGTGGTTTTTTTTTAAAACTAAATATCCCTCCTGGAGGGCGGTGGAAAAGGGAATGCAAGATGATAAGGTTTGGATGGATTTTTTTTAGTTGTATATATGTAAAAGGGTGGAGGGTGACAAGGGGGGACTGAGTGGGTTGCTTAATAAAAGAAAACAATCAAGCTCTCTCTTTTCGGGCTGGAAGACACAATATAGATAGATACACCATATACACGGCAGAAAGGGGAGGGCTGAAACCACTCCATCACTGACCTCTCTCTCTCTAAAAAGAACACACCCATTAGAGAAGAAAGGAGACCATAGCCACCACCTTTGATCACCATACACACGGCAGAAGACATAGCAGCACCACCACTGTGACACCGAGCAAAACCAGCCACCTCTCTCCCCCCTTCGGCATCAACCTGCTACACCATACATCCACAAACCCAACTACATCGTGCACATAGCAGCACCACCGACCTCTGCCATCCCATAGCCACCCACCTGCAGCTCTCTATCCTCTCCCTCTCGGCAGCCAACCTCTCTCTCTCACCCTCACCATAACCTGCCATCACTCACCACCCCACAACAGACCCATCACCATATACACGCACAAAACGCAGCTCACCACCCTCTCCCTCTCGGCAGCCAACCTCTCTCTCTCACCCTCACCATAACACCCATCACCCACACAACTCACACACCCACCATTCACTCACTCACGAAGCTGCACACATACCCCTCACACATCTCTCACACCCCCACAAACACATAACTCGGCAGACCGATCACCACCTCTCACACCAACTGGATCTTCACCAAGCACACATAAACCCAGCTGCACACTCACACATCCACTGCCAAGCCACCATTAACACACCCACTCACACTCCATACACACTCACACACCCACTGCCAAGCCACCATTAACACACCCACTTGCACTCCATACACACTCACACACCCACCAACCTCTCTCTCTCATCCTCGGCAACACACAACACACCCACCAACTTCTCTCTCACAAACCCAGCTACACCACATACACCATTACCACCCTCGGCATCAACCTGCCAACCCACCTCTCTCACACACCCACTTCTCTTCCTCTCTCTAGAGACCCACGGCAGCCACCTCTCTCCAGCAGCCCACTGCCACCAAGCACCACCAGCAGCACTACCAGCAGCTTCCAACCACGACTACTCCACTGCCGAGCCACCACTAGCAGCTCACTGCCGAGCCACCACTAGCAGCCCACTACCGAGCTACCACCAGCAGCACCACCAACTACTCCGTTGCTACGCCGCCATTCCGCTAGCCGAGAGCTTCGATCCTCTCCGAAATCCACTTCGCGCCAAATTTGCACTTTCATATTGAGGTAAAGTTTCTTTTTTTTTATTATTATTTTATTCTTTGTGCATCTTTTTTTTATTTTTCATTTTGATTTGGGACTGTTTTGGAATTGTTTTTCAACATAGAAACTATGTGATTTGAAGTTGTAAAAGTGGGGAAGGGTTCGCTATCCTTCCTCATAAGCACATTTGTATTTTATTTGGGGGCTGTTTAATTTATTTCAATAAGTTTGTTTTACATATTTTGTTTGTGTTATATTAATCAATGAATCAATTAATCAACCTTGCATAACCACCTCTGCAACCTCTCTCCATTCTTTACTTATTAAAAAGTTATGAAAAAATGAAGATTGTGATTCAAGTATAAGAAAGGAACTCTTCTATGCTTAATGGTTTAATTTCTTTGGAGGTTCACTACCCCAAATGTATACATGTTCTTATACTAAAGCACAATCTTTTATTTTTCATTTCTCTTTAATCATCAGTGTGTCTACTTTTATGGGATTAATTGACCCTTGGAAATCACCAAGGAAAGTGTCATCATCGCTTATTATCAAGTTTGGATTTCGAGTCATTTCGCTCACTATGGGTTTATCTGAGTCATTATCACTCTTTGGAGTTTGACCAGTCCTTGTTGCACATCTTGAGCTTGACTTGAAATCCCTAACTTGTAACTAAGTTTGACTTTTCCTTTGTACTTTCCCCCGAAGAATTTATCATCAATGTGTTTACTGTTAAGGGATTAATTAATCATTGGAAATCACCAAGGAAAGTGTCATTATCACTCATTATTAAGATTCAAGTCCTTATCGCTCACTATGGGTTTATCTGAGTCATTATCACTCTTCGGAGTTTGACCAGTCCTTGTTGCACATCTTGAGCTTGACTTGAAATCCCTAACTTGTACATTATCACTCATTATCAAGATTCAAGTCCTTATCACTCAAGTTTGGGTTTTTCTAAGTCATTATTACTCTTTTGAGTTTGACTAGTCCTTGTTGCACATCTTGAGTTTGACTTGATATCCCTAACTTGTAAATAAGCTTGACTCTTCCTTTGTGATTTCCTCTGCAGAAAATAAGGTTTATTCGGGTTAAGTCGACACTGATTTTCCTTTATTGCATTTCAGACTTAGTGGATGTAAATATCACTTTTGCACAAACAGGAGAAAAGATAAAGAAATGGACAGGTAATAAAAAAGGCTAATAAAATTGGTTAAAATTGGATTACAACCCACCTAAAGAACCAATATGAGTAATTGAATTCGGTCGGACGTTATACCGAATTTAGTGTGTCAAGGCTTGCCTTATGTTGTAATAAATTAGACAGCCCCTTTCATTTATTATTCATTCGGTTTTGTAATAATTATTTATTCGGACCCTCCTGCGTGAGGGCACTTTAATTCATTCGGACCCTCCTGCGTGAGGGCGCATTTGGACATTCGGACCCTCCTGCGCGAGGGCGAACAACTTTGTAATAAGTGTGCGTGTGTGTGTGTATGTCTTCCAACCCCACGTCTTTCTCCCTTTTATTTCCCAGCTTATGATGGTTAGTTTAAGGACATCATGTTTAATTTAGCATACTCATGTTTGCATCCACTTGTATTGCATGCATAAAAGTTCGGCTCATCATATTCTTGCAAATGTCAAATTCAAACTCTTTACTTGGATACGTGCGCTATTACATGCCTTGAATTGACTCACATGCCATGTTAGTAGCCGAGCTTAGTAATTGCATATTGTATGTGTTGCATTAGTCATAATACATAGTTTAGGATCATGCATTTTTCTCTAACTAGTTCTCTTTTTTGGCTCGGAGTACGAGGTGAGTTTTTATGATTTAGCATATTGCATGTGATTGCTGTCATATCAAGCATACTACCATGAGGCTAATTGCTTAAGTGATAAACTGTTTGAATGCCTGTGGATGAAGGCTATTCACTGACATTGGGATACTTTGATTAATGTATATATGAGATCACTTTTTTAAGTGATACATATTCAAAACACTTTTTCAAAACAAACATCAAATCAAACATTCCAATTGTTCGTGAAATTAGTCTATACTTGTATGTTAGAGATAAAATAAGAACATATATTGTATATAAGAATCACATCATAATTAGTAGAGGCCGATCTTTGATCGGGTGAGTGGGGTGCTCATTATTGACCTTCCCTTCTCATACCTAAGTTCCCGAACCAAGACACTTTGGTAACGACGGACTAATGGCCTTTGGCACGAGTCACGGGTTTCCTAAATTTCCCATAAATATTTAGGTGGCGACTCTGAAATCTGGCAAAGCAGTCCATTTTTGGCATTTGATTCAAACATCGATTTTCCAAAAACAATTGCCGGATTTGGACTCTTTTTGTGTTTCCACTGTTTCACATTGCACTTGTGAAATCAGATTCAGAACCAACACAAGTGGAGTCCGAACTGTAAGGGCTATTTCATTCTTCCGAAAGGGGGCACGAAAAGCCGAGCTACACCTTGCCAACATTCGCAAACAGTTCATTGCTCTTAGGTTCTTCCACCATCTGTACATATCCTTTAGCAGCACGGTTGCCATTTACTGTGACAAAGCACTGTTTTGACATAATTTGGTCCCCAAAGAACTCCTCAATTACTCCAGCTTTGTTGGGGAACCGTAATACTTGATGGTAGGTTGACGCTACCGATCGCATGGCGTGCAACCATGTCCTTCCCAAGATTATGTTGTAAGTGGAAGGGACTTTCAGTACCCAGAATTCCACCTATTTCGTCATGTTTCCTGCTCTGACTGGGAGGATTATCTTGCTCACTGGCCACTCTGGCATTGAGTTGAATCCAATCATGAGAGATGTTGCAGGTGCCAAGTCTTTGTCCTCCAGTTTCAGTTGTTTGAAGGTTTTGTAATACATTATCTCACATGAGCTTCCTTGGTCAATCAGAATCCGCTTGATGTCGAAATTCTTGACGCGTAGAGTGATAACCAATGCATCATTGTGAGAGCAGTATATCCTTGCCAAATCTTTGTCTGAAAAAGATATTACGTTTGTGGCCTCTGTTCTCCCATTTTTTATCGCAAGTTGTGCACTTAATACCTCCCTTAAGTGCTCAGCCTTTTTTATCATTTCCCTGAGCTCACATACCCGCTGAGGTTCGAATACTCCATGTATTACGTTAATTACGCCTTGAGGTGGGGCGTCGACCGGCATTCCGTCTGGGTAGTTAGGGTTCTAAGGGGCTGGTTGTGTTCCTCCTTCTATGTACTGGTCCAGGTGCCCAGCTGCCACTAACTCCTCCAAATACTGTCTCAACGGCGTGCAATTTTCTGTGCGGTGCCCCTTTTCATTATAGAAGGTGCACCGAGATCTTTCGTTATAGTCTTTTTGAGCTTCTCTCAACTTAAATGGCCATCGGACGAAAGGTTCATTGCGTATCTCACTGAGAATTCGGTAGATTGGTTTTTTTGAATACGGTGGTAATGGCGGTGCGGACTCTTAACCTTCTTTGGTCTGGGTCCTCTCTGTTGGCCCGCCTGCCTCGCCCGTTCCTATTTGATTGCTCTACCGTGTTGACTTTTGCCGTAGTCTTTTTATCTGGCACTGCTGTTGCACCAGATTTTGCTTTAGCACGGGTGTCATCCTCCTCCACCCGAATATGCTGGTGTACTCTCTCCATCAAGGCCTCCATCGTGAGGGGTGGCGTCATAGTAATTAAGTCCCTTAATTTGTTGCCGACTGGCAGGCCCCATTTGTATTGTGCAATGGTGAGGTTTGTAGGGCAGTCCCCAATCTGGTTGAAGGTTTCCCAGTAACGACTATTGTAGGATCTCAATGTCTCCTTGTCGCTCATGTCAATGGAGAGTAATTGATCGATCTCCACTGGTGTTTTGGTATTCGTTCTGAACCTAGTCACGAACGCCTCTGCCAATTGCGCCCAAGAGGCGATGCTGCCTTCTGGTAGCCTTTCGAACCAGGTTAAACCTAGGTTGCCAAGGCTGGATGGGAATAGGATGCACATTAAAGCCTCGTTTTGCCGGTATACTGCCATAACCTGGCGAAAGTGGCTTAGGTGCATGTAGGGGTCTGTCTTCCCCTCATAAGTGGTGAATTTGGGCTGGTGGAAGCCTGAAGGTAGGGGCGCGTTTTCAATTGCCAGAACGAACAGTGAGGTCTGCAGCCTTGCTAATGCTTTGTCCGTTAGTTCATAAGCAAGGCGCAGTATTGGCATTCCTACCTCGACGCTCCCATGCGTCCGAGGGGCCAATCGCTGAAGGGCTGAAATTCTGCGCGGGTCGCGTGCCCTGGTATCTTTCTTCCATCGTGCCCTTTCTTCAAGCACAGTTTGCAAGTCAGATGATCTAGACAACTCTGTGTGCCTAGATGACGTCTAGTGCATGTGCGAAGGTCGATAGGTGCTTCCCTCAGTATATAACCTCTCAGTTCTCGTTCTCTCAGACCTGCAGTAACGAGTCCTGGAAGTCCTTGATTGCGTATCGCCTATTCTAAGGCTCCTACTTTCTGCTTGCGATGGTGTGGTACGCCTATCCCGATCCTCCGAGTGGTGAGGGGGCGTGTTGCCTTTGTGCCCCTCTCCTGTCGCCATCCATTTTTCTTTTATCTGGCGCTTCATCGACTCCATATCTGTCGCCATCCTCCTTATTAATTCGTCCTGCTCCTTCATGCGATCCTCCAGGACTCGAGGGTCCATCATTCGCCTCTGTCTTTCAGGACTTTGAGAGCGACGGGGGTTGTTAGCCCGCCTTCCCCTTGCATCCCTCCGGGGGTTCTGTCGCTAGGGTTCTAAATCCGCCATGGGAGGGATAAAAGGCAAACCTTCGCACCTCCCACCCCCCTCTGGGGTTTGTCCGTCGATAGCGGATTGCGGCAAATCTTTGTTGTGCACCATTGCTTCCAATTAGAGAGGAAAAACTTGATCAAGAGGTTTTGTTCTGTGTGTATTTCCCATAGACGGTGACAATTGTACGAGTACGAAATAATCTTCTCGTATGATCCTGTTGATCAAGTCTGCGCTCCTCCAAACGTCGTCGCTTTACTCCCTTAAAACACAAACGTGAGCTAGCTGGCGGGTGTGTGCCGGAAACCTCTCCGATGCCTAAGTCAGCAAAATAGACAAATAGACAAAAGCTCTGTGTATTCAAGAATCAAAGTTGTGTTACCTCTTCCATAGGTTCTGTTATGAGCTTTTTATAGGTTCCGTGTGGCACAATCCTAGTAGGACACTTATTCTTCCATGTAGAGTCCTCCTAGGAATCACACTCCTGAAAGATAATGCTTAACTTTCAACACCCCCCTCACTGTTTAAATCAAGTGAGATGGTTTTACCTCGGTAGTATGACAAAACGACCGAGCTAACATGGCCATGCTAAAGCGGCAAAAATGACCGAGCTCCAACTGGCTCGATTCTTCCCTTCATTTCTTGTACCTCGGTTTGGTCCGTTGAGACCGAGCTAACCGTAGTAAGCTTTGACCGAGCTAACGAGAGTAAGGTCCTGTCACGACCCAAACCCGCCCCTATGGGTTTAACACCGTAACCGGCCAGTAATCCGAGATTACCGAAGGCCTGCTTAACAGTAAAACAGTAATACAGAGTACAGGGGCATGGCAAAAGCCAAATCAGTAATTAAACAATGTCCAATGAGCTGTGACAGTCTGTATGCAAAAAGACTTTTCATTCATATGCACATTCATAACGAAACAGTCTATACATATGTACAATCATCCAGAACAGGGACCTAATCCCTGTTATAACAGTACAGTACAGTGCTACAGTTTATACAGTATTACAAAACAGATACAGAGACAGATGGGGGGAAAAATTAAAACACCCCAAAGCCATAGCTTGAACGGACTCGGAACCTCGCAGTGAGGCACATAGGTTGGCTTGACAAAACTGGAGTTTACCCCCGACGCTTCTAGCAACGGTCTGGTGCCTGGACACCTACATATATATATATAAGCAGTGAGCTAAAGCCCAGTGAATAACATAATGCGTAAAGAGGTTAAGAATGAATGTCCTTTCAGTATTGAAAACAGTCAATTGATTCAGTATATCAGTCATTCAATCATAACAGTCATATGTGGTACATCCATTAGTAGAACAGTACAGTAAACAGTAGGTCTTGATAGATCGAGCAGTCAATGATGGCCATCATAACAGTAAACAGAAGTTCCAGGATAGGAACTAACAGAGATCTCTGTAACAGTAGCAGTAACAGTAACAGTAGTTGCTATGGATGCCACAATACAGTTCAGAATAGAGGACATACATTTATTCAGTTAACAGTATCAATTCAGAAACAGTACAGTTTAACCATTCGGAAGATATTCATATTTGAACATATCTTTACACAGTTGTTACTCACAGAGTTCTGGGCTACAGATAAGCTAGAGCGCGTCCTCAGATGCCAACCCTACACAGTTTACAGGATGAACACACACTAAGTTCACATTCGGGAATCAAAGACTTAGTTCTACTTAGACTCGGTGCGGTTCTACATCTATATCCTCATTAAGATGCCTTAAACTAGGCCTAAGAATGCCTAGAATGAAATGAGGATGTAAAGATGCACTTTGAAAACATTTTTAGAATTTTCAGAAAAACAGGGTCCTGCTCGAGCGTGGATTTCCCCGCTCGAGCGTACATGCAGACAAAGGTTCCCCGCTCGAGCGTCACTTTCCCCGCTCGAGCGGTCTGCAAAACATGGCAAAAGTACTGGATGTGTGAAAATCACGCTCGATGGGCGCTCGACACCCGCTCGAGCGTGTGACACAAAGCCCCGCTCGAGCGTCCATTATTCCGTTCGAGTGGACTGTAAAACAATGCAAAGTGCTGGGAGCACGAATTTCACGCTCGAGCGCCACTTTCCCCGCTCGAGCGTGAGTCCAAATTCTGGAAATTCCAGATTTGAACCTCAAGCTCAAAACCAAGTTTCAATGCATCGAATTCGATCCTTTTGGGCTAATTTTCTGGAAAACACTTCAAAACTCATAATATAACATGTTCCAAAGCTCAATTTGTACAATCAAAGCCCAAAGGTAGTTCAATTAAACACAATTTCAAACCAATTTCATGAACATAACTCAAACATGACATGCATGAGTTTAAACCAATTCAAAGCTTCCAATACTTGCTCTAATAAGCCAATTCTTCTAAAATCATGGTGAATTCATGAACTTAAACATAAATATGAGCATGCATGCAAGATTTCTATGAAATCCACCTCACAATGCAAGGATGAACACATGTATGCATGAATTCTAACTCAATTCAACATATGAAGCTATTTCATGCCTTTAATCTCTAGACTTCCATGCACCATGCAACAAAATGACTTGAATTCATGAACAAGAAGGTATAAACTCTACCTTAAGTCTTCAATTTCAAGAAGGGAGCTCAAATATGCAATGAATTCCTCAAATCTACCAAGTTTCCAAGCCAATTCTCAAGAACTCAAGATTTCTCCTACCCTCTCTCTCTCTAGTCGGTTATGACTCTCAAAGATGGGCTGATGAAATGTTTAGTCAAGAGTGTATGAAGTGGAGAGGAGTTGCCTAGATTAATCCACTAGATGGCAAATTGGTAAATAGGGCCACTCTTGTAATTTAGCTTCATTTCAACTAATTTAATCATACCAAATCACAATTCAATTAAATACGCCATAAAATCACATAAATTCTAATAATCATAAAACATCGATCAATTTCGGATTCGGCCGCCGACAAGGCCTTCAATTTGCAGTTTAAAGCATAAAACATGGACAGATAATTTAACAGCCAAACAGATAAAAATGCATTTAAACTAGTACATTCAATCAGTCAGTTCAGTATTTCAGTCGATTCAATTACTTATCATAATCAATATCAGTTTAGCAGTAATCAGTGGTTAACTAGTAATCAGTGGTGAGGGTTATTACAGGTCCACCATAAGAAGCCCAAATACCTCAATTCTAAATACCATGACCGAGCTAAATATCACCATATCGACCGTGGTAACCACAACCACAATTGGACCGAGCTAACTGCAAGGTTCTTTCACTCGGCCCTTTTTACCGCGGCCCACAGAACGGCCCATTACCGCGCCTTGGCCTAGCTCGGCCCTAGTGCATATAAAAACTTCCCTCTCAGGTAACTAGAACCTAATTCACATTAGTATAATTAAATTTAACCTAATCTAAATTATGTTATAATGATGTAATTAAGTATTAGTGAAATTTGAATTAATTAAAACAAAGATTGAGAAGGAAATTAGTGGATTAATTACACCTCTTAAACCTACTCATCTATATAACTAGAGAAAAGAGAGAGAATGAGTGCATTTTGTTGCAGGCATTCACTTGAGAGAAGAGAGAAAGCTCTAGAGAGCTCAAGAAGAGAAAGAATTCTCCTCTAATTTCATGAAATTGAGATGTCATACTCATAATCCTTTAGAATTTGATTTGAATTAGGATGAAATCATGTATAGTTGAGAAGTTTTATAGTGAATGAAGAGATAATGACCCTATATGATCATTTAAGGCAAGAATTCAAGTAATGGGCTCATAATCTTTACATGCATGGCATGTTTTCGTGGAAATCTTCTTCATATGTTTACCTTCTTGCATGGTTCTTGAGAATTGAGGAGGAAACTCCATGAATTTTGAGAATTGGAAAACACATGTGCATCTTTTATGAATTCACATTTCAATTCAAGACTTTGATCTTTTGTATGGAAATTAAGTCTTGATTTGAAGTTATGATTTTTGTTTAAAGTTAGAAATGTAAAATTCAAGTTGTTTTAAATAGTTTTGGGGCTTGAAATACATGAGAATGAAGTTGGTTTTTAAAAAGTTTGAGTTCCAATTCAAGAGCAAATTTCAAACTTGTGCAAACCCAGAACCGCACATGTGGCCAGGAGCCTTGCACATGCAGAAAACAGGACAAATCCAGGCTCCAACACTGCTTTAATTGCACGTGTGGGTGCACGTGCGGTGGTGGTTCTACACGTGTGGCCAGTGCTTCCGCACGTGCGATTTTCAGGCCAGTCCCAATTTTGTTTTCTCTCCATTTTTTGAACTTCCGGGCCTCCAGGTACATGATTTTCAAGTGTATTTCAAATTCATATGCATATCATGAACACGAAATAAATTAAAGAACGAAGAGAAATAACCAAACGAACAAGTAACGAATAAACCGAATAGGTTTAAGAACCAACTGAATGAATCAAATGTGCTTTGGGAGGTTGTGCTATGAATGTTTGTGTTTGTAGGTCAAGATTCAAAGACCGATCAATCATTTCTGGAAGCCACTGTGAGTAACGTTGTTGTAAAGATATGTTCATATGTATTATATTTGAAATGTTATTGGATAAGTTATGATTCATGAAATAATATTTTGTTTACGTGAACAAATGTCTTATTTTGATCTATTATATGACATCAAAAAAGAAGTCCCAAGTCATAGAAAACAACATGTTAATGCGGGTCCATGACATATATGTGATTATGAGATCTCACTAGCCACTTAACAAAGTGGTGTTATGTTTGATAATCAGTATCCAGGGACCGATTACTCTAGTTGGAAGATGATATGTTATGTTCTGTTAGATGTACCATTATTATGTTCAGATATGTGATGATTATGTTATGATTTGTTTTATGATTATGAAATGTTCGGAATTCGTTCACGAACCTCTTTACCTTAATGTTATTCACTGGGTTTTAGCTCAGTGTGTGTATATATATATGTATAGGTGGGCGACATAAAGGGCAAGCCTAAAGGACTCCTTTAGCCGAGCCACTGTCTGAAGCCTTTTGAGTTTTTAGTGCCTCAGAGTTAAGACTAGGTCTAGGTGGCCTTTGGCGAGTTTTATGTTCATGATGTGGAAGTTCTGATGATATGTATATATGTATATGAAAGTTTTTGTACATGATGTTATGTTTGTATTACAGGGAAATTAATGTTTATGTATATTTGAGTTTGTTCATATAGATTCACAGCTCAATGGACTATTTGTTATATATGTTATAAGCTTTCACTAGCCCCGATTATATTTTGTTTTGTACAGGATGACCTTTGGTAATCTCGAATTACTGGCCGGTCACCTCACCGACCCTTACGAGGCAGGGTTCGAGTCTTGACACATAGATACATGTTCTTCCTAACTTATGTGATAATTT
Source organism: Camellia japonica (assembly GCA_030407325.1). Lineage (NCBI taxonomy): Eukaryota > Viridiplantae > Streptophyta > Magnoliopsida > Ericales > Theaceae > Camellia > Camellia japonica. Next base: position 181,170,869 of record JAPPVO010000031.1, read on the forward strand.
ATCAGAACAAGCCACATGACATTTGGTGATGGATAGAAATGTTGTCATCAAATGATTTTTTGGTGATTTTTTGGTATGCGTTATAAATAAAATAGTTAGAAATTTTTTAACAAAATTCTAGCCCCACAAAAAGAAATAATTTTAAGAACAAAACTAAACAAAGTGTTAAGAATTCATTTAAAAAATAAGGAGTGAAAAAGAAAGACAAAGTCATAAGGAGTGAGAGAGGGTCACAACAAAGAAAAAGAAAAAGAATGAGGTAATGGTAGCAGTGGTGGTAAGAGTGATGTGGAGCACAAGAGGTTAGGGATTTTACAAGCAAAAAGGGTTTATAGAGGAAAGAGATGTGGAAGAGGTCAGGCGTAAGGAAGAAAAAAAAAAGGTTGATGAATGTAGTTAGAAGACGGAATTGCAAGTGATGGTTGGAATGGAAGAAAGGGGCTAGGGTGGGTGATGAAGGAGGGAACAAGGTATGAGAGACTAGGGTGTGGACATAGACGTGAAAGGGCTAGCGGTTTGGAAATGGGCTTGGGATGGTTGTCGGATGTGGTATTGGCATCGACCGAAAAAAGAAAATGAATGAAATGTGTTAAGGTTTTATCTCTTTTGGTAATCTCACTTGGGAATGAAATGGTATTCAAAAAATTATGAAAGGTAGAGACTAGTGCTCAACCAAAATTCTGGGTACGTTTAGAAACTCCTATATTGAAAAATGTTAAACACTCACAATTTTAGACTCATAAAAACACCATAATGTGCAAAAAAGTTGGGCCTTATATAGCAAGTGTATAATAAATTAAAAGTCGATAGTTATCATACTATAATTATGAATCAAATTGAGAAAGCTTTTTTTTTCTCTTTTAAGGATCTCAAAAATATTTTTCATTTAATAAACTAATGTGTGAATTTAATTGTTCTATTAGTACCTAGGGTTCAAGGAAAAGAGATATATAGCATTGTTTTGAGTGTGGTTTATAAGTTGTTTCGCTTATTAAAAAAAATGTGCATAAAATTAAAAAGGTGACGTGATCCAAATAAACTAACCTTTCTATATTTTTGTATATCTTTTCGTAAAAAATAAAAAAAAAATGTACTAAATAAACAAAACATAAACAACCCCTAATAAGCTGATTTTTTTTTTTAGTTCATCCCAAGAGGATCAAAATCTAAACTCCAACACACTTTTACTAATTTAAAAATATATTTAAAAATTTCTCAGTATTTTAAAAATATTTTTTACTCCTAACATTAAACAATACATTAAAAGGAGTACTTGTTAACATTTGTTTTTAATTTTAATGAATTTTATTTCAAATTTTAAGTATTATTACTGCACATTCCATTATCTTGGCCTCTTTTAAGAAGGCGAAAAAAATAAAAATTTATTAACTTATTAATTTATTTGAATCACATCATTTTTTTAATAATTTTTTAAAAAATCAATAAATCAAAAAAAAAATCTCAAAATAAACCTTATGGTAAAAAAAAATATATGTTTATTATTAAAAAAAAGTAAAGCATTTTCTATGAACAGCAGTGATACATACCCTAAAAATAGAGCTCTATACATTTGGCAATGAAAATAAAAAATAAATAAGACACAAACATCACTATCACTGTAAGATCCACCCCTATTAAAGATCATTAGAGTTTCTTTATTAGAGCTTCCGATCATTTTTATTCCATGATTATATGGTGTAAGCCTAGGAGTGGCGAGTATGCTCTTATATTCGCATCAGACTGATAGCATGTGAGAGAGAGAGAGATCAGACTGACAGCGTGTGAGAGAAAGAGATGGGGAGACCACTCTACAAGTAAAGAGAGAAAGAGCCAAGTCTCTCCATTCCTAGTTTCTACCTAAAAATCTCATGAGAGCTAGGGGTGTAAATCTAGCCCGGCTCGGTTTATGTTGAGCCTCGCGAGCTCCTGCAAAAATTCTTCCCGGCCCACGGGCCACACAATTAGGCCTAGGCCTAGGGATATTTGGGCCTTAGGCCAGCTCGGTGGGCTTAAGCTTGACCTCAGGCTTGGGTGGGTTTGACCTTTTTTTCTGTTTTTTTAAGTTTTATCTACCAAAATTTTATTATTTTCCACTAAAAAATACACTAGGCCTCGACGCAGGCTGGGTAGGCTTCCAACCAAGCCTTGAATGGGCCTTAAGTGGGCCGTTGGGCTGGGCTACGGGGCGGGCCAGGCGGGTTTGGGGCCATGGGCGGGGGCTAGGCTTCAAAATGATGGCCTAGGCCTAGGCCCAGGCCCAGGCCCAAGGGCTCGAGCTCGGGCTCGGGGCTGAGCCCAAATAGGCCTAAACGAGCCAGGCCTACCTCGAGCCACGGACAGGTTTCGGACCGCGGGTCATTTTTATACTCCTAATGAGAGCATCTCTAATAGTGTATTTTTTTTTTTTTTTATGTTAAATTTGAATAAAAATTTAAGTAAAAAATCTATTTGATTTAAGTGCTCTAATTGAAGATTTTGAGCTTGTATCAAAATACTGGTCAACCAGTGTATTTTTTTTTCAAATTTTTGCAAAGATGTGGTCATCCGAGGATGGTGATAAAAGTTGCCAGACGTTCTCAATTTGATAAATTTTTTTTAATATTTTCAATTTGATACTTATGTCATGAAACTATTGAAACATAAAAAAAATATTTTTTTTTTATCAAATTTAAATTTGATGAAAGAATTGATGGACGAAATGGTCTCAATAAACTTCCATTTCAGGGCAGGAGAGAATTCCATGACAAATTCTATTTCTACACACCTAATTATCTCAGTATACACACTTAATGAAGTATTATTTTAATGGCAATTATATCCTAAGCTAAAATGATCATAATAGACATCCACTAGTACCCATAATATTATATGAAAATATTCTTTGTACACATATTTTAAAAATAAAAAAAATCTCAATATACACATTTTGAATAAAAAAAACTAAACCCTAATTTTTTTATTGTTGTCACTTTACTTGCTACACACTATATACTCCTCTATTCCTTGCAAAGCAATACTCTCATAACAACTCTCATATTGTTTTAATCTCTAAATTTATATTCTATTAGTAATGAAAATGTTAATTTTTTTGTGCAAAACTTTTTTTTTTTTTTCCTTTTGCGATTTTTAGTCGGACAACCAGTGCCGAATTATTTCATTATATTCAGATATCAATTGCTAAAAGTTTTTTTTTTTTATTCTTTTCGAAACAAATTGGTCGAATTAATTACTTTTATTCGGAAGTTAAATTTCAAATTAAATGTATAATTTCAAAAACAAGTGTCGAAATCCACAAATTAAAAAACAAAAAAAAAATTCAAAAAATGAGGGTTTTATGGCAATGAAGTGCACAGAGATCTGAAAATGATAAATATAATAACAAAATAGAAAGATGTCTCATTTTCAACAATATTTTAGAGGGTTTTTAATGGTACTTTAATAGAGGTTTAATAGGGTCTTTAATGGAGGTATTTAATGGAGGACTTTGTTTTCACTTCATACTGTGGCCTTGAATTGTTTTCATATAAGTCTACAATAGGTCTACAAATCTGAAAGCAGAGTCACTTAGGTGCCGTTTGGTAACACTTACGTTTTTAGTTTTCAGTTTATATTTACAAAAATTTTAAAAACTCAAATAAAAACTTGTTTGGTAAATTTTTGATTTATAAATCAATGGTCTCAGTTTATAAAATTTGGCCAAAAAATATAAACTCAAAAAATGAGTTTACGTTTTGAATTTTAAGTTTTTTTTTTTTTTACCACCCAACACTAGCCACCACCCGCCACCATTTTCTACCACCGTCTTCCGCCATCCACTCCCACCACCACCTACCACCACCACTCACCACCCACTTGCCGCCACCACCCACCACCCGCGCACCACCACCCACCAGCCACCACCCTCCTGTCACCCACTCGCCAATGCCACCCACTCCTCGCCACCACCACCACCACTACCACCCCCACCCACCTGCCACCCACCCGCACTACCATCCACCGCCCGCCGCCGCCACCACCACTCACCAGCACCTGCCACCACAATCCACCACCGCCACCACCACCAGCCACCTGCCACCCATACGTCACCACCACTCACCACCACCACCACTACCATCACCCACACCACCTGCCACCACCACCCACCACCTGCTACCACCACCACCACCACCCACTCACTACCACCCACTACCTACCACCGTCACCCACACACCTACCACCACCACCCACCACCACTCGCCATCCGCCACCACTCGCCACCACCACCATCATCACCCACTCGCTACCACCCGCCACCATCACCCACCCGCTACCACCACCACAACCGTCACCTGCTACCACCACCACAACCCCACCACTCACTCGTTACCACCGCCACCGTCACTCATCCATCCGCCACCACCACCCGCCACCACCACCACCCGCCATCAGCTACCCACCTGCCACCACCACCACCCACCATCCGCCGCCGCCGCCACCACCCACCCCCCGCCACCCGTCACCGTCACCTACCCACCCACCCACCCACTACCACCACCACCCACTCGCTACCATTTTCCACCACCGTCTTCCGCCACCATCACCCGCCATCATTTTCCACCACCGTCTTTTGCCGCCACCACTCGTCTCCACCAACCACCCGCCACCCGCCACCACTTGCCATTTCTCACTCTTTTTTATATTTTTAAATTTTTTTAAACATTTTGTCTAAACCAAATGCGTTTGTAGTTTATGTTTTTCTAAAAATAAACAAAAATCAATTTTTTGTAAATATAAACTGAAAATGTAAACGTTACCAAATAGGCCTTTAATAAGTGTGTGAAAATGAGAGTTGAATGATATATGTATAGTAATTATAAGTGAATGATACAATTGTAATTTTTAATATGTGAATTGAAAAAATTAATTAATAATTTAATTAATAAGGACTATTTTAAGAAGATGGTTATAATTAATTTTTTGATAAAAAATTACTTATAAATAATTTTTTTGTAAAAAAAAAAGTTAATAATAATTTGAAAAAGTAGATTATTACTAACTTTTCAAAATAGGCCTCAGTATGTGTGTTAAAAAAACTATGTATTAAGATAATTAACGGTGTAAAAATAGAAATTTCCCGAAGTACAGAGTGTTATGCTGTTTATCGAAACCACTACTGATTCCCATGCTCTCTCTCTCTCTCTCTCTCTCTCTCTCACACACACACACACACACCTCTTTAAAATCACCCCCGAACAACCAACAATCCCTCTCTCTCTTCAACTTTCTCTCTCCACTGATTCCATCTCTGTTTTCCTCTGCAACTCCATTGCTATTTTTTAGGACTAGTGGAGTCGAGAAAAGAATACCCACTACTACTCACACAGAGATAAAGAGGGAGGAGATAGAGAGAGAGTGTGTGATACAGTGAACACATCTTTTTGTTTTGTTTTGTTTTTCAGGTTCTTTTGAATTTATGGGTCTTGTCTGCATCGAAAGCTCTTGAAATCTTTAACTGCGATGATAAAAGAAAAGAAAAGAAGAGAAAAAAACAAATTTTGCTGAAATATTATTATTATTACTAGCAGTGAAGGATACAAACAAAACCGTATAAAGCAAACCGAAAAAGCAGATTAAAATACAACCCCTTTTTTCGATTTTTGTTTGTTTGTGTTTATTTGTGTGTGTGTGTGTCTAGTACTGATCATGACTCGGTGATAGCTTTGCTCCCATGTCGGTTGTGAGAGATTGGGAATGAGAATGGGTTTCTTGCTGATAAACTAGAGAAAGAAAGTGCGAGAAAACCGGGGAAAAAGTCGAGACTCTTTGTTTCTTGTTATTTTCTCGGATTTTAGCCATGGAGGTCACAGTTTTTTAGATTATAGAAGAAGATAGAGATCGAATTCATGGTTGCCTATTCTGATTTTTTTGATTTCTGGGTTTTATTCTTTGATAGAACTCCAAGGTGGGTCTTGCAAATTCATGGCGGTTTCTAGCTAAAATCCCATTTGTTTTCTGGTCCGCAGTCTCTCTCTCTCTCTCTCTCTCTCTCTCTCTCTCTCTCTCTCTATCTATCTATGTGTGTGTGTATGAATATTTGATGGGTTTTGGTTTTGATGATTTGTTTTGGGTATGAACAGAGAAGATTGATGTTGAGGAAGAGATCAAGAGCAACAAGTAAGCAAGCTCTAATGGCGGATCATGGTTATTCACCATCACCGAAGGAGAATTACAGAAAACCAATTTCATCGATTTTCAGCTCTCCAAGAATGTTCACCGACACTGAATCTGTACTCAGCAGCCCAACTTCAATCCTTGATAGCAAACCCTTCTCTGCTTTGAGAAACCCATTTCGTTCCGATTCACACACCACAAAAACCCCCAAACCTGAAATTCGAACTCACTGGGATTCAAGAGGGGTTGGTCTCGGCATTGTTGATGCTCTCAGCGATGAAAAATCGGACCCAAATCAATCCAAACTCGAAACCCGAAAAGTCTTGTTTGGATCACAATTGAAGATTCAAATCCCTCCCCTGTTACCCTCTGTTCTATCCCCTGCTGAATCGCCGAGATCACCGGCTGATTTCGGCACCAAGACGAGGAATTCTCAATTGGGTTCTTTTTCCCCTGGATTATCCAAGAAATCACCGTTTGGGTCTGAGAATTCGGGCAGAGAAAACCAGAATTCGACTCGGGTTTTCGCTGGATGTCTCTCTGCTAGTGAAATGGAGCTTTCGGAGGACTATACTTGTGTGATTTCGCACGGTCCGAATCCGAAGACGACTCATATATTTGACAATTGTGTTGTTGAGAGTTGCTGTGGTGTTGTTGGGATCTCTGGTGGGAGAAAGGAAAATGGGTTTTATGGGAATGGATCAATGAGGTATCCATCTGAGAGTTTTCTCAGCTTCTGTTACACTTGCAAGAAAAATCTTGGGCAAGGAAAAGACATTTACATATACAGGTTAGCTCTAGTTATCCTTTCTTTGTTTACCTTTTTTGGGTACTTTGAATTTTTTTGGAAATTATCAATTTCAAGTTGACAACTTGTTTGGATTAAAATGGATTGGATACATATATGAGAATTGGAGTTGGGTCATTGTCATCTAAGCTTTGATCCTTTTTTTTTCTATTGATTCTAGTTCACAAAATCAATATCTCTAAAGCTTTGACTCACTATCTATACTATGAGTTCAAATATCTTGTTTCTAGCATCCTAGCTTTGAATTTGTCATAGCCACAACTGTCTAACCATGTTGGTTCTGAATTCAGCTCTGTCCGTTAATAGTGAATTGATATTGGTTTCCTGGATATGTAGGATGATCCTTTTTTTTCCCATAATTAATTGATTGAAGTTCGAATAGTCTTCACTAAATATGCCTAAGCTTCATAATAATATCCATATGATGAGTTCGAATGTCCTTTTGCATAGCCAGAAGAACTGTGTCAACTCTGTCCATTACTAGTGAATTGATCTTGGTTTCATGGATAAGTTGGATGAACCCTCTTTTTTCTTTAATTTTTTCTGTTTTGTTTTAATGAACTCATTCACCAGTTCACTTTGATCATGCTCTTTTTTTTTGTTATTCCGTAGTCTGTAAGGATAAAATACATATTCATTTTGTCTCACTTTGGTACTTTAAGTTTTAATTTTGTCAATTTCATCCCTAAAGTATCCAATTCGATTCAAACTAGTTCAATTTTGGACAGTTGTCTAAATAATTAACCGGACAATAATGTAATGTTAAAAATATTCATTTTGTATCACTTTAATTTTTGTAGTTTTAATTTTGTCAATTGGATTTTAAACATGGTAAAGGTTATGTTTCATCCTCTCATCAGTGTTTTTCATCTTCCAATTTCATCCTAAGCATAGACACAAACACAGTAAGAGATGTTTCATCTTCTCATCATCAGGACATACTTAATCCTCATTGTTTGTGTTTTTTTATTTTCTTCATCAGTATTTAAGGACTTTAGTGACAAAGAAAGAACATATATTTGAGAGATCATAAATGAATTTTAGGGGTATCCATTGGTTCAATGGTAAACCTTGGTTTAATGATCTTGAGGTTATGGGTCAAATCACGGGGCAGCCACTTTGTGCACTTTGCCAAACGTTAGGTGTGTACCAAATCTTTTTCCTCCCAAACACATATTAATGTGTATTAAAATTTTTATTTTTTAATTTTTTTTTTTATCATAAATGTATTTTATCCCAGTTCTTAATATGAACAAATTTTCTGTTTTTTTTTTTTTTGTGTAGAGGGGAGAAGGCCTTTTGCAGCAGCGAATGCCGGTACAAGGAGATGATGTTGGAGGAGGGAATAGGGGAAAATGGAGTCTGATGATGTTCATGGGACTTGCCCCCTGATAATTCTTCTCTTTTTCTTTCTTTCTTTCTTTCTTGTTTCAAAGAGCTATAAAGTAAACTCAACCAGCTTCACTTCAATATCGGCAATTTTCTACATACAAGGCTATCAATCAATCCACAAGAACTGAGTTTTAGACTCTTGCTTTAGGAAACATAGTTTTGAGTGTGTAATTTGGGTCTCTGTTCTGTTGAGGTGGAGGTGTTTCATCTCCATTTCTATTTTCTACCCTGTTTTTCATTGCCAACACTCTTTCCTAAGGTGATAGTACTAATTTGGTAATTGCTTGCTTTTGGGTTTTGCCTAGAGTTTGTGGCTGAGAGTTGGTGATGATGATGCTGATGTATAATTGAAGCAGGTTTTTTTTGTTTAATAATATACTAATGGTTAAACTAGAAAATTTGTCTACAAATTCATCCTGAAATGCGATGCGTGATTTAGATTTAATTTTAGTATCGTTAGACTCACACTTGAAATGTATTTCGATTGCACATTGTTTTTTTTAGTAAATTTTTGGGTATTTAGCATTACTAATAGATCTTTTGATTAGTACAAGCGGACCTAGTACGAAGAATTAAAATAATATATATATATATATATGGGTCTCATGAAACTATTTGTTATTTTTTGGTTTGTAATAAATTGGTTTCCAACGGTCTGGTGGTTTTCCTTTCTGTAAGTTGGGCCTTGAACATCATTGTGTTCTAATCCAGAGAGTATGTGGAAGCTTTTTACTTTGAATGTAGTGAGGTGCTAAATATGTCACAGCCCAAAGTGTTTTGAAGTCTCAGGGGAATTCCAAGAAATAGGCCTTGAGGTCCTTGCTCAACTTTGGATAATTGGTCCTTCGGCAGTAACAAGTATTTTAGAATTTTTTGATGCTTCCCCACACAAGGTGGTGGCTGGAGTGATTGTTGGCTGGTGGTAGTTGAAGGTGGATGCTAATGGTGAGGTGAGGTGGTTGGTAGTGGGGCTCATTGGTGGCGGTAGCTAGATGCAAAAAGGGGTGAGAGAGAAGGAAGCAAGAAGGGGTGAGAAGCAATAATGGGGTTTTTTAGTTATAAGAGGATTATTATTCAAGGTCAAAGATTGAGTGATGTAACAATCAATCATGATATGTTTGATTGGCATCATGATATGTTTGATTGGCGTCTTTGGAAAGTGATTTGAAAATAGAAAGAAAAAATGTATGAAGTTAGTTGAAATGTAAGTGTATTTTATTCATATTTCACTTATTTTTTATTTTTTCTTTTCAAATTTTCTAACTAAACACAGCGTAAATGTAACACTCTCTCTCATATCTTCTATAATGATCAATTTATTTATTATTTTTTTTTTTTTGAGGACGATGAATTCACCATATATTAATAAGCAAAATAACAGCATTACAAGTTATAATAATCATGAGTACAAATAAAACTAGAGTAAACAAGCACTGACAAAAGAGTCCCCTAGCCTAGTCCAAAAGCTCGACGCCGAGGTGGCCTGAAAAGACTGGGATCAGAGTAGGAATCTTCAATCCGTGGCTCCCGCTTGCGTTTACCAGCAGCAATGTCAAAGATCAATTTAGAGGATTTAGGACAGCGAGGTATGGAAGCACGAATTCTTTTGGACCGGTCTGCATTACAAAACATAAAATTATAATGATCAATTAATCATATCACTCACACATCATTGAGTTTACAAAACGAGTCTAAAAAATGGGTTTGTATATCATTTTTTTTATAAGAATTTAGTAAATTTAGTAAATTATTTATAATATTTTAAAAATAGAAACAAACACCAAATGAATTTTTATATAATAAATTATAATTTTTAATTTAGTGTTTCTTTTCTCATTTTTAGTTTTTTATTTGAATTTCTTTGGGCAAATTACATGCACACTCTTAAGGTTTGATTAAAATACGAATTGTTCCACTGTGGGTTTGGAAAATTATAAATACTCCTTTGTCATTATTTTATATTTAACAAAATTAACTAAAAATATGAAATTCTTTTTTTTAGACGGACAAAAAAAATAAACTTCTTAACTGCTTTTCTATATAATAATAAAATTATTAATTAAAATAAATTTATTACATTATTAAAAATTATTAATTGATTTGATAATTTATTAATAAGAAAATCAATTTATTATAAAATTAAAAACTTTTAAAGAGTGATGTAATTTTTAGAATCACAAAAAATAATTTATATTTTAATCAAAATTCAAAGGATGTGTTTGTATTTTACTCAATTTTTTTTTGTGATGATCCTGAGTAGTAAGAGTAGGACCAAGGATCCTTTCCATGAATCCTCTTCTTGACTTCTTACTTGATGGACCATTAGGTCCACTTTTGGATTCAATTTTAATGATTCAAACTGTTCACATTTTAAAATTTGTCATGTATATTATACCTGTAAAAAATTAAATTGATCGAATATCGGAAGAACTAAAAATCATTTATTAAAAAAAAATTAATAAACCGTTTTATTGTTTAATAAAACTTTTAGTTCACGTGATTTTTGATATCCGATCGACTTGATTTTTTACAGGTATGATATACATGACAAATTTTAAAATGTGAACAGTTCAAATCATTAAAATTAAATCTAAAAATAAATTCAATAACCCATTAAATAAGAAGTCATGGAAAAAATTCAAGGAGAGAATCCTTTCTCGTAAGAGTAGTACGAAAGTTTTGTCTTTGTCCCATCCTTTCATTCTAGGACTCTCTTCGAAGTTCCACCACAACACTTGTGTCATATTACCCTAAGCTGCTTTTTTTGTTTTTTTGAGGCTTGATGTATTTTCACAAAATTATTATAAATTAATGAAAAAAATTTAAAAATTAATTATTCTTTATAAATTTATCACTAATTTATAATTATTTTTTAAATATACACTCAATTAATTTTTTTTAGTGTTTTTAGAAATTTTAATTTTTTTGAAAAAAATTAAAAATAAATTACATTCATATCCCTTGAGATTTAAAAAAATATATATAATCAATTTCTTAGTTTTAACATAATTATACCAATTTTTTCTTATAATGTGGTGTTTTGGGAAGATAGTAAAAAATTAACTTTTTGACTTTTTTAATTTTTTTGTGTAAAAAAATAGAGAAGTGATGTGACCTAAAAAAGTAAAAAACTAATATTCTCAAATTGCCTAGGCACCGTTTGGGAAGAAGGTTTCCAAGTTTTTTTGGCTATTTTAACCACAAAAAACAAAATAGGCTATTTTAACCACAACAAACAAAACATCACATTCAACCCATAATCATTACACTCTTCTCTCACAAAAAAAGTCAAAAAAGCCAAAAAGTCCTTCCCAAGCCAAGCTTTTTAGCCCATGCTAAAATAGCCAAAAAAGTCAAAAAAATCAAAAAGTCAACCCACTTCCCAAACGGAGGCTAATTAAAATAATCAAAACTAATATTAAAATAGATAAATACTAAAATAAATATACATTTAATAAAAACTGTATGATATTATTATTTTTTCATTAATACTACTAACCAGTTACACCTATATGGGTTAACTATGGCCTTTTTAGAAAGTCAAAACCAAACTTTTAACTTATTTTAAATTATATCGTCTCTTTATATTTATATTTTTTTTATATATTTTTTCAAAAACAATTAAAAAAAGAGTGGTACTAATCCTATAAATTATTTTGGACACTCAATTTCTTTGGATCTCTACTTATACATTTTGAAACCCTTAAAATTTCTTCCCCCTCCAAATAATACTAAAATTATCCATTCCACCCATTGAATGCATACCCTCCACACCTAAAAAAAAATTCTCCTTTCAAAAAACCCACTAAAAAGAAGAAGGGTCTCATCCTTTTCAAAACCTACGAAGAAAAAAATAAAAATATTGTCTCTGTCGGTGCAACCATTGTTACAGTTGGTATGCTCTCTCTCTCTCTCTTTCCCTCTCTCTCTCCCATTGCTTCTTCAAACTAAAACTACTGAACTTGAAAGAAAAATTTCTGCGAGTGTTAAGAATTTTAACCATTGAAAGTGTTAACAAATTTCCATGTTCGGACCTGTATTCATGAACAAATAATCTATGTTGGGGAATGTGTTCACGAACAAATAAGTAATGTTCGGGCCTATATTCCTGAATTTGAAAAAATGAAAACTTCTGCAATTGTTAACAATTTTGACTATTTTAAGAAATTTCCATGTTCGGACTTGTATTCTCGAACATTACTTATTTGTTTGGAAACATCTTCCCGAACAAATAAGTAATGTTCGAACCTGTATTCCTGAATTTGAAAAAATGAAAACTTCTGTAAGTATTAACAATTTTGACCATTTAATATGTTAAGAAATTTTCATGTGTTTGACCGTTCAATGTAGGTAATCAAATGGTTACCACCGTTATCGTCGGAATATTGCCAGCAAAGGTTTTGCAAGATTTTGAGGATCGGTAAGTTTTGAAAGTGGAATTTGGAGAAGATGGATGGGTGGTGATGGATGTGGGTGCTCTCATAAATCCTAATTCATGTTGTAGTAGGTGTGTAGGTTTAATTGTGAAATGAAATATCCCAAAATTAATAATATCCTTTGTAATAAATTTATTTAAAATTATTATTGTAATAAAAAAAATTAAAATTAAAATATCCAAAATAATTTATAAAATATTAATAGCAGCACTCTTCAAAAAAAAAAAAAAATTCAAAACAACCCTATATCACCTTAAAAAAAGGTGAGGTAGTAAAAACATAATCGGTGAGGGATATTTTCGTTATTTCGTGGAACCGAGTACGTTGAAAATCCAGTACATTACACTTTAAAAGCGAGTGAACCACTGGTGGAGAAAAGCATATTTTAATGGCAACAACATTAACTTCAAATTCAATCTCAATCTTAGCCTCCCTAAACCCTAGTATTTTCTCCTCCCCCTCCCTCCCTCCTCTCCGCTCTCAGATCCACCGGAGACCCCTCTCCAACGTCGCCGGAGCTCGCCGGAAACCGCCTCCTCCGCCGCCGGAAACCGCCTCCATGTCCCTCAGCGTTCAGATGCCTGCTCCGTCCCACCGCCGCGACAGAGATGACCAACCCCTTTTGGATTCTCGAGATCGTAATGCCTTCATTTCTTCTATATATATATATATATATGTATGTTTAATTAGTTGCTGAGATGGGAAAACAAATGGATTTTTTAAAGGTTTAATGTTAAGGGAATTGCGTAAATTATGAGATGTTTTGATTTTGGTACACTTCACACTGCAATTATATCAATGGTTGATGAATATACATATGAAATTTGTGTGTGTTTGATGAATGTTGCATGCTGGTTAACACTTGACTGAATCTGCTTGGTGGGTTCTTGGCAATCGTGAAGATTGGCTCTGAAATCATCCTGTGTTATGTTTATTGAGTTGTTTAGTTGCTGAAATGGGAAAAATGGATTTTTTTTTTTAAGGTTTAATGTTAAAAGAATTGTGTGAAGTATGAGCTGTTTTGATTTTGGTACACTTCACACTGCAATTAGATCAATTGTTTGATGAATATACATAAGAATATACTGACTCTGCTTAGTGGGTTCTTGGCAATGGTGAAACGGTGAAAGGAAATTTTGGTTATGGAATGTGTCCTATGGATGGAGCTGAAAGCATAGTTGTCAAATTGGAATTTGAATCGTGAATCGAAATAGCCTTATATCGAATCGCGATCGGCCACTTTTTCTAAATTGCTTGAAAAAATATATCTACACACTTGGATGTTAAATATATCTTATGAATATGAAATATTTAGACTTAAATCAATGAAAATGTTGTTTTGAATGATGATCATGTAATTTAATAGGTAAGAAGTTAACAAAGGTTTCCGTGCTTACCTTTTCCTCTTTTTTAGACATTTCTTATCAACCATTCTTAATAAAGGCAGTAAATAAAGATAAACTCTCAATTTTCAAAGTAACAATAATTTAACAATGATATTAATATTTGAATAATAAGCATACATACTTTTTCCAAGTAACAATGACTAAATAATAAGAAAACATTATTTGGGATCTTTTATTTTGAAGTCTAAAACATTTTAAATGTAAACTGACCTCACCCAGATAATATTTAGCTATATTTAATTTAATAAAATAGCAATAGATAATTCATGGTGTAAGTTACATTAATCTTAAATATCTTTAGAAGATGTATTATGATTATTTAAAGGAAAAAAATAAGAATAAAGGTTAAAAGCATGTTGGGTGGGTCTGACTGAATTTAATTGGATCCAATTAAAAACTCTATAATCACTAAAATAATAACAAATCATGTATATATATTGGTTATTTTGGTATTAAACTCTATTAAAAGTTGTATTATGTCATTTTCAATGAAAACATAGAGAAAGAAAAAGTAAAAAATATGTCGGACTCGATAGTTTCAACAATTTCATGAATCGTAAAAAGTTTATCCAATCATAAATCGATTATGAATCGTGCAATTCACTAGAGATTTACTTTCAAAATAGATTCACCCATAGATTCGTATCGATTTTGCAAAAATTGCGAATCGAATAGTGAATCGAATCACGAATCGTAAGATTCTGTTAACAAAGGCTGAAAGGCTTAAGTAGATAGATTTGGTGGATTCTAAGGGCCATTTTCAGTGGCATCCTTCTAGTACATGTTTGTTGGGTTTGTGGACCCTGATAAGTACTATTCATTGAACCCTGGATCCAATGGGAGGTTTGGGGACCTCTCCTAAGGTAATTTTCCTTCTGCATTACCCTAATTAAATGAAAGGGGCCCCTTTCTTTTTTTTTTTTTTTTTGCACTAGAGTGTTCGGATCAAAGCCCGACTAATCCCCAGGAGTACACAGACCCTCGGCAAGGAGTTTCCCTCAAGTGTACAACTGTTAAGGGGGCGCCTTTTTGATGTAAGAGAGTTTATTATTTTCTATATATCAAAAAAAGAAAAAGAAAAGAGAGTTGTATTATTTTCTGATCATAGTGAAAACTGTAGCAGTCGTGGACGTAGCCCTATTCAGGGATGAACCACATAAATCCTTGTGTTCTTGTATGTGCGTAATTTGTTTGATTCGTTTTATTTTTCTTATTTGTTATTTCGTGTCTCACCGATCCTGATTAGGAAGAGTCAATTCCTAACAATGTTCGTGTGGAACAGGGAGGTGCTTAGTATTCTGCTATGTTTATTGTACTAAGAGAATGTAGTTAGTACAACAATGTAGTAGCTAAATCTGCATAAGTGATTAGATACACTTGCTGTCAGTTAGATCAGCGCAAGATGATGGGGGATAATATACATATGAATTGTTGTATGTTTGGTGAATGACGTTGACCCCGGGCAATTGCCCAAGTGGTCATGGAGAGGGCACTTAGGTGCTAAGGTGACTGAGGTTTCAGATTCAAGTTTATAGAGAGACATTGGCCTGCGTTGTAATCTAACTACTAACATACTAACCGTTATCTTGTGAAAAAAAAATGACTCTAGTATCACTTGACTAAGTTTTTGGTGGGATCTTGGCATTGGTGATGATGGGCTTTGAAATCACCTGGAATTATGATTGGATTGGATGGAAATGGTGGAAAGGGTGACTAGCTGTATACATACCGACACATGTCTGAGCTGTTATTAGTTTAGGGTTAGGACCATACACTAGGACATTTGGTTAAGTGGTATGGGATGCTGCTTGGTGACTTAAGTTTGGAGATGTTGGGGATTTTGAATTTCAATGGCATTCTTCTAGCACATGTGGTTGCAGGAGAGGGGGTGCTTAAGTATTCTTCTATTGTTCATCAAACTACGAGAGTATTGTTGGTACGAGAACATTGAGCTAAGATTATCTATAAGTGACTTTTGGGGTTCCTTCTTTGACAGTAGATAACATTACAACAATGTGGAGAAGATTCTCAGGACTAATGTGTAATGAGTGGCTGTACTAGTTATTTGAATTAACTGGGATAGTTTGGTTTGTTTGATTGAATGTGTGCCATATTAGCAGCATATCTTTTACGAATATTGACCTGAAGACAAGAGGTAGATACTAATGTGACACCCTCTTACTTGCACGAAGCGGAAGCGGTGTACTTAGAAGAGTTGAAGATTGAGAGGATCTAGGGGTGCATTAATTTATTATATATAGAAATATATTGTAATTTGTAAGAATTATTTTTTGTTGTTTAGTTATAATATATATTAAATGTTTACATCACATACGATGATACGACTTAAACTGTTAAAATATAAGCATATTGAATTCTCATAAGAAAATAACAATTCATCCCTAACAGTAACATTAGTGTTATTAAAAGCGATAGGCGCACCGAGGCACAAGCTTTACCGAAGTGAGGCACACCTTTTACGTAAAAGAATATATAATTTAATATAAGCAATAATTTATGGTCCAACATAAGTAAAATGAAATATTAAACATTTAAAAATATAAATACCAACAAACACTACTATTTTAACATGGACAAATGAACATTATTTCAAAGTTTAACATAAAACATGAATAAGAAGAGGGGAGAAAAAGAACAAGAAGAGGGTAAAAAAAACTGATCAGTCCAAAGAACGATGAGAAAGAGAAGGAGAACAGAGAAGAAGAAGAAGAAGAAGAAGAAGAAGATCACAATCATGTGAAGAAGAAGATAGCAAAGTAGAGAAGACAACAATGTAGAGAAGAAGAAGAGAAGAGAATGAGAGAGAAATGTAAGAAGAGAAGAAGAAGGAGAAGAAGAAGAAGACAGCAACATGAAGAAGACCTTTTGTAGCTGCTGGACTGGTAACGAAGGCAGGTATCAGCAAAGAATTCTTTGGAGATTGGAATTAGGGCTAAATTTTCTTCTATTGTTGATTTGGGGCTGAATGCCCAATGTATTGGCATGCGTTCTTCAGAGTAGGGATCTTTTGTAGCTGCACCATATTAAATCAATGATCAAATTTCAAACAAAACCAATCAAAGCAACAATAAAAAATAAAAATAAAAAAGCCCTCAAGGCGTAGTAAATGTCCTAGTATATATTAAATGTTTACATCGATGATACGACTTAAACTGTTTAAATATAAGCACAGTAAATTCTCATAAGAAAATAACAATTCATCCCCAACAGTAACATGTATCTTTACTCATCAAGCCTCTTGTTATGGTTTGCCTTATACGATGAGGGACAATTGTGGACCTGGTCCATATCCATTGATGGGCTGGGGTTCTTGGCTTTGGATGGCATCTAAAGGTTATTAAACAATTCCGTGGATTAGTAAGCAAGAGAAGGGACTGCACCACCTGTTCAACATCCGCACTTGAATTCAAGCTCCTAATAGAGCTTCAGGTTCAATGCCATCATCTATGGGCTTCAATATGGATGTTATGTGCTCGCAATGCTACATATGAATCCACATAAGGAACAGGAGAGAAATCTTTTTTAAATATATAATGTAGTGTGAGCCTACTAGAAAAATAAAATGCATTCAATGGTTTTTAACAAATTTTATAAAGTTTATTAAAGCAACTTACCATAGAGAGTTCAGAAACAGTATATGCCCTTTTATCATGACATCAGAACTACTGTGCAATTATTACCTCTTATCAAACCAATACTCTTGGATGATCTCTCTCTCTCTCTCACATTATTTATGCATTCCTTTTCCAGGTGCAGGAGAAGGGAATTTGCTGACAACCGATAAGGAAGAAGATATTTGCTCTTCTAGTAAAACTGCTCCACGCAAGAATAGATGTCGTATGATCCCTATTACCTGCTTTGGTGTGGACCTAACTCCAGATAACATTGCAGTTGCTATGGTATATTTTGTCCAAGGTGTCTTAGGCCTTTCTAGGCTTGCTGTCAGTTTTTACTTGAAAGATGATCTACATCTAGATCCTGCAGAGGTATGGCATCTTCATAAGTTAATATTTAGATTTTTTTAAAATAAATTATGTAGGATTTGTTTATTCTCTTACTTAATGTCTTTTCCCTCTCATTAAAACTGAAAATAAAATAAAATAGTTAAACGTGCTTGCTATTTTTAAAAGCATTATGCTGTTAATATGTTATTCGTATTTTTGTCTCCATGTGGTGATTTAACAGTTGTGTTTTCTTTTAAAGCCCAGAATTTTTTAAGGGAAAAAAAAAAAAAAAAAACCCACAATATATGTGAGGTTGTTGGCTATGAATTATGCATGAGATATTGAAGTTCCACCCTTTTTTCTCCATTATTGGTTTCAACAAAATAAAGACTGATAAGTTACACATGCTTGACTAGACAGCTGTGATATCCGGCTTCTCAGCATTACCATGGCTTATCAAGCCTCTCTATGGATTTATTAGGTGGGGCTCAATCTTATCGTACACTTTTATTTTTATAATGTCTATGGTCCTTTACAACTATGATTTCTCTATTGTAGCGATTCTGTCCCCCTTTTTGGGTACCGAAGGAGGTCATACTTGGTTCTATCAGGGCTTCTTGGAGCACTCTCATGGAGTTTGATGGCCACCTTCGTTGACAGCAAGTATAGTGCTGCTTTTTGCATACTTCTTGGATCTCTTTCTGTTGCCTTCTCAGATGTTGTAAGTGTCAGCGGTACTGTCTTGTAAAATTACTTTCTTAGAGATGTTAACCATTGTTACATGTGGTTTAATTCTTTTGAAAACTTTATATGCTTCTATTCTTTAACTTTCTGATGTTATATGCCTGACTCTAGAATGGATTGAACATATTGATAATCAACATTAGTGGAAATTACTAACCCCCCAAAAAAAAAACATTAGTAGAAATTACACTGCCTTTGATAGGGCCGCGTGGAGAAGAAGGATTCATGTAGCCGATTCCATTTGATGGGACTTAAGGCTTGATTTGGTTTGGTTTGGTTTGGTAGAAATTATACTCAACGCCACTGAGACTTTTGACAATTATAGTAACCTCTTCTCTTGTATTTGACATGCTCAGTCCTGATGCTTTGTAGTTGGTAATAGATTTTCCATTCTCTGAAGTGACCATCATTGACAATGGTAGTTTTTGTTATCATGTCTTGGGCCTCTTGGCTTAGTTTTTTTAATAAAAAAATTGCCCACTTTAGCCTTGTACAAGTTAGTAAAACTTTGATGTATCATTGGGACCTTGGTAATTGAAGTTTAACAATTTTAACATGTTTGTAATTTGGCCATGTGACTATCAACCTACAATCACCTGATCGGCCATTTATGTTTCTGGGTTTGGTGCTACTAGTCAACCCATCGCCATCTTCCTTGTTAAATTCTTTTTAGGCTTAGCGGCCAACCATCTTTCAAATCTTTGCCACACATTTCATTACCCTGAAATCCACATAACTTCGCTCCTAATGAGTAACATCTGCTCTAATTATCTATATGGCCTCTAGGAATCACCATTTAGAGGACTTACATGAAACTTACCAATTATTCTCTCTCTCTCTCTCTCTCTCTCTCTCTCTCACACACACACACACACACACACACACACTCACCCACCCGCTCCCACCCACCCACCCACACGGACAGACATCCTCAAGGTTCCTCTTTTTGTGAGCCCTAATTTTTTTTTACCTTTTTGTTGTTTTTTCTGAATCATATCTTTTCTTTTTCCAAATTCCAACTGTAAAAAAGTATGGGTTCAAAGCATTTGATTCAAAAGGAAACTCAGAGTCTGATGTTTGTGGAGTTTGGGAAAGTGGATAAGCAAGCAACTCAAATCTGTATGCAGTTGTGCAAATCTCTGCCCATACCTCAATTTCCCATGGTTTATGCCCTTTTTTGTTTTCGCTTCTCTTCTCTTTCATTTCTAGACATGGATTTTGGTAACAATAGTAGTGTTGCAATGAAAAGCATTGATGTGCAGAATTGATCCTAGCTTTCCTGAACCCAAATGGCTGTGGTAGTACCACATCTATCTCATAACAAAAGTTGTTTCCACCAACTTCCTACTGCACCTTCGACCCCTACAAAATGTCTTATAAAAATCACTACCATGACTTCATAACCCAAACTATGAAGCGCAGACACCTCTCTAGAGGTCATGTATTGGTGTCTGACACGGACACGCTCTGGACACATGTCAGACTCTGTGTCAGACACACTAGTTGGGTACACGCTGTGTTTAACTTTTTTTAAAATTTGTGAAGTTTTTTATTTATTTTTTGGTCAGAGTAGCATACCGAAGGTTGATAAATTTGATTATGAGAATAAATATTTGACATAAAATAAATATATAATATTAAACATATAACACATAATAAATATATATTATATATTGCGTGTTGTGCTCTGCATTTTTTGAAAATTTGCATGTTCATATTGTGTCATGTGTCCGTGCTCTTAAAACCCAAACTTCCTTCTAGATCTCCATATTGTGCAGTCTATATCCTGAAGATCTTTCAATTTCTCCGGACTTGGCTTCTCAACTGCAAACAGGGAAGGTGGAGAAAATGAGAAGGGGAAGTAGAGAGAGGGAAAGAGGTAGCAAAATCGGTAACCAGTTCAATTATACCAAAATCTAACAAATTTTATTGCACCAAGGCCTATATATAGGCTAACAAAGAAAAACGTAAACAAATTTAAGCTCCTAAATAACTCAAACTCTCAGTTGTTGCCTCCTTCACGATCTCCATCAGTTAGGTTTTGTCAATGGGAATGTTTTAGGATTAAAAAGGGGCTTATAAGGATCTGCTTTTGGGTTTAGAGGCTTATAAAGAACAAAAGCCAAAATAAAAATAATAAAGTAAAAAGATCTTGGGAGTCACTCTTGAAGACAGCTTTGTGTAGACATGCAATCTTAACCTGAACTTGTTCATTAGAACGCAGCTTGGTTTATTATAGTTAGTTTATTGTTATTCTTGACCCCAACCCCCCACTCCCCTCTGTGCACTTCATGTTGTGCATGATTGATAGCAATTAATCAGCCTCCATTTTTATTCATTACAAGTATATCTCAACTATGTTACATTTGCTGCTGTTTTTTGTGTATCTGGTAGTTACTTTAGTTAGTCTTTTCGAGGCATTTCATTCCCTTCATTTTTGTGGCACTTGTCATCCACATGCCAAAACTGAAGCATGGTGTAGGTTGTAGATTCGATGGTTGTAGAGAGGGCTCGTGGTGAGTCACAAAGCATGTCAGGATCTCTTCAATCATTATGTTGGGGTTCCTCGGCTTTTGGAGGAATTGTGAGTGCCTACTTTAGTGGTTCCCTGGTTGAGGCTTATGGTGTAAGGTATGCTTGGTGGTTTTTATTGAATTTGATTGTTTTTATTTAAACACTTTAACCAATTATTTCCATTACACCAGGTTTGTTTTCGGTGTCACAGCATTGCTTCCACTAATAACGTCTGCCGTTGCTGTACTTGTTCAAGAGAAGCCCGTGTTTGGCTTGGCAAGGGGATCGAATCTTTCTTTGGCTGGCCCCAGCTTCTTTGAAAGCTCTAAACATAATATTATTCAATTATGGGAAGCTGTCAAGCAGCCAAATGTATTTCTTCCGACTTTATTTATTTTCCTGTGGCAATCGACGCCACAGTCGGATTCTGCGATGTTTTTCTTCACGTATGTTTGATTTTTGTAAATGTGTTTGTTTTCTCTCTTTTTTCTTTTGGCAATGGAATTATTTTTTATTCCAAACCCATTTATTTTCACTATATTCTTTCTGTTTACTACCAGAATTTCGTTAATTTCAGAACAAACAAACTTGGTTTCACACCAGAATTTCTTGGCCGTGTTAAGCTTGTGACATCAGTTGCATCCCTTCTTGGTGTTGGGCTTTATAATGGTTTTCTGAAAAAGGTTCCACTGCGGAAAATTTTTGTTGCAACAACTGTTTTTGGTGCAGCTCTTGGAATGACTCAGGTTTGTGTTGGAAGTTTCATTTGGTGAAGATTTTTATAATTTTCTTTTTAATTAATTGTTGTGAATATATTTTTATGTTTCTATGCAGGTTTTCCTTGTCACAGGACTAAATCGGAAGTTTGGCATAAGTGATGAGTGGTTTGCAATTGGAGATAATTTGATTATAACAGTCCTTGGTCAGGTAAAAATTATATTTATAGGCATGGTTGTCAAATCTCATGTATTATAAGATTTTAACATCTTTAAAAATAGGTACAAAAATAAATACTTTTAGAACAATTAAGGCCTCGTTTCGGAACAAGCTATTTTAGTAATTTTTTGTTTTTTTGGCTAAAATATGAGGTAAAAAAAATTAGTATGTTTGGAATGACTTTTTAGCTTTTTACAAAAAGATGTGCAAAAAGTAGAGAGAAAAGGGAATATTTGACTTTTTGGTATAAGTTGTTGGCTTTTTAGTTTTTTTAGCAACTTTTTAACTTTTAGGCTAAAATATTGAGTTGCCAAACATGGCCTAAATATCTTGTGAGAACAAAACACTAAATGCTTTATGTTTAATAAAAAAAACACTAAATACTATGCATATAAAACGTCGCGGAATTAAAATATATATAACAAAAGATATAACATTTCATTACATTATTATATCATCAAATCAAATTTATCCTAATTTTTTTTCTCATGCATATAAAGTATATAGCGGAGATGTGTATAATAAAAGATATAGCACTTCAATACATTTTTATATCTTTGAATCAAATTGACCCTCAAATTTGTTCTCATTCTTGATAATTGTGTAATATGTTTTACATATTGTCTTCACTCATCATTTTGGTTTTAATATTTAATTTAAGTTCTCAAATAGTTTGAAAACTTTAAAGCTTTAACCTGCTGAAGTTGGCATAAATATGTATCGCATATTGTATGTATGAGATTTAAGTATTCATGTATCATATGTATTGCTTATTGTATCATGCATCGTAAGATATTTAACTTAAGATACATATTTGATGACACGTTGATTTATCTACAAAATATCAAATTGTGAGATGTATCATGAATTATAAGATACTGACAACACTGTTTATAGGTTAATTTCACTCTTCTAGGTTCTTACAACCATTTTTATGTAAGATATCAATCTTCTAGGTAATTTAGTTGCAAGACTAATTGACTGTTTCATTGCAGGCTTCTTTTATGCCTGTTCTAGTGTTAGCAGCTAGATTATGTCCTTCGGGAATGGAAGCAACACTTTTCGCAACTCTAATGTCCATATCGAATGGAGGGAGTGTCCTCGGGGGGCTGATTGGTGCTGGCCTTACCCAACTCTTTGGTGTCACTAAGGATAAGTTTGACAACTTGGTCTTTTTGATAATCCTCTGTAATCTCAGCTCCTTGTTACCTTTACCGCTACTCGGCCTCCTTCCTCAAGACGACCCTGATGGCAATTTAAAGGGGAGTGGAGAAGACATCGAGATGAAATCTAATTGAATTTTGGTTCCTAACCTCTAGAGAAAGCAACGTTACCTAAATTGCAAATTAGTAGTCCTTTTGATACTTGGAATACGTGTTCATCTTTCTTGGTTGTTTGGCTAGAAATAACAATATCGAGAGGGAGAGGGCGAGAGCCAGAGACAGAGAAAGGGTTGGGGGGGTCTTGTAAATATCACACACTGTTAGATTTACAGAGAGCAATCTGTTTTGTATTTGATTATAGCATTTGGGAGAAAAAAGTTTTACAACATTTCTCTTATTTGTTGTATTTTACAAGAATTCTGCAGAAATATGTTGAAGTCGAAGAGCTTCTAGGTACACAGGATTCGCTGACCTCGTTCTTTCATGTTCTCCGTTCCAAATTATCTCTCTACCCCATGAATGTGTGGGTGTAACTCTCAAAATCATTTGAACGAAGGGTGATTAAAATGCCAATTTTTATCCTTAAAGCATGAATTTTCTACTTCTGTTGTCATTGGATCTTCATTTCATTTACAAATCCCTGAATATGGGCAAGGTCTGTGTCTCTAAAATCTCTATTATGTTGCACTCTAACTTCACGATGTGGTGAGAATCTAAAAATACAAAAATTTCGAGAAGACTTGAGTAGTGCTGGGCTAGGAGATTTTTTTTTTTTATATGGACAAATTACTTGGAAGTCCTATTTATAAAAGGAGAAATCTATTTAGGGTTGGTTTGGCATGTACTAAAAAAGTATATTTTTTGACTTATTGGTGGGTTTAGATTGGGTTTGGGTTGGGTTTGATGTGATGTGTTAGAGAGGTGATGTGATTTAAATAGGATGATGTGACTTAAATAAGATAGTGACTTTTTGACTTTTTGACTTATTTAGATGATGCCAAACCAAGCCTTAGTTCCACAACTTTTTAGATACTCTCAAAAGTCCATTGCATATTTTTCTTCTTCATTCTTCTTTGTGTATTCATTATTCTTTGTCTCTTTCTCTTCTTTTCTGGCAACTGGCAATTATGCGTTACTTCTTCTCCTTCTCTTTCTAACATATAGTTATCGGCGACCGATGATCACTATTAATTGAGGTTCACCGGCAGTTATTGACGGCAAAGGAGACAAGTTTCCAACGAAGAAGATGAGTAAATCTACTCAAATCTTATGTAGATCTACTTAGATCTACATCAGATCTAAGTAGATTTACATGAGAACAGATTAAATCTAAACAAAAAATAATTGTCGGAGTACAATCTTCTCTATATATCTGTTTCTCTTTCGATCTCTTAATTTTTCTACATTTTCTGTTTTACACGCTTCTATTTTTTTGTTTTAGTAGAAAAATTTTTAAATTCTGAACAAATTGTTTTCAAGTTTTAGTTACAGGCGGTAAAAACTGTAAAATTTTACAGTTTTAATTTTTTTGGTACTGAAATGAATCATGTTTTAAAATTGAAATTTTTTACAGTTTCATAACATGTTTTTTAGTTTGATTAATAAAGATAAATGCTTAATAGAATCATATTTTGAAACTGTAACATTTTACAGTTTCAAAGTTTGCTTTTCAGTTTGATCAATATTGAAAATTATTTGCTTAAACCCTACAAAAATTAAAAAATAATATATATTTTCCCATTGTTGTTATGTTTATTTATTTATTTTTCCTTTCAAGTTATTAATATTTAGTACCTTTTGTTATTTTTTTCACTACAATTTTTTCATTTATTTTTTTTCCGAAAATATTCTGGATATCTCGGTGAATATCTGATGATTTTCTTGATGTCCAGCGAACATTCTAGATATTTCGACGAACTTCCGACGATACTCCAACGAACTTCTTGGTGATATTGAACATTTCAGATGACCGTATGTCGGAAGTCTAGTGGTGGTAGGATATAATATCGTTTTTAAATTTATATATAAAAAAAGAAATTTTTTGATAATAATTAAAAATATATATGACTAATTGATACAAATAATTTATTTTGTGATTAGATAAATGTTAAACTTTATATATGAGGCTTATTGATAAGTATCTTTTTTTTATTTATTGTTACAAAACTTGTTGAAAACCTTCTTTCTCTTGCTTTGGGGCCCATGTCTCTCTTTCAAGAGTTTCACTTTCTTTGGTAGCTTTAGGCAAGGTAGTACTGGTAGGGCATGCCAACTTGAATCATGCTTTTGCTTCTTCTGACTTATTAGGCCAATGTACCATCCAAAGCCTTTTGTGATTATTTACGCTATTTGTAGTTATTTAACTCTTTTGTCTTTCTTTTTTTGTCTTTTAGACAGATTTACCCTCTTTTGAAAAAAAAAGTTTTTTTTACCCTTATTTAGGGATTGTTTGGAATAATCTAAATAAATATATTTTTTGACTTTTTATGAAATATGAATTGAATTTAGGTTGGGTTTGAAGTGATGTGTTAAAGAAGTGATGTGACTTAAATAAGATAATGTGACTTAAATAGGATAGTGACTTTTTAGCTTTTTTGAAACTTGCCAAACCAGCCCTTAGTAAATCAATAACCATCAAGGCCAATCTCAAGTTTGTGCGATTTCCGGCGATCTCTCTAGGGAGACCTTAAATCTCCTGATCTCACAAGCCCGATCTTCACATCTCTCGCAGGGGAAGGGAGATGTTGCTGATGTAAGATCTATTAACCGGTTGTGCTTTAAGCCTTCCCCTCTCATTTTTCGTTTTTTTTTTTTTTTTTTTTTTTGCAACCCCTTTTTCTCATAAGCCCGATCCCGATCCTAACAAATTTAGACTTTATCAGCTTTTTGTAGACTTCTCACTTACGTTGTGTTTGGTTAGAGGATTTGGAGAGCAATTTGGAAAATGAAAGGAAAAAAGTAAGTGAAATTTAGGTATATTTTATTCACATTTCACCTACCTTTTCCATTTTCATTTCCAAATCCCTCCTCAAATCCCCTAACCAAATACAGCATTAGGGATTTGTGGATTGTTTTCTGTATTTGGGGCTTGTTCTTTTGTTTAGTTGCTAGAGGTCTTGGTTTCTTTGGTCTTTTTGTGCTTGGTATTGGTTCTGCGTTGTTTGCCTTTTGCCGTTGTGGGTCCGATTTTGTGGTTTATGTGATTTTGCTTTGTTGTTCTGATTTGCACTTGGTGATTTTGGGGTGCTGTTAATGTTGAAAAATGGCTTCTTTCTCAACTCTAAATTGAATATTTGGCGATTTTCTAATGAAGAGAAAGGTAAAGGTATTGCAATGGACACAAACTTAAATCAAAACAATATGAGACGTCCGTCGCCACACGACTTGTTTTTTGGTTTGGACCCTCTTGAAATCGCTTTAACAAAGATACCCTTTGTGATGATTTCTTCTTTGATTGGGAAACTATTAAGAATGGTGATTTAGATATTATGGATGAAGACCCAGTCACGAACAACACTTCACTGGAGCAATGCTAGACAATGTCATGGGGTCCAAGTAGTGATTTGAACAGTAGTGTTGTTTCTGATCCATCTTCTAGTTTTCGATCAGTTTTTTCGATTAATGTTGACTAAGGAGTTGATTCTGGTAAGGAGGCTCCATCTTAGAGCAATGATTTGTTTGAAGGCAATGGTGGCGAATTAGGAGCAGATTTCACAAGTGGAGCTACTCACAAAAAATCTCTCAAGCAAAAAAGAAAAGTGATCTTGGATAGGAATGTCCTATTAATTGATTGTAACCTGCGTCACAACCTTATAGCTATTGGTTCATTTAAGTTCTTACACCGACAAAGTTTGTCAGTTGTCAAGGTTCAAAGACAAGAGATTTCCTCGACAGATATTGAAGTTGACAAGTCCAAAGCTCTTAATCCAGATATTCAACCTGAAGCACCTCTCCATGACACCTTTGAACCAATAACACATGTAAAGGAAATTCCTAAGCTGGAACACCACTCCTCAGTTGTGAGTGATCTTAATGATCCACTATTAGAATAGGTCTCCAAGTAAAATGTGAATTTTCGTATGGGGTGTTCTAAACGAATCCGAGCCCCAAGATATCACAATGTGGGTCTAGACGATATGTAAGCTATTGGTGAATTTCCTCAACCCCACAACAATGATCAAGGCGAGCGTAAGAGAGAGTCGCGATTGAAGATAGTATCAGCAATCCAAGTCTATTTCGGCTACCTCGGCTCAAAGCTCCTTGATCCAGATGTTTCAGTCTTGATAGCATCTTGTTCTATCTTTTTGAATGTGTTTTCTTTCTTTTTTTTAAATCTTTTTTGCAAGGTTTTGCTGCAGTGGCTGGTTGTTTTGAATGTGGTCACTTGTTGGGTTTATCTTGTTTACTATGTCTTTTTGGTTGTTGATGGTTCCTTTGATATGTTGGATGTGAACATACTGTACTGAACTTTGTTCTATCTATATATTTGTCTTTTAATTTTGGGGACTTACGTGTAGGTCCTATTAAGTAGACTTATTGTTTAATAAGTCTTATAATAATTAATGATATTTTTTGCCATACACTACTAAAAATTATCACTAATTGTTAATTTTCCGCGACAGCTTGAAAATTTTATTACAAAAAATATTACTAATTATAAGTTTTAGCGACAGTTTAAAAAATCGTTACAAAAAAATCACTAATTATCAATTTTTATATGTAAAAAATCACCAAAAAAATTATTTTTAGTAACGATTGTAATAGGATTTATTTTCAATAAAACTTGATTGGAATTAAGTCTAACTATTAGAATCTATTAATAATTTATTCTTTAATTTTCCTCAAAAAAAAAAAAAAAAAAAAGCCAATGTACCATACAAAGTTTTTTGTGATTATTTATGTTATTCTCAATTATTTAACTTTTTTTTTTGGCGTGTCTTTTAGAGAGATTTATCCTCTTTTTAAAAAGAAGTTTTTTTTTTTTTACTCATAGTCAGTAAATCAATAAACTATCAAGCAATTAGTAGGACTGAGTATAGGATGATTCGACCTGCACAAATTTTTCTACCTTATCCAAATCGGATGTTTTTGGGCGATTTCGAGGGATACATGCAGGCGGATGCAAGTTTGTTTTTGGCTGAATCCGCGGGTTGCGGGTCTGTATTTTTATTTTTTATTTTTCTTTTAATCTCGACCGTCGGATTGTTCTTAGTGCCCTATATCTTCTTTTTTTTTTTTTCTGTAAACCTAGCTGAGAGGAGAGCACTAACAGTAGCCTTCTTTATTTTCTTTTGCTCGTTCTCTCTCTCTCTCTCTCTCTCTCTCTCTCTACTGATCGGCAACAATCTGAAGAGTAGATCAGCGAGCGGCGATAAGTGTCACCAAACGAGCAGTCCTTCGATAATGTAAAGTGCATCTGATCTAGGTTTGCAATTTCAATGGTCCTGTGGTGGTTGTGTCTATGCTCTGTTTTTCAAAAATGGTGGTTCTATTTGTAATGTATTATAGTTAGAGCTCTGACTAAGATGTCTGTTTGGTTCATAAGAACTTACATGTGCATATACCTTGCTTTTTTGCTCAGAAAATCTGTGGAGTGGGATCATTTAGGCTTTGTTAGTTTGATTGATGTTCTGTTTGAAGAACTTTTCTGCTTCAAATAGATGTGAACAGATTTGGTTTCAACTGCATTGACAGAGAGAGATGTGGACAGAATATTGTCAATAATATTCTTAAGAAAAATGTTTGAGACTCCAATTTTTTTTTTGGAGATTTTCACAACCTCTTTAAATCTTAACAATTGATGTATGTATGGAACTTACTTATATATGTGTGGGGTTTACGCCATCAATGATAGAAATCTAAGATGGTTGTGAGGGTCTCCAAAAAAAATGGGAATATCATTGTTATATTCTTAAAACACAACAAACTAGGGGTGGGCACGGGTGGTTGCGGCCATGAAACCTCCAATCCGTCATCCGTCCGCTAGATTGACGAATTAGAGAAAATCAATCCGCATCTGTCCGCCAATCCGGCGGATGTCGATTGAGCGGATTGGCGATTTGGCGGATGGATGCGAATCGGTTTGGCGATTTAAAATTTTATAAATTTTCAATGCATTTCCTCAAAAAAAAAAGAAAAAGAAGAAAGTATTACAGTCAATGACTTAAAAAAATATTACAATCACTGCATGTCTCATCCAAAACAAAAAAGTTTGAAACTTTAGAATATCACAATCACTGTATGTCTCATCCACATACTACAATGACAGCATGCATCTTCCACATAAAGTATTACAATCTGTGGTTCTTAAAATATAAAAACAATTCAAACCACCAAAACCATGAACAGAGCAGTAGTAGAGATTGTATGTCTCTATATTGTTACATCTATATTTGTTTTTGAAAACAAAAACCAACCAGCATATATCATATTTTCTATTTATTATTTTTAGAGATAGATTTAAAAACAAAAAAATATAGATAAATAATACGTTTATTTTTTTCAATTCAAAAAAGATATTCAAGTTGAAAACTTTTGTTCAACATAATATTTAAACTCTTTTTTAATTAAAAACACAAACAGAATATTTAAACAAACTAAAAACACAAAGTCTTATAAATTACTAGGGGTGCCGCGGTTTGGCGGTTCGGTTGCGGCCAAAGGAATCTCAAATCCGTCATCCGTCCGCCAGATTGGCAAATTGAAGAAAATCAATCCGCAACTGTCCGCTCGTCATCACGCATCCGTCCAAAATGCGGCAGATCGATTCGATTCGGTCAGTTTTGACGAATCGATATATCCGCTGCTCACCCTTACAAACTAAGCTTCTTTTTCTTTTTTTCTCAATAATACAAAAAAAATGGTGCTTTTCTTTTCTTTGTTACGTGGATAATTCTTATTTTTATAATCTTGATGATGGTGTAAGACCCAACAAGAAAATTACATGAAAAAAATAAGTCTAACCCACCAATCATATAACCGATTAATTCATCCGCACTTGCAATTAAAGCGATGCAGTGCAGTCCACTTTCTTCAATCCGCAGCAGTGCGAATTGGGTCAGATCCATACCCGTCCCATCCAAAACAGGCCCACAAGCATCCCTAATTAGAAGTATGTCAAACATAGGAAAACGAGTATTTTAAGAACACAAATCTTGTGCCCTGCTTTCTAAATATTCACTTTCTTTCAAAAAAAAAAATTAAATGACAAAACTGCCCATCCCCATGGAAGCCTGAACTTTACTAGTTTTTTTTTCGTTCTGTTTTATTTTTTAATAATAATAGAGAGGTCTAATTTTAGAACTTTAAAAAGAGTTTTAATAATGTGACAAGGAAAAAAAAATAAAAATAAAAATATAGACATACACATTACATTATATGTAGATCCCACTCCTTATCACATCATTAGAGTTTTAAAACTAGAGCTCTCAATCTTTATTATTTATTTTTTTTTATCTAAATCTAAAGAAAAAAGATTCGGAACTCTAATTGGTGTGTAGGTCCCATGTGATATGATATTTTGACCTTTTTTTTTTTTTTTACATCATTAGTGCTCTTTTAAAGTTTCCAAATTAAAAGAATGTATCATTTCTGAAACCTAAACAAAGATGGTTTTTAGATTGGGGAAAACATGGGATTAATTTGGCAAAAAATTTAATAACGTCCAAGTAAGGAACAGTGGTGTTTGGGAAGTTTGTATGTTGGGTTTTTTTTGATTTTTTTTACTAAAAGACAAACTTTTTGCCAAACCAAAAAAAATAAATCCAAACAAAATATCACATCTAACCCCATAATTATTTCACTTTTTCTCTCACAAACATCACATCTAATCACAAAAAAATCCAACTATCTTCCCAAACACCAAAAAAAATTTCTCCAATAATATCTTACAACTAAAAAAACCTAAATAAAAACTCACTTCCCAAACACCTACTAAATTTATTGATTATGAAATATACAGTGATTTAGTTGGTATCTCTATTGATTTCAATTACCTCTTTGACTCTTTTGAATCTAAAGTTCTCTTTTGATAGAATTGTGACATTAAAGTTGTCTAAAAAGACTTTGGTTCAATAATGATAGGCATTTTTAATTTTTTAAAACTTTAAAGAGAGTTCTAATAATGTAGCAAAAGAAGATATATATATATATATATAAACACACACATCACATCACATCACATGTGAGCCTCATTCCTTCCTATATCACTAGACTTTTTTTTAGAGTTCCAAAATTAGAATTCTCAATTTTCATTCTTCTAGGTTTATAAGGTGAAAACGATGTGGTCCCATAAGCAAACAAACTTCACTTGCACAATACCATCATCAAAAGCAGGCAGCAACTAGATCAATGGAGGGCCCTGATTGCACAATACCATCATCAAAAGCAGGTAGCAACTAGATCAATGGAGGGCCCCGATTTAAGTTCAGTGACCACGCTGAGTCAGACTCAGTTTCTGATTTTGTTTACATACTTGACAAGATATATGTGAACAAAATTTACTTTCAAATAAAATTTAAAACAATGAAGAAAGAGTGTAAAAATGGCCCGTGATCTGAAGTGGGTTCGGTCCGTCTAGGCCAGTGGGATCGGGTCCGAGTCCAGCTCGAGACTCTGGGCTTGGGCCTGGACTAGTATTTAAAAGCTCGGCCCGTCGACCCGGGCCCATCGGCCCGTTTAAAACCTACTCAAGGCCCGGCCCACCTGAGGCCTAATGTTTTTTAAGTGAAAAATAATAAAATTTTGATAAAAAAAAAAATTTGTTCAGGCCTGCTCAAGTCCAGCCCAAGCTCGAGTCCAGGCCCAAGCCTGAGGCCTGGCCCACCGGTTCGCCCAATGCCCGAATATCCCCTGAGCCCAGACCTAATTTCCTGGGTTATGGCCCGGCCCGGCCCGGTCTGAATTTTAACTGGAGCCCGCGAGGCCTGACATGATGGCTGAGCCGGGTCGAACCAAATTTATACTCCTAAATGAAGTTCACTATTTTAAGTCGGATTAATATATATTTCTTAATAAACCCATTACTTGAGATCGATTTGCAATATAATTTTGATATTTACACACTTATTTTCAAATATAAATAAGTGAAATATATAATCTAAGGGACCTCTTAGGAGGCTTCACATGGTGGGTCCAAAAAACACTCCAAACGTGGTGTCAAATCTGAGTTGCCTCTCCTCTAAATGAAACTAATAATTAAGTGAGGGTTTTTTTTCTTTTGTTTTTTTTCAATCTTCATTTGGTTGTCAAATTAGAGAACAAAATCTTTGATTTTCATTGTGTTAATATCGGAAAAGATTATAGTTCATATCTTTAAAAAGGTGTGTGTCATCTCTTTTCGTAATTATATTGTATTATAATAATTTTTAACAAAATCATAATAATCTGGTCATTTACAATGGAATTAGTAGAGAAATGGAAGAAATATTATCAATTGAGAATATATTAGGTGAGAATGAATTAAGATGATTTGTCATGCAAAATGAAAATCAGTAAATGTAACAATAATAATTTTAAAAAAATGGTATAATCATAGAAAATAGAAACAACATAAATAGACATGGGACATGATAGTAAAGAAGAACACAATTAACATACCAATATGTGAGAGTGGAAGAACTATACCAATATGTGAAAAACTCATGAGTTGGTCCACTAAAACATTAATACAATGCAGAAAGAAAAAAAAGAAAGATGATGTTGCAATGAATGCCTTTACCCCACTTCTCTACCTAATTGAAGTGGACTAAATTAAGATAAGTTTGAAAATGAAATGTTTTCATTTGTCCATTTACCCAATTTTTTTTTTTTTTTTTTGCCTATTTGTACATGCACATAGCTAGATAAAAAAAAAAAAAACAAAAAGCTTGTTTTTCTCATTAGTTTTTGTATAATTGATTGAATACATCCACTATATATTCTCAGTTGTTTCAGACACTAAAACCAATATCCCAAATGCTCCAAAAGCTGTCATGTGAGGAAAATTATTATATATTCTCAGCTTATTATGTAATATTATTTAAGTGATACTTTTGGTAAATAAAAAATGTACACGAGTCTTTTTTTTTTTTTTTCCTAGAAATTAATATAACTTCTAAAGATGATGCATGAAAAATAGATGCTGCCGCCCGGTGTGCATGTACATGCATGTATTCTATGGTTCTTACACTCAATTTGTAGAATTTTATTTATTTATTTATTTATTGTTCTTTTTATTTGATGATTATTGATTTTTAGGCTACACAATTAGGGTTTACTTAAGAAAGAAAACCCTTAATTTGTATTTGTTATTGTTTTATTACTATTATTGAAATAGATAGAGTGCAAGAACAATAATGATAAAAAAGAAATTCAAGTACGGATAATCAAATTGATATTAATTAGCAAAGTTAAATTGATGGTGCCAAGTCATTGAGTATTGTAGTGGGAACTTTGGTGTTAGAGTTTACAAACACAAGAAATGATTACATAATTGAATATAAAATATATATGAATAGATAAAAAAAAAAAATTAAAATAAATTGCATTAACAAATTCTATAAAATTTTGTCTATTCATATGTATATAGTGTCTGATTTTATGATAGATTTTTGGATTTGTAACAAAATTATGAGAAATTAGGTAGATGAAAAGGGAAGAATCATGGTTGGAAAGTAATGCAAGAGAATGCATGTGGAAAGCCATGTGAAGGACATTAATTAAATATCAACTCCAACCTCCATTAAATTTTTAACATCCATATAATGAAACCAAACAAGACCCCATGTGACAAATCATTGAGGCTATGAACAATGGATATAGGGCAAAAACCCATGTAGGATTAATGATTGTGTAGAAGAACAAACAAATTAATTATTAGAAAAACAAGATTTGGTTAGCTAAACCCCATTGCCAAAAACACAAGATGATGCCAAAAGAATCATCACCATATAATGGTTAACAAAACATGATGTTTTTTTTATATGTTTTTCTTCTTCAAGCTTTTCACCCTTTTAGATGGCTTAGTTATGGAAGAGTTTGGTATCAAGCCAAGTGTATTAAGCTGAGAAGCCAAGCTTAATATATGTGTGTTTGTTGCTCTCATATTAGCGTTTGGCATAAATTTATGCAAATATATACCCTTGATTCACATCTCCTATGGGCTATTTTTGTTAGGGCTGAGCAAAGAATCCGTGAAATCCGTAATCCGATCTAGTCCAGTCCAATCCGATAGGTTTGGATTGGTTTTTTGAATCCGCGGTTCGGTTCCGGATTGAAGAATTAAAAATCCGTAGTCCACGGATTGGTTCCGGATTGAACCCCAC
Organism: Camellia japonica; assembly: GCA_030407325.1. Classification (NCBI taxonomy): domain Eukaryota; kingdom Viridiplantae; phylum Streptophyta; class Magnoliopsida; order Ericales; family Theaceae; genus Camellia; species Camellia japonica. Next base: position 181,205,686 of record JAPPVO010000031.1, read on the forward strand.
GGTTCCGGATTGGAACCGATCCGGACCGTATACAAATAGTCTATATTTATATTATACATCCTCCCCCATAATATCTTCTCTTATTTTTTATAAAATCTAAACTCAAACCTAAAACTGTATAATATCTTCTTTTATTACTTTTGTTTGTTAGTTTTTAGTTTTAATTTGTAATGGTCTAAATACTTATGGTGAAACCAGTTTTCTTCTGGTTGTTTAAATTCAAGAACAGTATTATAGAAAAACATGTTGCTATTGTGGAACTAATATAGCGCTATGTTTATATTTTTATGAAATTAAAGTGTTATATATATATTTTTGTTATTTAATTATGTGAATCCGTAGTTCTAAACCGATCTAATCCGTATTTAAATGGATTGGTTCGGATTGGTTCCATAATTTAAACGGATTGGATTGGTTCTAATTTTTCAGGAACCGTAGATAACGGATTGGTCCTGATTTTACTCCAATCCGATCCAATTCGGACCATGCTCACCCCTAATTTTTGTTTAATTATCCAACAAATGCATTATTTCATGTGCTTTTACATGGAACTTGAAACAAATTAGTTTGTTTAAAAGTATTTCTGGTGAGCCTTGTGCACTTCCCAAAATCTACTTTAGTAGAATTCTCATGCACTAAATTCAGGGCCGGCCCTGGACTAAGGCTGGTGAGGCCTGTGCCTAGGTTCCCAAAATTAGGTCTAAAAAAAGGCCCCAAATTTATTAGTCTCGCACTATATTAAAAATTTAAAATTACCCAATTCTGTTTAATTAATTTAGGCTATTTTAAAGGAGCCTCAAAAAATCTATTTGACCCAATTGATAAAAAGCCCAATTAAAAAATATTTATAAGTGTTAGTTGTTAGTCCAATTAAAAAAATAAAATATAAAATATATGTATATATGTTAGTTGTTAGCCTAATTTTATGTGACCTATTTTTTTTCTCTTTGTGGCTCAATTATGTGTTTTTTAGTATTTTAAAAAAAATATTTTACACAATTTTTATTTATTTATTTTGTAGATATATCTAATTTAGATAAGCTTAAAAATTATAATATTTGTGTTTTTTTTTTTTTAAAAGTAACCAAATACAAAAAAATATAAAAAAATACGAATTGCAAACTCAGACAATTATTTTTAAAAACTCTAAACTAAACATAGTGATTTTTTTTTTTTTTTATAAATATCTAAAAAGGCCCTGAAAAATTATTTCACCTTAGGCCTTCGGAAACTCAGGGTCGGCCCTGACTAAATTTGATGTAGAACAAGTAATTAAAGAATTTTTGGAATAACTGGATTGACAAAAGGCAAAGAAGTTAATCAAGGGTAAACACAAAAATCTGTGACAAGCTTGAAATCCTTCCAAATTTGGTAACCTATTTGAAAACGAGGTTTGAAATCAAACTTCATCACCATCCTCAACAATAAGACATAATGGATTTTAGTCTAATTCCTTCGGTTAGGCTCTCAAATCAGTGATTTTGCCATTTATGAAAGTGTTGTTTTAGCAATAATTTTGTTTTGGGAAGTCTTTTTTTATCGTCTGTTTCGAGATGATTCTAATGTTTTCTAATATTTAGATTTGGACTTAACTCAAATTTATGATTTTTTAATAATTTTTTGCTTCTTTTTATTTATTTTCATGTCAAGTAAGAAATTAATCAATTAGTTATTTTCTTGTTTCGTTAAGATTCGTATATTATAATATACGCCTTAAGGCAAAAAAAAAAAAAAACTATGATCAGTATTGTTTAATTTCTCTTTTGAGAATTAGTTTCTTCCTTATACATTCAAAATGTTATTGGTCTTTTAGAACAATATTTAGTTTCACGTACCAAACTTGATATCCATCAATTATTTTAGTTGGCCACACTTGAAAAAGAAGTAACATCTCTCTATTTCTTTTTAGTAGAAAATATCCATACTAGTGGCTGCAAAATTTTATCTTCAATACAACATTACGAATAGTATATATATCTGGCCTTTTTGGGAAGTCAGCAAAAAGTTAATTTTTAATTTTTTTTGGTCAAAAAAAGTTAACTCTTTTACTTAAGTCATTATTCAAAAAGTTAACTTTTTTTATTAAAAAAAATTAAAAGTCAATTTTTTACTAACCTCTCAAAACACTCTCCTATATAGATATAAAACACAAGAGGATATTATATAGCAATGGTAGAGGGCCCTAATTTTTGTGGCTCAAATGGCTCGAATTTGTCAAAACGACGTCGTTTTGAGTACAAAACAACATCAAAATTGTCAAAACGATATCATTTTGACAATTTTAAGCCATTTAAACCACAAAAATTAGGATCCCTAAACATTTTTCGGATATTATACTATGTGGGCTTGTGATGACCCCTCAAAAGACATAGATAGGAACCCACTGTTGTGGCCACTGGAACTGCCGGTTACCTACCAGACAAGAATTCACAAGAGCAGAAGGCTAGACCACGGCTTCCATGTTACCTAGCCAAAAATTTTGAAAAATAATTATTATGTATTTCCGGAATATAATATGATATTCATGATAAATGAACAGCTAATACTAGGTAGATCTCTCTTGTCTTTTCAACTATTAGGTGATGTTTGGTAACACTTACGTTTTCAATTTCTGTTTATATTTACAAAAATTTTAAAAATTCAAATAAAAACTTGTTTGGTAAAATTTTTGATTTATAAATCAGTGATCTCAGTTTATAAATTTGACCAAAAAATGAAAACACAAAAAATATGTTTCCATTTTGAGTTTTCAGTTTTTTTTTTACCACCAACACTAGCCACCACCTGCCACCATTTTCCACCACCGTCTCCGCCACCACCACCACCACCCACCCCCACCACCCACTCACCACCCACCTGCCACCACCACCGCTACCACCAGCCACAGCCACCGACCAACACCACTCACCTGCCACCCACTCGCCACCACCACCACCGCCACCGCCACCCACCTGCATCCACCTGCCACCACTCACCACCCGCCACCACCATCCACCGCTCGCACCACCACCCCACCACCTACTTGCCACCACCACTCACACCCATCTGCCACCACCAGCCACCCACCACTACCAGCCACCTGCCCACCACCACTACCCACCACCACCACCACCACTACCACCATCACCCATCATCCACCCGCCACCCACCTATCATCCACTCGTACCACCTACCACCCGCCATCGTCACCCACTACCACCACCACTACACCCGCCACCTACGCGCCATTCGCCACCACCTGCCACCACCACCCACCACGCGCCACCGCCACCACTACCACCCACTCACTTACTACCACCACCCGCCACCATCACCCACCACTTGCCCACCATCACCACACCCACCACTGCCACCACCGCCACTGCACCCACCGCCACCACCAACCACTCGCTACTATCCACCACCCGCCACCATCACCCATCCACCCACCACCACCACCCGCGCCACCACCACCACCACCACCCACTCGCTACCACCCACCACCCGTCACCCGCCACCACCACCCCACCACACCACCCACTACCACCAGCTACCCACCACCCACCGACACCACTTTCCACCCCGTCTTCCACCGCCATTGCCACACTTGCCATTTCTCACTCTTTTTTATATTTTTAAAAGTTTTTAAACATTTTGTCAATTACCAAACCGTTTGTAGTTTATTTTTTAAAAAAATAAACAAAAAAAATAACATAAACCAGTTTATAAAATTTTTGTAAATATAAACTGAAAACGTAAACGTTACCAACACACCCTTAAAATTGGATTGGTAATGTTTCACTTATAAAATTTTTTGCTACGTTATTATTAGGGATCGATGAACTTAGCTAGAATCGATGAGACATGAAACACATACCAAAATAAAACAAGGATCAAAATCAAGCATATAAGAATACAAAAATTTACATGATTTATCTTAGAATAAGATTACTTTCACAGTTGTTACAGTTCCATTATCATCTTAAAAGAGTTAAAAACATAGTATATTAGGGCAACAATACGAAACTTCAAAATAGAGTCTCGCGAGTGAATTATGAGATTAATTTTTTGTGATTCATTAAGATGCGCATAAACTGTTCCAAACCCTCATTAAAAAAAAAAATAAAAAAAAAGACAAAAAGAAAACTTTCATGAAAATTATCATGAAAACTCATCTGCACCGTTGGATCATGAGATCATATCTGATCTAACGGTACAGACAATTTTCCTTACCATTTTCCTTAAAAAAATTTCAACCACCTAGCATTTCTCTACTTTAAAAGTTGCACCTGCAGTCAGGTAAGTAATGTTTAGTAGTTATCAAAATTGAGACTACCCAACAGTCATAATTGAAAAAACAGTCATAATTGAAAACACCAGGTGACAGTAATGTTTAGTAGTTATCAAAATTGAGACTACCCAACAATCATAATTGAAAACGCCAGGTGAATAATGACACGTGGTATTTTAAGGTCTCATTTGGTATAAATGTTAAAAATAGATAGTTATAACTTAATAAATTATGAATTATGATTTTAATCAGAAATTATTAATTTATTTGGTGTAATTATTAGATTATAGATTTAAATGGCTGAGTAGTATTTATTAAATAAGCTGTGAAATAACTTTTTTAATTAATTTTTATTTTTTGTTATTCATTATTTATCTACATTTCTCATAAAAATAATAATAATAATAATCTATAGGCCATTTGGGTTTTTTTTTATTTTTAAAAAGAAATAAAATTAAAAAATTTAAGAATATAACCGTAAATTAGCATGTCCACAACAGAAGCTGATAATCAGAAATAAGGAGTGAGTAACTTCTCAAAATCAGCTTTTTTTGAGTTAAAATCAGAAACTGTTTAAAATAAATTTAACCAAATAATCAAAAATAATTTTTCAAAATTAAAAATTGTAAGTTGAGTTAAAAAAATCCAAACAAACACCCCTAAGAATACTGAATATTTAAGCATAATCTATAGGGGAGCTTTAAGTTGAGCAACCCCACATGCATGCTAGGCCAATGTTTGTCTGTGGACCTAGGGTGTTTTTTTTTTTTTTTAGTGCTTGGAAATGGATATATATATATATATATATACACATATACTTTTCCACATACGTGGACAACATACTTGGCTGCAAATTTTAGAACTCACATGGAGGAAGAAGAAAAAAATGCTTACTTAGCAAATCATGATAGTTTTTTCTTTTTTTGGGTGAACTAGAATCATGAGTTATAGGTTGACTAGATTGGATATGATATCTAGTGTTGATTGAAGGTTACAATAAAACAAGTTTTATTAATTTGATGTTAATGTTTAGCATATGGCTCAACAGGAAATGACTTGGCTTCATGGCCTGTTCGGTGAAATTTTTTTTAAATTAAAAATTGATAATCAGAAAGTAGAAGTTAAAAGTATCTCTACTCTATCTTTTAAATAATCAATTTTTTTCAACTTATTTAAACTATTTCTATCTAATAAATTATAAGCAGAAGTTGTACCAAACAGTCTGATATAAATTCTCAAATCAAAATAAGTTATAATCATCCCAAAAGTTGTAACAAAAAAATCCCTATATATAGTAGGTTTTGAATTATGATTGCATTATTTTTAGGTCCGAAGGTATTGTCACTAGTTTCCATCAAAGTATTTATCAATACTTTCCATTAGTTTGGCATTATTATTGTGAAGCTGGATTATCAAGCTAATCTAATTGGCCAACTATCAAGTCCAATTAATATTAAAGGATTGGTCTAATGAGTGCAACTTCGAATCTAAAATTGTGTTCCTTCTAAGTCTTAAGTTCTACTTTCACTAAGTGTTATTAATTCCTTTGAGCTATGCTCACAGATTTTGCTTGAGATTTATCTAATTCACATGAAGGAGATGCTTTGCATGCGTCTCAGAATTAGTAGATCTGCACGTAAACTAACCCAAACATGCAGTCATCAAAAAAAAAAAAAAACTATCAAGTCTAGTTTCACTCATGTAAGATAAACATGTGCCAATATTATAATTATGAGGAAATCGATTAAGATTTGAAAATATGATCTATTACTTGTTCTACTATATCAAAATGAATTGTGATCACCAATTCAATTAAAAGTTTAAATTATTATAGAGAATGAGGACTTTATTATTTATATCCTCACCAATTATATATATTTATATATTCGCCCTAAATTCTTCTTGATGATACTGTGAGCTCCAGAAGGAACAGGTCGGGTCGATCCACGTTTCTCAAATCGTTGTCCGATTGACGATGCTCACAAAGAAACTTGCACAAGAGTTCAAAGGGGAACGGGGAGTCCCTTAACGAACCCTCCGACGAGCAAGTTAGAGAAGTGAATGTGATAGATCGTAGAGATGAAATGGTGATAGAAAACTTAACCTTCTCATTGTCGTTGAAGCCTGCTTATATCCTTTATTCATCATTTCCTTATCCACTCCAAACTGTCATGTTAGCCGAAAGTCTATGTTCTAGCTTGCCTTGTTCGTGGTGACGCTGTCCTGTTCCAACATGAAGGGGTTATCGTAATAAATGCTGCAAGACTCATTAATGGCTGATGTGTGGTGTAATAACTCTGCAGGATCTTTGTCTGCTGATGTGAATAGTTCTTCTCTTGACACGTGTTTAGGTGTCGTTGGTCCTTGATGCAACGTTGGGCTTTAGTGTTTAAATTATGTGTTGTGCTCTAAGTGGTGGGCCAAAAGCTCCTATAGGCCCGCCTATGTTAGTTCTAATTGTTTTTGCCTCTCAATCGAGCTAGGAAAATGGAGCCCAAAAAAAATATATACTTGTGCAAAACGGGATTTCTTCATTTAAATCTTACATTACTTTTATACTTTTTTCAATGAAATTGGCAAATAAGATTTGAAGGATTTTGAACTCCTTTTAGTTGAAATTATCAAGCAATTTACCCTAAGGAGTTAACCTAGTGGATCACGCTCCATTATTAAGAGTGATACATGTTTTTCTTTTACTTCTCTCCTACTGATTATAAAAAAAACTAAAAAAAAAAGGAATAATAATCAAAGATTAGGACTATTTGCAACATCTTTTTGACTCTTTACATATTATATACTTTTAGTGTTTTAACTAATACTAGTCTTTGCCCTTAAGGAATTCAAGCCTATTTGAAATCATTTTTATTTTTAAGAAGAAAAAAAAAAAAAAAAACTTGTTTAATTGTTTTTGAATTTAAGGAAAACTTAGTAAAATCAACCAAATTTTTATAAAAGTCTAAAAAGTTAATTTCAAGTTTTAATAAAAAAAATTCGCACAAAAATGTGAGTGTTACTAAGCCTTCGTTTGGGAAGTGGGTTGACTTTTTGACTTTTTAACTTTTTTGACTATTTTAGCCTGGGCTAAAAAACTTGGTTTGGGAAGGGTTTTTTGATTTTTTGACTTTTTTGACTTTTTTTGTGAGAGAAGAATGTAATGATTATGGATTAGATGTGATGTTTTGTTTATTGTGTCTAAAATAATCTATTTTGTCTTTTGTGACTAAAATAGCCAAATTAACTCTTGCCAAAATAGCCAAAATAGACCAAAACTTATAAGTAGATTTAAGAAGCAAAGGTAACTCCTTTTAATAAGACACTTCAAATTTTACCCTTTTTTCAGTCTATTAATTTCTTGCCGATTCACATTCGTTTTTATCGAATCCTTGTAGATATATATGACTTCTCTTGCTTGTTCTTGGCCCATTTAGAAAACCCTCATGTCATGCCAAATCAAGTCAACAAGACAAAACACAACGTTTGGGAAAGCAACATTGTAATATCTTGGGGAAAGTGGCCCTAAACCAACCACAAAATTATAATTGGAAAACCTAATTATTATCATCATTCAATTATTGAATGTGTCCATTTTAATGTGATGCTAGGACTAGGTCAGTATTGTGTAAATAGAAAGAAAGGCTGAAAAAGAGAAAATAAAAATACATGTTTAGTTTTAATTTTTTGAAAATTGAGTTTTTTATATTTTTAAAATTTTAAATATTTTATTTTTTTAGATGCACCTTATTTAAATGTATCTAAAAAGTAAAATATTTGTAAAAAAATATTTCAAATTAATAAATACACAAAAATACAAAAAAATATACTAAATTTTTTGTATTTTTTTTGTGTTTTTGGTATTTAGTGAACTTTTTAAAGATTTTTTTCATGAAAATTATACTTTTTAAGTGTATTTATGTTAGGTATGTCTAAAAATTAAAAAAATTACTTAAAATATTACAAAAATTTAGTAGAAACAAAAAATACAAAAAATAAGAAAGTAGAATTTTCTTAAAAGTGTTTTTAAAAAACCCAAACTAAGCAAAAAAAATAGTATTCTATTAAACAGAAGGGCAGGCCTAGCGTAGCGGTAAAGTTACCCCTTGGTGACCTGATGGTTATGGGTTCGAGTATCGGAAATAGTCTCTTTACTTGTGGGGGTAAGGTTGCGTACATCAATCCTTCCACAGACTCCGCTTAAGTGGGAATTTTGTGCACTGAATACACCCTTTAGCGTGTGTTTGTTTTGAAAGATTAGGGTGTGGGATTGGACTATTAGTCCCACCGGACTAATAGTCCATTGTTTGTTTGAAAATTTTTGCTCTAGACTAATAGTCCCCCTGGACTATTAGTCCCACAAATATGGGATTATCCTATCCCATGGGGGGTGTGGGATAGAAACCATGAGATTGGTATCTCATGAGATTATTTTGTGAAATGTCCATTTTACCCTCAATGTTATTACTTAGTAAACAATTAGAAAAGGGTAAAATAGTCTTTTCAACATTTATAAATTATTTTTTTAGTGTTGTTAATTTAAAATTATATATTAAATAAAAAATTTAAATTATAAATTAAATTTAATTAAAAATAATAAATTAAAAATTATGGCCTTATAAATTAAATTTTTTTAGTGTTGTTAAAAAATTAAATTTACATATTAAATAAAATTATTTTTTTAGTGTTGTTAATTTAAAATTATATATTAAATAAAAAATATAAATTATAAATTATAAATTTAATTTAATTGAAAATAATAAATTAAAAATTATGGCCTTATAAATTAATTTTTTTAGTGTTGTTAAATTATAAATTATAGATTACAAATTTAAAATTATATATTAAATAAAAATTATAAATTACAAGGGTAAAATAATCTTTTGAACATTTATCCTTATCCAGTCCGTCTAACCAAACATTGGATTCACTAAAAATAGTCCAATCCAGACATATAATCCCATGACTAAACAAACATAAGATACAAATCCAATCCAACCAAATAGTCCGAGGACAATGTATCCCAAGACTAATAGTCCGATGGATTACAATCCCCCCTTATCCAGTCTGTCCAAACAAACACACCCTTATTCTATTAAACATAAAACATAGGATTACAATCCCCCCTTATCCAGTCTGTCCAAACAAACACACCCTTATTCTATTAAACATAAAACATACCATTAATCAGCCAATAGTCATGAAATGACTCTAAAAACAACAATAATATAAACACATAACCAATCACAGATTTACAGGCATATGAGTGTTCTATGGTTAGTTCTAGCTTCTAGGGTTGATTTTTGTGTCTCTAACCTTTCTCTTTTAAAAAATACAGGATGATATTTATACGGGGAGTAAATATTTGTCGTTATCCGTACTTCTCGTGTCCAAGCTTCGCTTCGCTTCAAATAACCTGAGAACACAACAACGGTGAGCTACTCGGCGGGTGTGCTGCCAAAAAACCCCTCTAACGATCAAGTTAGTGCTCTTCAAGAGGAAACGAAAAAGAGAGAGAAAGGAGACAAAGTAGTAAGTGAGCTTTGATCACTAGATTTCCCAGACCTGTGTATGGAGGCGCAGCACCGTTTATATAGTTTTTGTGCGCGCCTCTGCGTCCATTCCCCTCTGGACGCGTGGACCTGCTCTCCTCTTACGTTCTCTCATGTGCCAGCGCTAATACAACTAAACACCAAATGACGAAACCGCCAAACGGTATTGACACGTACAGACGGCAGAATCTTCTTTTCGCAGTCCCATCACGCCACGCAGTACTTCCCACCGAGCTATACTTAGTGCGGCGTCGCGCCCTTCACTTAGGACAGTGCTATTCGTCCGGTCTCGTCGGTCAAACCTAAACTTGGGCCCAACCGAGCTCCACAGTAACGACTGAGCTTCTACTCGGTTGAATCTAGTCTTCTGAGGACAAATTTCGTCCAACTTAACGAAACGCACGTCGATACCGAGCTAGTAGCTTAAAGTTGTCCCCACTTGACCGGACCAAGACCTCAATCAAGCGCATACCCAACACTTGACCAAGCAAAGACCTTAGCTCCGACCCAAACTAGCTCAGCCCATTGTTAGGTCGTAAAACATACCATTAATCGGCCAAGAGTCATGAAATGACTCTAAAAACAATAATAATATAGACACATAACCAATCACAGATTTACAGGCAAATGAGTATTCTATGGTTAGTTCTAACTTTTAGGGTTGATTTTTGTGTATCTAACCTTTTTCTTTTAAAAAATATAGGATGATATTGACGGTTGAATCAATGAGTGTGGAGTAATGTACATGTAAATGATGCAACAATAGCTATATGCCAAATTAATTAATCTTTGGTGTCGTTGTTTCCAATAGTGAGGACACATAAAGGGTAAGACTACTATAGGCAAACCACAGAATTCAACATATAACTAGCAAATCAATGTGCATAGCACATAGAAACTTTGACAAAAATCAAGAGAACTCACCTTCTCTAAGTAAAAAAAACAAAAATGTTGCTTGAAATGTACCAGTCATGGTCGAAAAAGTTGTGCACATAAAGTGCAAGACAACACGTGAAACTCCACAGTCATCTTATCAATTTCTTGGGTTGTCAAATTCAACTGTCTATAGCAATGATGCATTTTTACCGTAGGCCCTTATTGATGTAATCATATATACTTTTTCTTTACATTTGTTTTTATGTTAATAATTATTTTTTTTGTTGTGTAAAAAATAACTGTGGATCACAAAAGGTATGACTAGATCGTTTGTTTTTAAGCAATCAAAAGAAACTAAGGTCAAGTTTGGCAATTTCAATATAATTCATCTTTTTATCTTTTTATTTTTTTTTCATCACATCACCTCTCTACTTTTTTGCACATCTTTTCGTAAAAAGATAAAAAGTGCACTTATTTAGGTCATCCCAAACAACCCCTAAAATCCAAAAAGAATAAAATGAAAAGAAAGTGAAAAAAGATACTCTTTATTTCAAAATACTAAAAGGAAAAGAAGTAAAATTTAGTTATTTGCACTACGCTTTCCTTGGTTTCTAGAGAAAGAAAATTCAAGAAATTAGACACTTAATTCAATTTACAATAATTGGGAAGAGCTCTCGCTTTACTCGCAACCATATACCTTCAAAAAGTAATTGTGTTTTAGGAAAAGGAAAATGTCTCGTAGCTCAAATTTTGTGGCTCAAAAGTGGCTCAAATGGCCAAAACGACGTCGTTTTGGCTATTTTTATGTTGTTCTGTACTCAAAACGACGTCGTTTTGGCCATTTGAGCCACTTTTGAGCCACAAAATTTGAGCTACGTAGCATTGTCGTTTAGGAAAATATTACATTTTTAGTGTTTTGGCAAAATGAGATGGTTTAGCTATAACACACATTACACAAACATATAATTGGAAAGATATCATTACAAAAATAAATTTATTTGTAACAAATGTTATCTTAAATAATGTCATTTGTGACTATATTTTTCATTAACCCCCTTCTTTATCGATCATCACGTTATCTTCACAAAAACTTTTTACATAAAGAAGATATGTACTTGCTTAAGTACTTTCTACGAAAAGAATATATATATTTGCAACAAAAACTTTCCATTGCAAACTCTTTTTCCTTGTTTGGGTACGAGATAATTTCATTGCAATACATATCTCTCTCTTTTCTTTTTAAAAGTAAAATCTTACTAATAAAACTTAATCAAAGCATGTCTATAAACTTGTGATAGCTACACATTTAATCAACATGTAGAAGGTTAAATACTAAACAAAAACTAATTATTTTCATATCCATTTAATCAATCATTGGTCCTTAAACCACACAGCCCTAATTGGTCAATGAAGTATGGTTGGGACTAATGTATAATTTTCCGTTGATATGTTAATCCATACTACTCTCCGAAAGAAAATCAACGTGCTGATGCTTTGACAAAATTTTTATTTTTATTGTTATGACTCAATATTCGGCTCACTGTCAAGAATTGATGCTAATTAGGAGACAAAACTTGGAAGTGATTGATTGATGAACCTCTAGCGCAACTCGGCCCCTTCTTTTTGAGTTTGTTTCTTCCCCTTTACACTGGATTTTCTTTTTGTTGTTTGTTAATTCATAGAGTAATAATTTATAAACAAAAAAATACAAGCAAAATTTCTCTTTAGCGACAAAATACTTACGAAAATAATTTTTATTTATAAAATTAATACTATCCCATCATTCTTGTCTTTTATTTTTTTATAATAATTTTTAACATGGACTATAAAAAGCCAAGTGGTGACACAAATGCATGGAATGAAGACAACCAATATACAAAGCCAAGCCAAAAGTAGAGCCAGTTAGGGGCAAGTGAAGCCATTTCAAGCAATTCAACCATGCCAACCGAAAGTAACTGTCAATCAACCCCCTTCAAAAAAATAATAATAAATAAATAAACCTAATGTGACAACAACAAAAACAAAAACAATAGAGAAAATGACAAAGGGAAGTAGAGTCTTAAATTTAAATGGTAGAAAGGGCTACACAAAAGAGTCCCCTACACAAAAGAGTCCCTACCCCCTGACCACATTGCCTCATTTTACACTGGCCCTTGTCCCCTTATAACATGGAGGAAATTGTGGCAATCCCTAGTAAAAATTCAACTCAATGTCATCACCCCAGTATAATAATGGGTTTTCATTTGGTGTACCATTTTGCAAATTGAAAATTCACTATTAGAGGATGGAAATTAAAAGCATTTCTCTTTTAATATTTTAATAATTAATTTATATAAGTTGTTTTTATCTAGTAAGTAATAAATAAAAATTGTATCAAATATACTCACACATGTTTTCAAAATAAAAATTCATGGCCCTATTTGATGTGGTTTCTTAAAGCTTCTTATAACTTTTTTTTTAATTAAAAAAATTTGTATCAGAATGTTTAATGCAACTTATGCTTATAACTTTATGAGAGAGAAATAACTTATTTCAGGTGGAAAAAAAAAATAAAACAAAACAAAACAAAAACAACTGGTTATATGAAAGTTAGGGAACAGATGCTTTTAACTTGTATTTTTCAATTATAAACTGTCAACTAGAGAAAAATTACACCAAATAAGCACAATAAACCAATACATGACGATAAAATTCACTATTTAAATATAACTATCACATCTATATAGAAAAATTTAGGAAAAATTACAACAAAATAAAATCTTGGGATTTGACCCTTATAATAAATTAAATCTAAAATACTCTTTTTAAGCCGGTTTTGCTTAATAAAAATAGGTGAATGATTTAGATTAAAAATAAATCAAAAGATTAAAATTTAAATTAACAAAATTAAAAATTCATAATTTATTTTATTACAAAACTCAAACCTTGAATTCTTTTTGTAATTATCCCCAAAATTTATTATCCGTAACTTTGTTATTGAATGATAATATTAAGGCATCGTTTGAGAATATGCTATTTTAGTAATTTTTTGATTTTTTGACTAAAATATGAGGTAAAAAAAATTAGTATATTTGGGGTGACTTTTTGACTTTTAACGAAAAGATGTGTAAAAAGTAGAGAAAAAAGGAAATCTTTAATTTTTTTGTATAAGTTATAAATTTTTTGACTTTTTAAATAATTTTTTGACTTTTTGACTAAAATATTAACTTGCCAAACGAAACCTAAGTGTCAATAATGACACTATATCACTGTCATATTTATTTATTTATTTCCCTCAAGCTTTCCTTACTATAAGTTCCTCCCCCCTCTCTCTCTCTCTCTCTCTCTCTTCTTCATGAGTTTCCAACCACAAAGGCTCTCATACAAACACCCAACACTTCCTAGTTCTTATGGCACCAAAGCCATCAATCCCCCCAATTAAGAAACCATAGCTCAAAAAAAGATATCCACTTTCTTACTATATGATGAAAATTATCATACATATCCTACTAGAAAGCAACCATAACTTCTAAGAATTCAAATCCTTTCAGTGCTAGAAAATCAAAAAAAGAAAAAAAGAAAAAAAAAAGAAGATATGGAGATTGAATTGGCAAAGTGTGAGTGTTGTGGGTTGAAAGAAGATTGCACCCAAGACTACATCAATGAAGTGAAATCAAAATTTGATGGGAAATGGCTATGTGGGTTGTGCTCAGAAGCTGTTAGGGATGAAGTACACAGAGGGAAGTCTGAGATGGAAGAAGCTGTGAAGGCTCACATGTCGTTTTGTCGAAAATATAAATCGAACCCCGCCATTCGAGTTGCAGATGGGATGAGGCAGATGCTGAGGAGAAGGTCAGGTGATCTGTTATCGTCCCCATCGTCTTCATCATCCTCATCCTCATCGTCACCGTCCAAGAAGTACACAAGATCAGCAAGCACATCGCAAGTAGATGATTCATCCTTCTCTGATTATTAGATAAAAAAAAAAAAAATTAAATAAAAGTTTGAGTAGGTCTCAATGTTTCTTTGGTAGAAATAAGGTTTAATTAACAGTCTTTCATGTCTTGAAATCTTGTATAGTGGATGATGTTGATCATTAATGGAGGCTTCTTCCTAGCTTTTTTTGTTTTCTTTATATATGGGTTTGCTTTTCTTCTTTAACTTTCTAAAGAGACCAAAAAGAAAAAAGAAAAAAAATCTAGGGAAGTAAATGAAAATCTAACTTTTTTCAGATAAGCCATGATATTGAAGATACTAATTTTTCCAAGAAAACCAAATCAAAACCATGGCATGATCTTTTTCTCCCCTTATTAATGAGAAATTATATTCATTATATTTTTTTAGTGGTTTTGAAGGTGAATAAGGGAAAGGGAAATCGTTTTCTTTCTTTATCTTCTCATTGAAGTTTGAGGGCTTATTGTAATTTATAATTTGCAAAAATAATGATAGCGTTT
Organism: Camellia japonica; assembly: GCA_030407325.1. Classification (NCBI taxonomy): domain Eukaryota; kingdom Viridiplantae; phylum Streptophyta; class Magnoliopsida; order Ericales; family Theaceae; genus Camellia; species Camellia japonica. Next base: position 181,220,808 of record JAPPVO010000031.1, read on the forward strand.
GGTAGAATTTTAGAATTATAATTTGATAATAAAGTTGTATTTTGAGTTTGTGAATTTTGGAATTATGATTTAAATATGTAAAATTTGTTTAGTTATGAGTTTTGATAAGAGTTTTGAATTGAGTTTGAAATTTTTTATGTGACATATAATATTTGATTCAAAAACTTACAATTCATAGCCAAATATGTAACCCAAAATTCTATTCAAAACTCATAAAAAAAATTTAAAAATTCTGAAAATATTTTTTATTTAAAATATAAAAAACAACCGTGTTAGTTGCCAAAAAAAAATATATATTGTTCCGATCAACCGATCGGACGTATGAGAGGACACTTAGAAAGATAACTGGATACACATGTTTTCAAAAGTGAATATGAAATCAATTTTTAAAAATTCTAACTAAATACAATACTCAAACTAAGGTGTGAAATTATATTTCCAAAGCTCTACAACCGCCAAGATTTTCCAAGGACCAGATAGAGTGTTTAGGTTTGAAATGTGAGAAGGAAGAAACTTTGTATTGGTTCTTGAAGACAATGATGCCTTTATGCATAAGATATATCTCCTAAAAAGAGTAATTTCACACATTAGACTTTAATAAAGTGGGGATTTTGAGAGGGTAGGTGTTGTTTGGGAAGTGGCTCATTAGGCTTTTTTGGCTCAATAAGCCACAAAAGACAGAATAGGCTCTTTGAGCCACAACAGACAAACATCACATCCAATCCATAATCATTACACTCTTCTCTCACAAAAAAAGTCAAAAAGCCCTTCCTAAACCAAGCTTTTGAGTCTAGGCTCATATAGCCAATAGAGCCAAAAAGCCAACCCACTTCCCAAACGGAGGCTAAGTCGTACACAATCTTATCTCCTAATAAGAAATTACTCCTAGTTTCGCCTTTGCCTCCCTGTCTTATAAGATAATTATCCGATCTAGTCAGGGACGGAAAAATTAAAACCTTTTAACCATTAATCCAGTCATTGAAATTTGAGACGTCCCACTATACTGACTAATTAAGTAATCATGCTCTATATGCTTCAATTATTTAAGCTAAACAATGGTTTTTTTTAATCATCCACTAGAATTAGCAGTTGACAAAAGGGCATATCTTTGGTAGCATTTGGTTTAATTTTAAAATCATGATTTTATTGTATTTTGAATTTGTGAGCTGTTAAATCATGATTTGAGAAGAGAAAAATTTGTTTGGTTATGAGTTTTTAAAAAAGTTTTGAATTGAGTTTTAAAATTTTGAAATAAAAAAAATTGTTTGGTTATAAATTTTGAAAGAGTTTTTAAAATTTAATTCAAAAAATTATAACTCATAATCACACACACAATTCTAAATTGTATTGAAAATTCTATTCAAAACTCATAACTAAACTCTTATTAAAATTCAATTCAAAAAAATAATTATTGAAAAAAATAAATTTTTTATTTAAAAAATTCAAAAAATTCCGAAAATATTTTTTATTTAAAATATTTAAAAATATATATTATTTTTTGTTAAAAAAATATTCAGCTAGCGTTTTAAAATTACTTTTGATTGTATATTTAATTAAAAATGTTTTTTTATTTTTTAAAAATTATTGTGACAAATTAATTTTTATTTAAAGTTTTTTTGTTAATTTTAAATAAATGGCCAAATAATTTGTCATTTTGGTCTAAAAAAGTAATTTATGTATTTTAAACATATCAAAAACAAAAATAAATTTTTTTTTTCATATAACAAGTGGCAAAAAAAAAAAAAAACACTATTTCGGTCAACTAGCCGTCCGGGAGGATGTCCCGGCAGACGACCGGGTAACTCAAAATTCAAAAATTATCCTGGAGGATGTTCAGGTGGACGATCGAGTAGACTCAATTTCAAAATTCAAAATTCAAAAACTCCCTGTACCAAACATGTTTTAAAAAGAATTTTTCAACGTGGGTGTGAAATTAATTTTTAAAAATTATATCCAAATATAACATTAAAATAAAAAGGTGAAATTACGATTCCACCTCCAAACCAAAGAGAACCATTATTTTTGTAGTGATAAATGGAAGTTTGAATATGATTTAAAAGGACAACCAATAGATTTTTGGATGAGTAATGAACCATCATAACTACTCTGCTACCAAGCTGAGCCAATCCACCTACTTGATCAGTACACAAAACATAAATAAATATATAATAAAAAAAATTAAAAAAAGCTCAACTAATGCACAACTTGTTGTGATCATTTCAACAAGGAAAATGTTATAAATTTTAATTTTTTTATTATATGAGTGCGAGATTCATAAAATTGTGGACTCTACACCTATATGAAATATTTAGTTATTTATTTAATAGAAAATTTTGTATCTCTAATATTACACTTTCAATAATATCTCTTTCTAGAAGCAACCAATTCATGAGAAAAAGATAGTTGGGAGATGAGTGTGTTTGATTGGACGGACTGGATAAGAGGGGATTAGAATCCATCGGATTTGAGTGCTGAGATTGTGAATCCCCCGGACTATTTGGTTAGATTGGATATGTATCTTGTGTTTGTTTTTTCATGGGATTAGATGTCTAGAAATGACCATTTTTAGTGAATCTAACGTTTGGTTGGACGGACTAGATAGGATAAATGACCAAAATACTATTTTACCATTTTTCAATAGTTTATTAAATAATAGCAATATTAAACATATCTTTAATATTTTAATTATTTTTATCTAGATTAAATAAAAATTTATTTTATTTTATTTTTTACACAATTAAATAATTTTATGTTTTAAAAATAAAATAAATAAAATATCAATAAAAATATATGTTATTTTTTAATTAAAATTTTAAATAAATTTGTTTTTAAAAATAATAATAATTAAACAATGAAATTAAATAAAAAATCTATTAAAATTTTAAATAATGAAATTAAATAAAATATAAACAAAATTTTAAAATAAAACATCAGCAAAATATTTATAAAAAATTATTTTAAAAAAAATTAAAAAATAAAACATCAATAAAAAGTTAAATAAAATTATTTTATTTTTAAATTGAAACATTTAAATTTTATTGAATTTTACTAAATATAATACATAATTAAATAGTAGAGGGTCAAAATGGTCATTTTACCACCTAATCCCAACAGTGGATTGTCCCCCCAAAATTGTCCCACACCCCCCCCAGGACACAATAGTCCCCCATATGGGGAAAAGGAGTCCGGTCGGACTCCATGTCTGGCGGACTAAAAAAAAACAAACGGCGAATTGGATGCTTCCTCCGGATTACAATCCACACAGTAAATAATCCCCACAATCAAACACACAGTTTGATTGGGCGGACTGGATAAGGGGGGATTAGAATCCATCGGACTTGAGTCCTGGGACTGTGAATCCCCCGGACTATTTGGTCGGAATGGATATGTATCCTGTGTTTGTTTTTTCATAGGATTAGATGTCTGGAAAGGACTATTTTTAGTGAATCCAAGTTTGGTTGGACGGACTGGATAGGATAAATGAACAAAAGACTATTTTGCCCTTTTTCAATTGTTTACTAAGTAATAGCAATATTAAACATATCTTTAATATTTTAATTATTTTTAATTAAATAAATTTGTTTTTTTTAAATTAAATAAATAAATAAATAAAATATCAATAAATTTTTTTTAAAATCATTACTGTATAACAAATCATTATTTTTTTTTACATACAAAACTTTACTGTGTTTGTTTATTTACACAAATAAATAATAAAATAAATAAATTACCTAAATTGTAAAAAAATACTTGTATAATATAAAAAATTTATATTATTTTTTGAATTAAAATTTTAAAATAAAACACCTATTACAATTTAAATAATGAAATTAAATAAATTATAAAACAAAATTTTAAAATAAAACATCAAAAATATCTATAAAAAATTATTTTAAAAAATTAAATAAATAAAACATCAATAAAAAGTTAAATAAAATTATTTTATTTTTAAATTGAGACATTTAAATTTTATTGAATTTTATTAAATATAATACATAATTAAATAGTAGAGGGTCAAAATGGTCATTTTCGCATCTAATCCCAACAGTGGATAGTCCCCCACTTTCTGTCCCACCCCCCCAGGACACAATAGTCCCCCATATGAGGGACATGGAGTCCGGCGGACTAAAAAAAAATAAACATCGGATTAAATTTACTGTGCGGATTACAATCCGCACAGTAAATAATCCCCCCCTTATCCCCCCAATCAAACACACCCAATGTGTATTGACTCAATTAAAAAATTTCAATGTTCCTTACCTACACATAATCTCAGAACTGAAAATTTAAAAAACAATAAAAATTAGGATATATTATATCATTAGTATAGTTCAAGCAAAGTATCATTTTAATCTACATAGTTTCAATTTAAATAATTCAAACCTTACACTTTCAGTTTTGTTGACATTTAAAAAAAAAAATCACGTGTAAAACTAAAAAGACTAAAGTATAATTCAAAATAAACTATTAGGATTACACCAATGGTCCCTATAAATTTTTATAATTCTATTTTGGTCCATCTAATCGCACATGATCTTTTTTCTATAATTCTCACCATAAACTCACTTTAAACACCATAATTATTTATAATTTTCATTACAAAAAGAATTTATAAATCTTTTTTGATGGTGGATGTGCATACTATTATTTTCCTCGGAGAGATATACATGACTAACAAGTTTTTACCATAAATCAATTTTCCAAAGACATTCTACCACTTTTGTACATTCCATGTGACCAATAGAAGTGTAAAAATAGCCTGCGACCTGACCCATTTAGGCCTGTTTGGACCTGAGTCCGAGCTCAGCCCGAGACCCTGGGCCAGGGCCAGGGCCATCATTTTGAAGCCCGACCCGTGGACCCGGTCCATCGGCCCACTCAAGGCTTGGCCCATCTAAGACCCAGTATTTTTTTTTTGTGAAAAATAATAAAATTTTGATAGAAAAAATAAAAAAAACAAAAAAAATTATTAAGGCCCGCCCAAATCCATCCCAAGTCCAAGCCTAGGCCCAGGCTTAGGTCCACTGGCCTGCGCAAGGCCCGAATACCTCCAGAGCGTAATTTTCTGCCCCATGGCCCAGCTAGGCCAGAATTTTAGAGGGAGCCTGCGAGACCTGACATAGGCCAGGCTAGGCTCGGGTAAATTTACACCCCTAGTGACCAATTATAAAGTACTTTCAATGACTATGTCCTTATTTTGAATTGATAGTTGACAAAAAAAAAGTTGCATTATATCAATAGATTTTAAATTTTGTCTTGTGTGTTATTTTAGGGGTTGTTTGGGATAAATTAAATAAGTGTACTTTTTGAATTTTTATGAAGTATGGGTTTGGTATGGATTGTGTTTGACGTGATGTGGTAGAGAGATGATGTGACTTATAGGGATGGCAATGGATAACCTACCCTGTGGGTATCCATGGAGACCCAACCCAAATACATGGTTTTCCCCTTTTTTCTTATCCATTGGGTAGGGTAGGTGATATTCTTTAAATATCCACTGGGGATGGGTACCCACTAATTTCCCCATATGTTTTTTTTTTTTTTTTTTTTTTTTTTTTTTTTTTTTTTTTTAAGATTCACAACCAAAACTAAATATACATTCAATTTTTTTTTCTTTTATTTATTTATTTATTTTTCAAGTTCACAAAAAACTTTTTTTTTTTTTTTTCATAACCAAAACTAAATATACATTCAATCTTTTTTCTTTTATTTATTTATTTATTTTTTCAGGTTCATAAATTTTTTTTTTTTTTTAAGATTCACAACCAAAACTAAATATACATTCAATCTTTTTTCTTTTATTTATTTATTTATTTTTTCAGGTTCACAAAAAATATATATATATATTTTTTTTTTAAGATTCACAACCAAAATTAAATATACATTCAATCTTTTTTCTTTTATTATTTATTTATTTTTTCAGGTTCACAAAAAACTTTTTTTTTTTTTTTTTTTTTTTTTTTTTTTTAAGATTCACAACCAAAACTAAATATACATTCAATCTTTTTTCTTTTATTTATTTATTTATTTTTTCAGGTTCACAAAAAACATTTTTTTTTTTTAAGATTCACAACCAAAACTAAATATACATTCAATATTTTTTCTTTTATTTATTTGTTATTTTTTCAGGTTCACAAAAAACTCTTTTTTTTTTTTTTTAAAGATCCACAACCAAAGCTAAATATACCTCCAATCTTTTTTTTATATTATTTTTATTTTTTAAGGTTCACAACCATTTTTTTTTTTTTAATTTTTAAGATTCACAACCAAAGCTAAATTACATTCAATCTTTTTTCTTTTTTTTTTATTTTTTAAGGTTCACAACCAATTTTTTTTTTTTTTTAAGATTCACAACCAAAGCTAAATATACATTCAATCTTATTTTATTTTATTTGGCTCAATAATAAAATCAAATACACATTAATTAACATTGTCAATTATTCTTGTCAAATTTTATGCATATCTAGAATTTTTAAATTTATTTAAAAAAATTAAGGACGCTGTCTAGTGCAGGTTTCGGTTTGCTTTTCTATGTTATTTTATTTTGTTATGTATTGTAATTTCAGAATGGTTTGTTTGTTCTGAAATTTCAATTAACGAGTATGAATCTATTTGTTTCATGTTATCACACAATTTATACAATATATATATATATATGAATGTATTTGAAAATAGGAAATTGTAGAGAATCGAAACAAGCATGAGTCGTGATTGGTTAGAAATGATGGGTACAAAGATTTATTTGCTGGAAAACAAAAAATGGATACAAAGTCTTACTAAATAATTTTTTTTAAAATAAAAGAATTTTCTTAGTTATGGATAGATTTAACTGAAATCAGCTTGTTTCCCAATGTTATGCTTCATTTATTTAGATAGAAATATTTTTTAATGAAAAATTTTTTTATAAAAAAAAATTAAAAATATTTTTTTTTATATTTGGTGGTGGTGGTGATGGAACGAAGGTGAAAGTAGAGATTGTAACATAGTGGTGGAGTGATGGCGGTAGTGATGATGGTAGTGGCTATGGTGATGGTAGTGTGATAGTGAAGGTGAGAATAGTGGTGATGGTGTTGTGAAATTAATAAAAATTTAATTGAAAAAACATTTTTTGTTTTTTAAAAGTAACAAACAATAAAATTCGTGGGGGACTAAAGGAAGAAGATGGAGGATGGATTTGGTGTGGTAAGGCATAGATATCTTGAAATGAATGGTTCAAATTTGTTAAAAGGTATAATTAGATTTTGGATAAATTAAAATGAATGGCTCAAATTTGCTAAAAGAAAGATGGTTTAATGTCTAAAATGTCCGTGGCTAAGAGATCAACAAACAATCCTTATTTATGCCCTGATGCAATTTAATATGGGTCTTATGACACTTTCTTCAAACAGGTTCTTTCACATTTATTTCTTCAAACAGGCTCTTATAACATTGTAAACAGGTTCTTATAAACATGTAGGGGAGAGAGTGAGAGTGAGAGTGAGAGTGAGAGAGAGATGGTTGTAATTTTTTTTTTAATCTTCCACGTTCTTCCACATTTTTTTTAATTACTAAAACTTATTTGATTGTCTCAAAATTATATATTTGATTATTATAAAACAAACTTTTTAATTAATTAATTAATGTGTATTTGATTTGTTGTTGAACCAAATAAAATAAAATAAGATTGAATGTATATTTAGCTTTTGTTGTGAACCCTAAAAAAAATAAAAAAATAAGTTGTTAATATTAAATATATTAAAAAAGAAAGAAAAAAGATTGAAGGTATATTTAGCTAAAACCTTCAAAAAAAAAAAATTTGTTAACATTAAATATATTAAAAAAGAAAGAAAAAATATTGAAGGTATATTTAGCTTTTGTTGTGAACCTTAAAAAAAAAAAAGGAGTTGTTAACATTAAATATATTAAAAAAAAGAAAAAAGAAAAAAATTTGAAGGTATATTTAGCTTTTATTGTGAACCTTTAAAAAAAAAAAAAAAAAAAAAAAAAAAAAGTTGTTAACATTAAATATATTATAAAAAAAAAAAATTTGAAGGTATATTTAGCTTTTGTGTGAACCTTAAAAAAAAAAAAAAAAAAGGTTGTTAACATTAAATATATTAAAAAAGAAAGAAAAAAAATTAAAGGTATATTTAGCTTTTGTTGTGAACCTTAAAAATAAAAAAAAAAATTTGTTAACATTAAATATATTAAAAAAAGAAAAAAAAATTGAAGGTATATATAGTTTTTGTTGTGAACCTTTATAAAAAAAAAAAAAAAAAAAAAAAAAAAAAAAAAAAAAAAAAAGTTGTTAACATTAAATATATTAAAAAAAAGAAAAAAGAAAAAAATTTGAAGGTATATTTAGCTTTTATTGTGAACTTTAAAAAAAAAAAAAAAAAAAGGAGTTGTTAACATTAAATATATTTTTAAAAAAAGAAAAAAATTTGAAGGTATATTTAGCTTTTATTGTGAACTTTAAAAAAAAAAAAAAAAAAAAAAAAAAAAGAAAGAGGAGTTGTTAACATTAAATATTTAAAAAAAAAAGAAAAATTTTGAAGGTATATTTAGCTTTTGTTGTGAACCTTAAAAAAAAAAAAAATTTGTTAACATTAAATATATTAAAAAAAAGATAAATTTGAAGGTATATATAGCTTTTGTTGTGAACCTTAAAAAAAAAAAAAAAAAAAAAAAAAAAAAAAAAAATTATTGTTAACATTAAATATAAAAAATAAAAATGGGGATTAAAGTGGGTTGGGGAAAATCCAAACCCATTAGGATATGGGGAGGGTGGTACCCATGGGGAATGGGGAATGGAGAATGGGGAAAATTTATTATAGGGGAATGGGGATGGAGAATTAATATCCACCCCATTAACCCCCATTGCCATCCCTAGTGACTTAAATAGGATAGTAACTTTTTGACTTTTTAACTTTTTTAGGTTATGCCAAACCAAGCCTTAATTTACGTTATTTTAATTAGTTTAATTTTAACCCTTAATTTTAAATTTTGTCTCAATTTGATATATTTAATAATGTCAATTAAAGTTTTTTAATGAGAATGGTCACTGAGTGATTGAGATTAACTCACTTAACAAGTTTGCACTTTAACTTATAAAAACATGATACATTCTCTTCATGTGTATTTTTTTTTAACAAATACTAACAATTGTAATTAATTGGATCAAATTAAGATAAAATCATAAATTTATTATTAAAATCGAGTTAATTAAAATTACAGTGACAAAAATAATAAAAGAATTAAAATATAGGACTATCGGTGTCCCAAAAAAAATTTAGAAGCGTTTTTAATTTTTTCCTCCACAAAATGGTTCAAATTTCTTGATGATCTGTCATGTTATTAACAATCTATCATGTTATCAACTGTTGTTGTTTTTGTCGTCGTCTGTTGATTTAAAAATTAAAAAATAAAAGTAAATTAAAAGAAACTTGACAATCTTCTTTTTGAGTGTGACTAAAGACGTGTTGCCAATGCCATCATGGCTGTTGAGTTGTGGACATAACTCATGGTTGTTGAGTTGTGGACATAACTCTCTCTCTCGAATCCCATTCCTAATAGCAAATTAATCCGTTAGATGGTGTTTGGTTTATTAGAATAAATTGAAATAAAATGACTAAGTTATTAAAATATTTATTTTTATATTTGGTTAGCCTAAAAAAAATGATAAATACATTATAAATTTAAGACATTACCATTTCATTTCATAAGAAAATTTAAGATATTACCATTTCATTTCAATAAATCAAATAAAACATTAGCATTGTGAGATTGATATATATTGTTAATACAAGTCTTTGAAGCAACCAAGTGTGAAGCCAAAGCATACTTTAGAATCAGATTCCTCAAAGTTATAAAAGTATGTGAAATTAGGTGAAATATATATATATATATATTATTCACATTTCATCTACGTTTTTCTTTTCTCTTTCCAAATCTCCCAACTAAACATAACGTAAAAGTCTTAATCCAAGGACAAAACAGTTGCTCTAACAGTATTTTTCTATGATTCTGTGAAGCATCAGTGAGAATGTCCCATCTATGTGTTAACAATAAGTTGGCCAATTGCAAATAGGTATTTGTAAACAACAATGTTACGTAGCTCAAATTTTGTGGCTCAAAAGTGGCTCAAATGGCCAAAACGACGTCGTTTTGAGTACAGAACAACATAAAAATGGCCAAAACGACGTCGTTTTGGCCATTTGAGCCACTTTTGAGCCACAAAATTTGAGTTACGAGACATTTTTCATTTGTAAATTTGTTTCTAAGGTCGACTTTTATGTTAAGAGTTTATATGATTTGAAATCTGAATTAGTTATCATGTTGAATATAAGATTAAACGAAATTTATGAGAGTATGAGATTGGATGGATTGCCACTAATTGATAAGTGAGCAAAATAGCGAAACTTAGGCTTAGTTTGGCATACACTATAAAAGTTAAAAAATCAAAAAGTTATTCAAAAAATCAAAAAGTTAACACTATTCACTAAAAAAAATATTAAAAAAATAATATCCACATAATAATACTAATAAAAAAAAATACAATTAACAAGGTATGACGTGATGGGCCCGTCAGTGACTGGGAAAAAAAAAAATAGGGAGTAAAATATTTATTAAATTGGATGGTAGAGCTGGGCCCGTGGGGGCCCACCATGGGTCCCGTTTTGGTAATTTGAACCGTGCAATATGTAAAACTCGTCTAGTACTATATGCATATAAAAAATCACGTCTATCGGATATCGCTAAATATATGATCAAATCCGTTTTATATAAAAATGGATGGTGTTATTGGTAACAGTTAATAAAAAAAACTAACACGATCAGATAGCTATCGATATCCAATCAACGTGATTTTTTACAAGCATATAATACTCGACGAGTTCTACACATTGAACGGTTCCGATTAGTAAAACGGGACCCGTGGTAGGCTCCCATAAGCCGAACAGAACCGACCAATTTATGCTCGAAAAGTAGAGAATCAATCTCCTACCCACCCTACGCAGCACTGCTTCCAACTGTACGGCCTATATCATTACTTTATTCCCTATACACTTATTTATATAATTTTTTAATGCACATTTTTTCATAAAAAATTAAAAAGTTAACCCAAACATTCATATTTTTTCCTCAACCTTTTAATTTAAAAAGACAAAAAATATACTTATTTAGGACACTCCAAACAACTCTTAGTTATGAATCGATGTCACTCAATAGTAGGCTTGACTAGTTTGCAAGTAAAAGTGCCAAAAAGTATTATATTCGCATGGTGACGCCTAGATCTAAAAGGAGAGGGTTAAAGATCACCTTTGACGTGTGTTTGGTTAGAAAATTTAAAAAGAAATTTAGAAAAAAAAGAAAAAAAATATATAAAATTAAATAAAATATAGGTATATTTTTTTTTCATATTTTATACACATTTTTTCTTTCTCTTTCTCTTTCTCTTTTCAAATCATTCCCTAAATCTCTCAACTAAATACAGACTTAATGATCCACATGCAGTTGAACCGACAACCTCTATTATAAAAGTTAGAAAAGAAAAAAAAAATGATTGTCAATCAAATAAATTTGGATGTAGTTTGGGATTTGCTTATTTGGTGACCTTTTTTCCTCTTAGTTTTGTATTTAGTGAACTTTTTATAGACAAACCAAAAATTTGAAAAAGTTAAAAAAAATTCAAAAAAAATTAAAAAAAATCAGAAGAGATAAAAATAAGTATTTTTTTGGCTTATTTTGTCTTTTTAATTTTTTTTTTTTTTGAAATTTTTGATGGACCAAAAACCTAAAAAATTTTGGCATAATTAAAAAAAAAAATTGATGGACCAAAAAACTTTTCTATAGAATTTCCTTCTTCTGTGCCTTTTTTCAGAGGGTTTTGTTTAGGGCTTTGACCTGTTGCATTTTACTTAGTTAAAAATAAAAAAAGAGAAACTCATTGATATGTCTCATATATAAAATTTAAAATTTATCTAATTTCAAAACAAAATATTTAGGGAATTTTTTTTTAAGGTCCCTAGTATTAAGATTTTATAGCATAAAGGACATTCAATATTTTAATAATGTCTAAGGTCCCTCAAGTTGATCCAGAGAAAATTCACGTCACGGAGAAAATTGGTCCAAAGAAATTCTGGGAAGAATTTCTCTAGATTTTTCAGAGAAATTTTGAAAATTTCTCTGACCTTCCCTAAACTTTCCACCGTAAATTTCTCTGCCCTTTCCTTCTCCAAATTTCTTTGCCTTCCATATACTTCCCACTCTCTCAGAGAAATTTCTCTGTCTTTCCACAAAATTACATCTCCAGAGAAATTTTAGACTCAACACTCCAGAGAAATTTAAAAATTTCTCTGACTTCATCGGCCTTCCCACAAAATTACCTCTCCAAATAAATTTTAAATTTCTCTAGCCTCCCTGGCCTTTCATGGACTCTCTAGAGAAAAATTTCTCTGCCTTCCATATACTTCCTACTCTCCAGAGAAATTTCTCTGCCTTTCCACAACATTACCTTTCTAGAGAAATTTTGAAATTTCTCTAGATCAACCCAGAGAATTTTCAATTCAAACCCAGCGAATTTCTCTGGATCAACCCAGAGAATTTCTGGCTTTATTCACAATTCTTTTTTATGTTTGTTCTCAATTTTAAATCAGAGAAAATTGTTTTAACCAAACTAGAAAAATTTTAGCACAATGATTTTCACCGGCCAAACTAGAACTTCATCACAAATATGAGTGAATAAACAACAACAGCAACCAATATATATATATATATATATAAATTAAAATGTGTTTTTGTGCAAAGAGAAATCAATTAATGAAGAACCTAAACCATCAGCACAGAATCCTTGCTCTGCTGTGACTGCGAGCACTCGAAGACAAACATCATGACAACAATAAACAGAACAACAAAGAACACAATCGTAATCGTTCTTCGTTCAGATTTAGAATCAGTCGATGCTGATTATAATGAATTGAGTTTCTGATGAGATGTTCTGATATGTTCTTTGCCTTGCTTAGCTTGAGAATAGGAACTGCTGGAGTTGCTGCCTCCAGAATAGGAATTAGTTTAGGAGTTAGTTGCAGGTTGTGTACAATAATGGGTGTAATGGTTGCTTACTGCTTCCACAATTCGTGCCACAACTTTTTGCATTATTAATTTCAGTTGTTATTTCCTGTAGTTGGTGTGTTCTCAATTGGCTTATAAATAGCCTGGAAATTCTGGAAATAAATATAGAGAATTACAGCCCCACTTTCTCTCTCTCTCTCTCTCTCTTCCTTTTCTAAGCCTCTGTTTTTTCTTCTTCTTGACTGTCCCCCTACTTTCTTATACAAATTACTTATTATTTGGTATCAGAGCCAGGTTACATGGACACACGGGCTAAAAGCAACGCTAAGTTTCGCAATGAAGTCAGCGAAGTCCTTGCTCGTCACGAGTCCAGCTTCGACCAAATCCATAGAACCTTGCAAACTATTTTGACAGAACTTCAGACCATGCGAGTCTCGCAAAACATCGTTCCCTTAGATAATCCTTTTGCTCAAGCCGAAACCTCTCATAACCGACCTCTCCCCACCACTAACAATCAATCACCAACCCATGGTACCACTAACACACATGACCAAAACTATACACACCTGAAACTCTCATTCCCTAAATTTAATGGAGATGATCCGACGGGTTGGATTTTCAAGGCCGAACAATACTTTGAGTTCAAAAATGTTGCTCCTGACCAACAAGTTCAGCTTGCGTCCTTTCACCTCGAGGGCATAGCTCTACAATGGCTTCAATGGTTGACCAAGTTCAGAGGGCCTTTAACTTGGAATGAACTAACCAAGGCCTTGCTGCTCCGTTTCGGTCCCACCGACTATGAGGATCTCTCCGAAGCTTTGACTCGCCTCAAACAAACTTCGACAGTGGCTACCTATCAAGAAACCTTCGAGACGCTCTCACATCGGGTTGATGGGTTGCCCGAAAATTACTTGATTGGGTGTTTCATTGCGGGACTCCGTGACGACATACGCCTGGATGTCAAACTCAAGCAACCACACACCTTGGCCGATACCATTGGAGCAGCACGACTAATTGAAAAGCGCAACTCTTTACGAAAAAAAGAGAGTAGTCCTTTTCATTCCCAAGTAGCAGCCTTCACACCACGGTTTACTCCAAACAACGCCGCCGAAGTTCTAGGACCCGCACCCGCACCGAATGTGGGACAAACCTCGGCTAACACTCTAATTCCATTCCGACGAATTACCAGCCAAAAGGCACGAGAACGTTGCGAGAAAGGGTTGTGCTATTACTGTGACGAAAAGTTCACTCTAGGTCACCGTTGCCAAAGACCCCAGTTGTTTATGATCAAAGAATCGCCAATACTCGAACCTTACATTGCCATGGACACTCCTGAAGAACCCAATATAACCGAGCTCCTTCCGGAAATCTCATTCCATGCAATAGCAGGGACGACACATCCTCAAACATTCCGAGTGGTGGGTAAATTACAAAATAAAGCAGTGACTGTCCTCATTGATGGGGGAAGCACCCATAACTTCATCGATCAAGCCATAGTCACGAAATTTGGGTTGGCCGTAGCACGCGATCAGAAGTTGCAAGTAATGATGGCCAATCGAGACAAAATTAACTGCGACGGACGATGCCTTAGGCTCACACTCCTCGTCCAAAACTTTTCAATTCAAGCAGATTTTTATGTTTTACCAGCAGCGGCCTGTCAAGTGGTTTTGGGAGTTCAGTGGTTGGCCACCCTTGGACCGATTGAAACTGATTACAACCATCTCACCATGTCCTTCAAGCAAGGAGGTAAATCTTGTATGTTTCAAGGCCTTAAGCAACCTACACCCACCGCCTTGAGCGATAAGGAACTTCTCAACCTCAACGGAATAGCTTTGTTCTTTCAAATCATTCCAAGCCATGAATCAACTTCAGTCAATGACCACCCCGCAAACCTCGCCCAAATCCTCACTAAATTTGAGCATGTTTTTGCCGTTCTCAATACCTTGCCACCGATACGAACCTATGATCACCACATCCCTGTACAACCAAATCAAGAACCCGTGAGTGTCCGACCCTACCAATATCCTTATTATCAAAAAACAAAAATTAAAAGGATGGTGACGGAATTTCTTGACTTCGGTTTGATCCGTCCCAGTACCAGCCTATTTTCTTAGATGGTATTGCTCGTCAAAAAAGCGGATGGAGGTTGGCGGTTTTGTGTTGATTACCGAGCTCTCAACAATATTACAATCAAAGATAAGTACCCGATCCCTGTCATAGACGAACTCCTCAACGAATTACATGGGTCCAGGTATTTTTCGAAAATTGACCTTTGCGCCGGATATCACCAAATATAGGTTCAAGGGGCTAATATACACAAAATTGCTTTCCGCACACATGACAGACATTACGAATTTGTTGTTATGTCTTTCGGCCTTACAAATGCCCCCTCCACCTTCCAGAGTTTGATGAACGAATTGCTACGGCCTTACTTGAGGAAATTCGTTTTGGTTTTTTTTTGATGACATCTTGGTGTACAGCAAAAATTGGGTTGACCATCTTGGTCACCTCCGTGCAGTCCTCCTTGTTTTATCCAACAATCAGTTGTTTGCAAAAAAATCTAAATGTTGTTTTGGCGTGTTACAGGTGGCATACTTAGGACACCTTATTTCATTTGCAGGGGTGGCCGTTGATCTCGGAAAAGTTAGTTCAGTTCTCGAGTGGCCAACTCCCACTTCCGCTCGAGGTGTTCGTGGCTTCCTTGGCTTAGCCGGATACTACCGAAAATTTATCAGCGGCTTTGGAGGGATCGCTGCGCCCCTCACTCACTTATTATCCAAAGATGGGTTCCAATAGACTTCTGAGGCCGCCACTGCATTCTCACAACTCAAATAGGCCCTCACATCTCCTCCAGTCCTACGCTTACCAGATTTTTCCCAATCTTTTGTGATTATATGCGATGCGTGTGGGGTGGGCATAGGAGCTATTTTGTCACAACAAGACCAACCAGTAGCCTACTTCAGTGAGGCTCTCAAACCATCGGCCTTGGCTTTATCGACCTACGAAAAGGAGATGCTAGCAATAGTTAAGGCCATCCGCAAGTGGAGACCATATTTACTTGGCAAACCTTTCATTGTCCGCACTGATCAGAGGAGTTAAAATTTTTGTTAGAGCAACGGATCACGACGTCGACACAAACACGATGGTTACCAAAGATTCTCGGCTATGATTATGTCATTGAGTACAAGAAGGGAAAGGAGAATTGTAGTGCTGATGCTCTCTTACGTATTGGTGAATTAGAGTTCCTTGCTGTGTCCCTGCCCATTGCAAAGTGGTGGGCCACACTTTAGCATAAGGTAGCCCACGATCCATTCTATAGCCAACTCTTGGGATCAATGCCATCACACCTCCAGCCGCAATACTCTTTACGTGATGAGGTTCTTTTCAAAGGTAAGTGCATTTATTTGAGTCCTTTTTCGCCACTAATTCCGGCTATTTTATCAACACATCACTCATCACCAATTGGAGGATACTTTGGATATCATAAAACAATGAGTCGCATTAAAGCAAGCTTTACTTGGCCTCACATGCAAACTGCGATCAAGGACTTCATCAAAAATTATGATGTCTGTTAACGATGCAAATCTGATTGCTTGCGACTGTAACAACCCTCGTACTGATTACCGATAAACCGCTGAATTATATACTGATTACTGCTAAACTGAACTGATAATGACTGATAATTGAATTAACTGAAGTACTGAATAAACTGATTGAAATCGAAACTGAAATTGAATGCGTTTATTTATTGAATTGTATATTGCATCTGTTTGATTGATTGATTATCTGTTGTGTTTATGTGTTTAAACTGCTAATTGAAGGCCTTATCGGCGGCCGAACTGAAAACCGTTTAGTGTTCCATAATCAGTAGAATATTTGTGATTTAATGGTATATTTATCTGAAAATTGATTAGGAATAATTCAACTAGATTAATTAAAGCCAATTATAAAGCTTGTTGAAATTACGGAAATGCCATTGAGTGGCCTTGCTTAATCTTGTCATTTGAGGCCTTGTTTGCACTTAATCAAAACATATCATCAGTCCATTTTGTTGCCTCACAACCGACCAAAACATAGAGAGAGTGTGGAAGGAAGGAATTCATCTTGTTCATCTAGAGAATGGCTTAGAACTTGAAGATTTGTAACAAAGATTGCTAATTTGAGCTTGCGAGACTTGTAATTTGAACCTAGGTAAGAAATATTCATCTTCTTCTTGTTGTCTTGAACTCCATCTTGCATGTTCTAGGTTCCATTGTAGAATCAAGCCATGATTTAGTGCATAGAGGTTGAATATTGCTTGGATTGTTGCATGCATGGCCATTTTGGTGCATTTTGGAATGGAATTCATGATGGATTGTACATGCATGCTCATGCTTCTAACAAAGTCCATGTTTTCATAATGTTTTCCAACTATTAAGCTCATTAGAACAAGATTTGAACCTTGAAATTGGTTAAAAGTTCATGCATTGCATGTTTTGAGAATTGTTCTTGAAATGGGTTTGAAAAATGGCTTTAATTGACCAACTCTTGGGCCTTGCATGTGCAAATTAGCTTTTGAAACTTGTTGTATATTGAATGTAAATACATTTTCCAGAATTTGGGCCCAAGAGGTCGAGAATTGAGTTGGGAATGCTTGGTTTGAGCTTGGAAGGCAAATCTGGAAATTTCCAGATTTGGCTTCTTCGCTCAAGCGAAGGATTCCTCGCTCGAGCGAGCACCTGAATTCAGGGCTCCGCTCGAGCGAGCATCGAGCGTGGTATCGCGTGTAAAAATCGAGCAACCAGTACTTTTACTGTTCATCAGACGCTCGAGCGAAGGATTGTTCGCTCGAGCGAAGCCTTTGATTTTGGAAGCTCGCTCGAGCGAAGGAAGGCTCGCTCGAGCGAAGCGCCTATTTTCAGTAATTTTTGAAAAATGCCTTCCAACTGTATTTTTACATCCTCATCTCATCCTAGGCATTCTTAGGCCTAGTTTAAGCCATCTTAATGAGGATTTAGACGTAGAACCACACCGAGGAAATCTAGGGATTTAATTATCATCCTTCCGACTGATGTGAAACTTAGTGTGTTTTCTATTTGTTAACTGTTTAGGGTTGGCTCTCGGGGACGCGCTCTAGCTGCTACTAGCCCAATCTCTGTGAGTAACAATTGTGTAAAGATATGTTCAAAATGACTATCTTTTGAATACTGAACTGAACTGTTTACTGAACTGGAATTATTTACTGAATGAATGTATGTCCTTTATTTCTGAACTGTACTGTGGCATCCTTAGCACTACTGTTATTGACTGTTACTGTTACAGAGATCTCTGTCGGTCCCCTTGTGGAACCATACTGTTTACTGAATGACTGGCCATCATTACTGCTCGGTCTTTTTGACCTACTGAACTGTTATGCTAATGGATGTACCACATATGATTGTTTATTGTACTGCTCAACTGTAATACTGATTGAAATGAACTGTTTTCATTACTGTAAGGACATTTCATTCTTAACCTCTTTATGCATTATGTTATTCACTGGGCTTTAGCTCACTGTTTATATATATATGTAGGTTCTCAGCAGCCAGACCAGAGCTAGGAGCGTGGGTTGGTCCCCAGTTTTGTCGAGCCAGCCTATGTGCCTCACTGTGAGGTTCCGCGTTGCCATGTTATGGCTTTGGGATTTTGTTTTAGTTTTTCCCGTCGGTCTCCTCACTGTGTTGTATCACTGTATAGACTGTCTACTGTTTTACTGCACTGTTACCGAGGGACTAGATCCCCGTACTGAATGCTTATATATATTGTATGGATTGTATATAGACCGTATTGTTTGAACTGTATGAATGCATGAAAAATGTTTTTGGCATACAGATTTTCACAGCTCAATGGACACTAGTTATTTACTGTATTGGCTTCCGCCAGGCCCTGAACTCTGTTATACTGTATTACTATTAAGCAGGCCTTCGGTAATCACGGATTACTGGCCGGTTACGGTGCTAAACCCATAGGGCCGGGTTTGGGTCGTGACAGCGACCCGCTGGCCTATTACAACCATTGCCAATACCAGCTAAAGTGTGGACTGACATTTCCATGAATTTTGTAGAAAGGTTGCCGCTGTCCCAAGGTAAAACTGTCATCTTGGTGGTTGTCAATCGCCTAACCAAATATGCACATTTTATTCCGCTCAAGCACCCCTTTACTGCCATCATCGTGGCCAAAGTCTTTATCGAACACATTGTCCGACTTCATGGCATGCCGACATCCATTGTAAGTGACCGTGATAAAATTTTTATGAGTTTATTTTGGAAAACTTTATTTCAGATCCAGGGGACAGCCCTTTGCATGAGTTCTAGCTATCACTCGCAGACCAATGGTCAAACGGAAGTAGTTAATCGCACGCTTGAGCAGTATCTTCGGTGCTTCACACATGGGCAGCCAAGCCAATGGATGAATTGGATTGCATGGGTTGAATATAGCTACAACACTGCCACTCATTCATCTACCAAAATTTCCCCTTTTGAAGCCGTGTACGGTCTACCTCCGCCCACTTTACTTTCTTACATTCCAGGAACAACAAAAGTTCAGGCCATCGACGACCTTTTGTGCAACTGTAATGCCATTCTCAGTGCATTGCGTCGTAATTTGACCGTCGCCGTGACCGAATGAAATCCCAGGCTGACCAACATCGACGAGAGATTGCTTTTGAGGTTGGTGATTTTGTGTACCTCAAACTCCAACCATACCGGCAGAAATTAGTGGCTTTTCGCAGCTCTATGAAACTCTTACCTCGGTTCTTTGGTCCTTATAAGGTTCTTGCTAGAATTAGTCCAGTGGTGTACAGACTCGAATTACCAGTGGGTTCCCAAATCCGCAATGTCTTCCATGTTAGTCTCCTCAAAAAACACGTTGGTCCCATCACCGTTGTCTCCCATAAACTTCCGCCAGTTTCAGACACGACCGAGATTCTTCCTCAACCTAAAACCGTGTTGGACACCCGTACTGTTCAAAAGGGCCGTTACCGCCCAAAGTCTGAGATTTTGGTTAAATGGGTTGCGGCGCCAATTGAAGATGCAACCTGGGAGGATCATCGGCGTTTTTCGAAATCTTACCCTGATTTTATCCTTGAGGACAAGGATAATTTAAAGGGGGAGGAATGATATGTTCTTTGCCTTGCTTAGCTTGAGAATAGGAATTGCTGGAGTTGCTACCTCCAGAATAGGAATTAATTTAGGAGTTAGTTGCAGGTTGTGTATAATAATGGGTGTAATGGTTGCTTACTGCTTCCACAATTCGTGCCACAACTTTTTGCATTATTAATTTTAGTTGGTGTGTTCTCAATTGGCTTATAAATAGCCTGTGAATTCTGGAAATAAATATAGAGAATTACAGCCCTACTTTCTCTCTCTCTCTCTCTCTTCCTTTTCTAAGCCTCTGTTTTTTCTTCTTCTTAACTGTCCGCCTGTTTTCTTATACAAATTACTTATTATGTTCTTGGTATACCAGTACTAGTACTGCGATAGGATTGGTGACTATAGACAATATTGTATGATAGCTTGATCTTGAAGAACTCCTATGGCAATCATTATTATTTGTATGGACAGTGTAACCTCCCATCTCGCCCCCCTAAAACTGAATCGACATGGAAGGTAGAGATCATCAGCAAAACTAACAGTGCCGCCATAGCCATAAACATCGTCGTCATCGTCTTCTTCTTCGCCATTGAGCTGTCGACGGCGGCGATATCGACCGTTGTTTGCCATTTTTGTAGAGAGAGAAGGAGAAGATTGGTGAGAGCTAGGGTTTAAACAGTATCGAAGTAGAGAAAGAAATAAAGTTTGATTTGAGATAGTCAAATTTGTTTGTGATATATGGGTGTGGGATTGAGGGACCTTAGACATCATAAAATAATATTGTGGATCTATTTCATTACTAAAAATGGGAGAGAGACGTTAGACTAATTTTTCCAAATATTTACACTAATTAATCCTATATATTTTTAATTATTATCAAAAAATTAGTTTTTTTTAAAAAAAATTTAAAGATGCTGCTATACCCACCGCCGCTGAACTTCCAAAGGTCATCGAAGACTCGCCGGAATATTCAACGCCACCGGAAAGTCACCGGAATATCACCAGAAAATTCGCCAAATATCGCAAGAATGTTCTGAACGTCACCGGAAGTCGTTAAAATGTCTAGAATGTTTGCTAGATGTCAAGAATATCGCCAGAGATTCACCGAAATGTTTAGAATATTACCCGGGAAAAAAGAAGAAGAATAAACTGAGGAATTAAAGTAAAAAAAATAGCAAAATGTGCTAAATATCGATAAACTGAAAGAAGAAAAAAAAAAAAAAAACTAAGAACAACAAACAACAACAATGAAAAAAATAAAATAAAATAAAAACATATGTTATTTTCAATTTTTGTAAGGTTTAAGCAAATAATTTCTAATATTGATCAAACTGAAAAGAAAACTTTTAAACTGTAAAATGTTACAGTTTCAAAATATGATTCTATTAAGTATTTATCCTTATTAGTCAAATTAAAAACACATGTTATGAAACTGTAACATTTTATAGTTCTAAAGAATTATTCATTTCAGCACAAAAAAAAAAATTAAAATTGTAAAATTTTACAATTTTCACCGCCTATAATTAAAATTCAAAAATAACTTGTTCAGAATTTAAAAAATTTCTTCATTATAACAGAAAAATAGAAGTGTATAGTACAGAAAAAGTATTATAACTGAGAGATCAAAGGAAAAAAAACAGATATAGAGAGATGCTTGTACTCTGACAACTATTTTTTGGTTTAGATTTAGTTGGATCTAACGTAGATTTACTCAGGTTTGATGTAGATCTGAGTAGATCTACATCAGATTTGAGTAGATTTACTCATCTTCTTCGTTGGAAACTCATCTCTTTTACTATCGGTGAACTCAAAGTAATCGGTCGCCGGTGACTGTAGATTAGAAAGAGAAAAAAAAGAAGAAAAATGTGGTGGTCGTCGTCATCGTCGATATCAGAGAAAAAGAGATAAAGAGAAAAAGCAATGTGTATGGAAGAGATGATAAGATAAATAGGTATAGGACTTTTAGATTTATCTAAATAGATTTATTTAAAAGATTTTGAGATTAAATGGAATATACTTTTTAAAAAGAACTTATAAGTAATTTGCCCATAAAAAATAAATAAATAAAAAGCTTCAAAAATAAACAATTATGTAAGTCCCCAAGCAAGCATGTAAGAAGAAGTATATTTTCACAATTAAAAATTAAAAATTAAAAAATAAATTAAAATGGAATTTGGAGATTTTGGCAAAGTAAAGTAGAGCATTTTCAATCCATTTAAAGAATGTTTAAAAGTAGGCTTAGGCTTGTCTCTAGTCTTAATTGGATTGGACTGTACTGTTGGGCCTCCGTGGATCTACTATGGAGTCCAAATTGATGATCCGAATCAATGTATAGAACTCGTCGAGTATTTCATCTTTGTTAAAAATCACGTTAATTGAATATTTATGTACTGATTAAGTGACTATCGATATCTAATCAACGTAATTTTTTATAAAAAAAAGTATTCGATGAATTCTATATATTGAACCGTTTAAATTATCGAGATAGGTCCGAAATAGGCCTTAAATGGGCTGGACCGGACTGGATGGTAGGCTGCCCAACTGGAGACAATCCAGACTCCAGTCCCAAGATGAAACCAGCCCAGTTCTTGTGCTCTTTCCATTTGACCGTTGTGTTCAAATTTCAAAATCTGATCTTCTTAACACCAAAGACCTCTCAAGAAAAACCGACACAACCCAGAACACAGAGAGAGAGAGAGAGAGAGAGGCCATTAACAAACTAAAGAAACCATGAAAGCAGCAGTTCTGACCTCACCATCCTCTTCCTCTGGAAAATCATCCGCAACCACCACCACTGCCACCATGGACGATGATTCATCTGAATCCAGAGAAAGCTGTTACGTTCCGGGATGTCGAAGAGACACCAATTGTAACTGTAAAATCTGCTTAGCAAGCATCAATGCCACTCTCGATCTCATGCCTTCAAGCATTCACAGAAGTTCTCTCACCAAGATCTCAAAACCAGTCCCAACAACCCCTGTTTCGTTCAATTCCTCATTTTTGTCGACACCCAGATCGGGAAATCCAAGAGTTATGGCCTCGCCGCCTCTTAATTCTACGGGGAGAATGGGTTTTCATGAGAAGATTAAGAGGAAGAAGAGAGATTTGGGTTTTGGGTTTTCTCTGATGAGGTTTGTTGTGGGTCTGAGCTTGATTTTCTCGGCAGAATGTGGATTTTCTTGGGTGGTTTCCGGTATTCTAAATCCCCAATTCTCGCCGGGTATAGTGAGGAATGTGGCTGAGAAATCATGGGTTTCTCAAGATATAAATGGAAGATTTGAATTCTTGGAGAGAGAACTACAGAGTTTGATCGATGACAAGGTCTCAAGTTGTAGCTCTAATGATTCTGTATGGGAAATCAATCAGGTATTCCAAAACCCTAGCTTTAATTTGTTGCATTTTTTTTCTTTGCTTTTTTTGGGGCTAATTTATTTGAGATTAATAATAGACTAATTAATCATAGATGGATATTTAGGATAATTTGCTATTGAATTCGCGTTGCTCACTGTACAAATCGGCTACAGAGGAGGTGAGCATATGGGGATGGCCCTTGCAGACTGCTGGATTGCTCACTGCTGAATTTTCTTCGCGATCATTCACCATCTTGTCTGGAAGAGTTACAGAGGTACACCTAAATATCTCACTTCAAATTAACCCATTTAGTTGATTTTTGGGTATCTGATTAATATGAGTGTTAGGGTTAGAGGAGAATCATGTTATTGTATCACGGCTCTGTTTGTTATCGTTCTTGTCAAGTTTTTTCGGGAAATAAAAACAATCAAAAGTTCAAAAACACCAATCGTTCTAATTTATTTGCGAAAACAGTTTTTGAAATTTCAAAAACAACTTTGGAGTGTTTCCTAAAAGTGGGTTATTTTTTAACCAAAAAATGGGGGGGGAAAATCCCAATTTCAGAAGCAAATCCTCAAACCAGTTTCTGTGTTTTCTCGGAAATGAAATCAGAAAACCAAAAAACGATACCAAACATGCCAACTAGTGAAATTCTTGTGAAAGGTTGAAGCTGTTTTTTATGCAGAGAAGATCATGGTTGATCTTGATGCCACACAAAGCTTATAGCTTGAATTTTGTGAATTTTACTTGACAGTGGTCTGATGGGAAGGTCAGCTATTCCACTAGGAAGGCCAACAACTCCTGGGTACACCAAAAATGGAGTGCCTCAGCTGTGCAATTAGATCCGAACACATGGATACTCGAATACACGCAGGCCAGAGTGGTGGAGAATTCAAGAATAGTGTCGGCCATGCTGCAATTTCTGAAATTTAGGCTGTCGAGAGCGTTTAGAAGGATGAAGCAAGAGTTCTGGATATTGTCTGCATTTGGAAACCAATACAGTGGGTTTTTAGAAGACAACTTCAAAGTCCCTACATGAGAGACCAGTAGTATCCAATTCTCATTCCTTGTGAGAAGCATCTGAGTATCTTTTGATTCGAATTGCTGCTGTGTTCGGTATCGTTCAAGAGTTTACAACTTAAAGATGTGTTATATTCTAATCTGTTAAACTGCTGGTCAAATGGGCAATTTTTATCATGAATACATTGTGGGAACTTCTATTTCAACACCCCCAATTCTTTTAGTGTACATCTTTTTTCAATGCACACAATTTTTAAATATTTTATAATATACCAAAAACATACATATTCATATAAAATAAAATAAAAACCTTAATCTTGACCTTAACCTTAACCTTAACCCCAACCCACCCTCTAAAAATAAATAAATAAATAAAAAAACCTTAACCCCAACCCCAACCCCAACCCCAACCTTAACCACCTAGGTCAATCACCACCAAGCCCTCCCCCACATTTCCCCAACCACCCTAGCCCATCTTCCACCTACTGTGACCACCCCAACCCCTTCCCTGCCATGGCTTACTAGCTATGGTTAGGGTTTGAGAGAGAGAGAGAGAGATCAGCAATTCGTGAAGTAGGGGTTTGCAATGGAAGGGGGATTTGCAGTGAAGGGTGCCACCCATTGTGGGTGGTTAGCGGCAATGGATGTGGTGGTCGATGGCTATGGTGGCAAGCAACTATATAATTGCTTGAGGATAAGGGTATTACAGTAATTTTAGTTTTAAAATTGTAATTAAAATTTTAACTAAGGAGTAATGTTAGAGACTTTAAAAATTCTACCAAATGTCTCACATGGGGTCTCACACCCATGTGAGACATTTGGTAGAAATTTTGGTAGAATTTTTTAGATCTCTAACATATTTGTTAACTAATTGTGTGAACTGAGGAAGAAAGGTGTGTTTAATGTGCGCGCGCAAGCAACTGAGAGAGGTATAATGTTGAATCATTAGTTTAGAAAATCAAACGTTTTAATTTGATTAATAATCAAATAGTTTAGACGATCTTTGTAATGGTGAAACCTAGTCCTATCTCTTATAACAATGTTTATCTTGGATACCAAAAATATAACAAAATGTCACCAGTAGTCTTTACAAGAACACACACCATCTTTGTAATGATGAAACCTAGTTCTATCTCTTACAATAATATCCCTCTGATAAACCTTGGATACCAACTTCATAAAAGTATGGCAGTCATCACAAACCCTAAGATTCTTGATGATGCGAATGCAAGACTCTTTTTCCTCTCTCATCAGCCCATAACAAAGAGCTAACTTCTCACTATGCCATAAAACCACTTCCCTCTTTTCATCTTCGTCTAAATCAACCAAAACATCACCGGTATTTTGAGCATAGCCAACATGCTTTAACTCACCAACCACCTCATCTAACTTCGTGTAGATCTCATCCGCTTGTTTATGGTTTCTATCTGCCATCAAAAACTCGTGTATCTCATTGTTCAACGCAATCCTACTACATCCTCGCTCCTTGGATATGCCTCTATGTCTCATCAATCTCCTCACCTTCCCGACATCTCCCCATCTCCTCTCTTTCGCATAAATGTTTGATAAGACAACATGTGCCCCGTCATGATCAGGGTCTAACTCAAGAAGCCGTTTTGCAGCAAACGCTCCTAATTCAAACTCACTGTGGACCCGACAAGCAGCCATTAAAGATCCCCAGATCACAACATTAGGTGCCAAAGGCATTTGCTCTATGAGTTCAAGAGCTTCGCGTATTAGATTAGCACGGCCAAAGAGATCTACCATGCAACCATAGTGCTCATGTTTGGGTGTGATTTTGTAGTCATTTACCATTGATGCAAATATTTTCCGTCCCTCCTCAACCAATCCTGCATGGCTACAAGCATAAAGCACACCCACAAATGTAACCCCATTGGGATTTATGTTTTCAATTTTCATTCGATGGAAAAGCTTCAACGCATTACTAGCATCCCCGTGGATGGCAAAGGCACTGATCATACTGGTCCAAGATATCACGTTCTTTTTACGCATCCGATTAAAAACTTCTCTAGCTCCTTCCACACTTCCACATTTCGCATACATATCAATAAGGGCATTGTTGACAGGCAATGCTTCTCCAAAACTATGGTTATTAACATATATATGAATCCATTTGGCTCGATCCAATGCACCAAGATGAGCACAAGCTGAGATAACACTTAACATGGTCACTTGGTCCGGTCTAATCCCAGAAACCTGCATTTCATCAAACAACTTGAGAGATTCTTGAGGCTGATCACTCTCTGCATAACCAGAGATCATAGCACTCCAACAAACCAAGTCTTTTTCATCCATTTGATTGAAAATCAAGCGAGCAGCTTCGACATTACCAAGTTTTGAGTACCCAGAAACCATGGCAGTCGACACAACTACATTTTTCTGTGAGAGCTGATCACACAAATTCTGGGCCAATTCCATTGATCCACAACTTGCATACATGGTGATAAGAGCACTCTGTAAGTGAGGGTCAACAAGCATATTTTCTCAACAATCAACTCATGGATTGCTTTCCCATAACTTAAGTTTCCGGCACGGCCACAAGCAGAAAGAATGGTGGAAAGAATCATTTCATCTGGTTTCACATAGGAGTTCTTCATATCCTCAAATAGTGCTAGGGCATCATCAAAGAGGCCACTCTGACAGTAACTGTTGTAACCAGTAAAACAACCAAATTAGCAACATTTAGGGCTGATTTGGCAAATACATTCTTAGCAGTTTTTTTTTTCTTTTTCTTTTTCTTTTTCTTTTTCTTTTTCTTTTTCTTTTTGCTTTCTAACTTGTTTAAGATAAAATTGTTGTCAAAACGCTGATGGGTTTGGCAAATGCTAAAAAAGTTACTTTTGTTATTGGGAAAGTTTAGGTGGGGTTTGGAATTTTCTTTTAGTTTTTAGTGAATTTTTTTGAATTTCTTTAATTAGAAAGACCTAGAGAGAGAGAGAGAGAGAGAGAGAGAGAGAAGCTTCACTAATAACAAATATTACTCCAAAAGCAATAAATTAATACAAAACTGACGTAGAATTGTCATTCCGATGTGTATATGAGTAAATCTAAATGCACATTGGATTTTCCCATAATGGAACACAGATGTGAGGCTTTGCTTTTTGTGTTTCATAATGTGAAAATCTTGTGTTCATAGCACAGCTGCAAGTATATACCCATAATAGCATTTCAATCAATAAAACACAATACAGAATAGCATACCCATCAAGCATTATACTCCAAGACACCACATCTCTGTGAGACATTTTATCAAACACCATCCTTGCATCCAAAATTCGACCACAAGCAGCATACATCCCCACCAAAGCCGTCTGCACAAACGGGTCTTCATCAAAACCCAATTTCGAAGCCAACCCATGAATCTCCATCCCTTCGATCAATGCCGAAGCTCTCGACGATGCCTTCAACAATGCGGGTAAGCTAAACCTGTCAACACCCAATCCTTCCCTCCTCAACTTCTCATACACCAAAAGCGTGCTCTGAGGTTCGGTGCTACGAGACAATTGGCGCAAGAATTGGTTGGAGAGGTGGGTTGTGGGGTTAGGGATATGGGAGAAGACGGAGAGAGCGTAGTTGAGATTGGGGGAGAGTGAGGTTGAGGAGAGGAGGAGTTTGAGGAGGAGGGAGTTGGAGCGGTCGAGGCCGTGGCGGAGGATTTTGGCGTGGATTTGTTTGAGGTGGGTGAGGGAGGTGGCGGAGGAGAGAGAGGAGAGGAGGTGGTGGTGGTGGTGGTGGTGGTGGAGAAGGGTGGTGGGGTTTGGGTGGGAAGGGAAAGGTAAGATGGGTTGGGTCATCATGGTGGTGGCCATGGCATGTGAGAGGTTTCTTTCTTGTTGAGTGGAATTTGAAGGGCATAAATGGAGGGAATTACATGCCCTGCCCTATGAACTACAAAAGAATCAAATAATTGTAGCTATCATAAAACGATTAGGAAATCATTTTTTATAATATTTATAATATATTTTAATAAAGATATTTTATCCTTTAAATTTTAATTTTTATATTTAAGATATTGATTAATTACATTTTATCCCCTTGTGTTTTATCTCAAAAACAAATTAACCCTTTCAAGTTATAAAAAAAAGAGACAAATTACTTACACCTCTCTTAGGGCATCTACAATGAATGTGTTAAAGTTATGTGTTAAAATGTATATTATATGACAAAAAGCGTTAAAAGTGGAACCCAAAAATGTATGTTAAAAGTTTATTAATTTAGTGAGTGAATGGTAACACAAGAGATGTGTTAAGGGATATGTTAAAGTGTGTGTTAATAATATATATATATATATATATATATATATATATATATAATAATAAATAAATAAATAAATAAATAATTTAGGTTAACCAAAAATTTCAAGCCCAAAAAAAATCCCAACAAGTAAAAAAAATAAAATAAAAAATAAAATTCAGTTGATCGCCGGTTAACTGGCCAGACGGTAAGACCCCAATTTTTATTTTTATTATTTTTTTTCTTGAAGGGTCCGGACGTCCGGGAGGACTTCTCCAAACACACTCCTCTTTCTTCCTTTCCTGGCTAAAATGCTTGCTGCAGTTAACAAAAAATCTAACATCTGACACTAACAAAGTGTACAAACGCTTCCCTTTGCAGCTCCACTGCAGCACCAAACAACAAATTTTGCTAGCTAAAAATTAACAATTGACACTAACAAATATACTAACATATCCACTGTGAATGCTCTTAAGGTTTAATGAAATTACAGATTCTCTTGTCTCATCGCAATTAATGCCGTTAACGGATATTATAAATTGACTAAAATGCCCTTTTGACAAATAAGGGCAAATTAACTACATCCCCTTGAGGTTTAACTAAATTATAGATTTCCCTTGAGGTTTAACTAAATTACAGATTTTCCCTGAGATTTAGCTAAATTATCATTTTTAAATAAGTTATGAAATGCAAAATAAAATGAAAAAACACTTATCACACTACAAAAAATTAAGATTTTACCAAAATTTAAGGACAAAATTATTTTTAGAAAAATGTCGTTATTATATTTTGTAGCAATGAAGATTGAACATTAGTGATTAATTATTATCTTTTTGGTATCAAATTTTTTGTCTCAAAAAATAAATCATTTTGAGACCAAATTATTTTGTCTCTAAAAGTTTATTTATTATTGACATTTTTAAAATTTCATCGCTAAAAGCCTTATATTTGACTTTTTAGGGCGATCTTTTAACGACTATTCTCACGACGATAGAAATTAATCCCCAAATATTTTTCGCAACAAAATTTTCACTTTTAGATATTACAAAAATTTGTCTCTAAAGCTCTTATATGTTTTAGTGTCAAATGGTGAAAATATCATAACATTAACAAATAATTAAATAAGTTTAAAACATAAGAAATGACTTGTCAAAAAATTCTTAGAATTTTTGTATAATTTGGTTAAGAAATAAAAAATAAAAAATAATTATTATTTTTATATAATTTTATCTTTTGAGTGGTTAGAAGTAATTTTTACAAATTAAATAAATTTTTTCATATTTACTTTTATTAAATTAGTTTTTATTTTTTTTTCTAAACAGCATATCAAACATGGTTCTAAAAATTTAATTTTTTTTTTTTTCCATATAACGTAATTCTTTTGTAAATTTTGTTGATTTATCAAAAGCATGCATTTTAACAGGGACAATATCATTCATCAATTTATATTTTGGTGATGTCAGCTAGCATTTCTTAACGTTTACTTAACGGTAGGGGTTAAATTGTTATGCGAATATAAACCTCGAGGGGCAGAATGTAATTTTTGAAACCTCAAAGGGAATCTATAATTTAGCTAAACCTCGAGGGAGGTGTAAGTAATTTGCCCTAAAAAAAAATCAGAGTTTGAATTTTTTTTTTAATTTTGTTTGTTTAAAAAAAAATAATATCTTAGACATTAAATCAAATGAAAAATATATTTTATAATTTTATGTATAATTAGATTGATTTTAATTGTTAAAATATATATATTTTTATCAGTTTTACCTAATGTTTTAATACCTCGTTCGAGATGTGGGTTAGTTTTTTTACTTTTATTTTTTTGACTATTTTAGCTTAAGGCTAAAAAGTCTTTGACTTTTTTTATTTTTGTGAGAGAAAAATGAAATGATTATGGGTTGGATGTGATATTTTGTCCTATTTGACTAAAATAGCATATTTTGTCTTATATGATTATTTTAGCCCAAAACTACTTCTCAAACAAGTGTAAGACAAACGAAAATGTTAAGATTCAAATTAAAAAAATTAAAATTTAAAGTTAATTTTTTTACAATGATCAAACCCTATAGTTATTTTGTAATTTCTCTAAAAGTTAGAAGGTAAAAAAGAAAAAAAAAATTAATTCATACAGAAAAATTTACAAATTTCTTCCCATTTAATTGTTTTGGCACATTTTATAAAAAATAAAAATATATATACTTTTAAGAGTTTTTTTATTGATAAATCCAATTTAGAGATGTTCTATCCCATTAAGTCCACAAAGAAAAGTTATAACCTAGTTAGCCCTATGTGTTTATACTTTTATTCCATAAGGTCATTTTTTCCTGATTTATATTTTTTGTTAGACTATTATACCCTTATATCCATTATTGATATATATTACATTCAAGAATGATATACATATTTCCCTCTGTTTTTGTTGTGGTAGGGTTTCGTTCCTATAGAAGAGAAGACGACGACGACAGAGTTTGTGGTAGTGTTTCGTTGAGGTAGAGTTTCATTTCTGTAGAAAAGATGATGACAACTCAAATTTTGTGCTCCGTTTTTTTCTGTCATAGTTACTATTTCAGCCGGAAATCAAAGGAAACTAAGAGGATTTGAATCAAAGGAACAAATGAGATGGCTTACAAACTTGTTCGATCGATTGATTAAAACCCACATTAGACTGGATTGAATCAAAGGAAAGAGCAGATAGAGGAGTTTGTGCTCTGTTTCTGGTTTTTCTATTAATTAGTGTGAATGTTCACATTTCATATTGTTCTTCTTTCGAATGATGTTCTTCTTTTTTACAATTGTTAAAATTATCGCCCACCAAATGTTTGATTATATGTTCAAATGAGAAATTCAGCAGAAAAAGTTGTTCCCATTAGAAACAACATCTCCAGTGATATTTGCTTGGGTTAGTGAACATGATTCTGTTATTGTCATTGTCATTGATTTTGATTTTTTGTTATTCGATTTCAATGTAGTAATGATTTTTTGAGATTGGTAATGTGTCTGGTATAAAAATGATGTAAATGTTCATATTATTAATCGGTATTAATATTCATATTAATTTGAATTGAAAATTTATCATGTGAATATTAAACACATTCATGTGAATATTCACATTACTTTTGTTCATATTACTTTTGTTTTCATATCCACATTCATGTGAATATTCACATTTCCGGTGATATTTGCTTCGGTTAGTGAACATGATTCTGTTATTGTTATTGATTTTGATTTTTTGTTATTGGATTTCAATGTAGCAATGATTTTTTGAGATTGGTAATGTATCTGATATAAAAATGATGTAAATATTGATATTATTAATTAGTGTTAATATTCACATTAATTTGAATTGAAAATTTATCATTGTGTTGTCAATTGGTGTTAATATTAGTCACACATCCATATAATATTAAATGATGAATATGTTTTCGATGTGTTCATTATGACAAGGTGATGTTAAAGTTCACATCAATATTGCATCAAATTACACAATCATAAGCCTCAACTTTCATTTTGAATACAAACATGATGTGAATATTCACACTAAAACATACGAATATGAAGGTTCACATGAATTCTGGAATATAGATAAATGCACTATGGTTTCAAAGTATTAATTACTAATATGGAATGATGATATTAAAGTTCATATCAAAATTGCATTGCTCATATCACATTAAACCAATGATTATGTATACACAATTGTAAAGCAGCTGACAACAATGTGAAGGTTCACATCGATTTTTTAATCTCTAAAAATATGACTACATTAGCATTGCATTAATCACAAACCATCATTTATGTGTGTACACAAACATGAAATGTACATTTATGCACAATTAGATTATTGATGTGAATGTTAATATCACGAATAAAACATCAAATAAATTAATTTAGTTACATTATGCCAATGGTTATGTGTACATAATTATAAGACAACATAAACCAATATGAATATTAACATTGACTTTTTAGTAGCAAATATTATGATAACATATCATTGTATCTTATTAAGCACAATCAAAATAACTAATTATAGTTCTTTTGTCCAATGTATTCTAATATTTACAAAATCGCAAATGATGTGAAATTCATATTTATATTTTTCTCGCCGATGTAAAATGTGTCTTTTGATGCCTTGTACGTCTCTAGTACGCATACGATGACATCGTTAAACTTCATGCATTTGTTGAGGTCAACTTTACCGATCCTCAACACATCAAACAACTGCCAAAATGGCGTTTCCTTCAAACAATCCAGCTGAGGGTTCGAGAATTTGGTGCTCGTCATCAGTCTCACTAACCCAATGATGTTAGATCGGTAGTTGACCTTTTTCATGTTCACTTTCGGGGGGCTGGCTATTTGTTCAAGTTTGTCTTTAACGTGGAATTGTTCTCTTTTTCTTTAGCCATGAAATTGATGAGCAACATCTGTTTGTTCAATTAGAAACAAATTTACTGTTAATGGTCACAAATGGTAAATCATAACAAGTGCAAACTATATGTGCTGTGAATAGTTGAATGATGTGACCATGGTTGCATTGAGCAAAACCATGGTGTCAATATTCATATGAATACTGTACAACATAGAATAAAATAATAAAAATCAAATAAATGGTGTGAACATTCACATGGATCATATATCATGTCATTAGTTCATATGTCTGAAAAATGAACAAAATTTTGGGAGTTCAAATCATTTGATCATAATCAACAACTCCAACAAGGATAACAACCAAAAAATGGGAAGAAAATAACAGATGAAATATGGAATAATAACATATTACAACTACTAAACTAACACGATGTATACATGATGTTAATCTTCACATCATTACATTATATATTTGACTGTGAATGTTCATAGCCAAATATATGGTGTGAATATTCAACGTGAATGGTACAATGTGAATATTAACATTATGTTCAGAATGTGAATATTAAAATTATATTCAGAATGTTACAATGCAAATATTAACATTATGTTTAGAATGTAATTATTGGCATTTTATTTAGAATGTTACAATGTGAATATTAACATTATGTTCAGAATGTGCATATTGATATTGATGTCACTCAATAACAAGTGAAACAATAAGATGTTATTATTTACAACATGCATACTAGAAGTCACATGTAACCAAAATAGGGTTAACAACTATCCAAAGTTTGGTCTATAATTATTTCATGACCATCAACAACCAACAATACCAACAAGTTTGATATTGACACAAGGAAGGAGATAAGGAGTGTTTTACAAAATAATAACACATGACAATTTAAGACAAATAAGTCATTACCAATATTTGACAATCTGATGCAAATATTGACATTATGTATAATATTGAACCAAAAGAGGGTTGACAACTATCAAAGATTAGGGGCTCTAATTTTTCATAACCATCAACAAGTAATAATACCAACAGCTTCGTAAATATTTACATCATATTCCATTGATGTCAGAAGGTGAATATTGACATTATGTTCATAATGTGAATATTGCCATTGATGTCACAATGTGAATATTGATATTCTGTTCAGAATGTGCATATTGACATTGATGTTAATTAATAACAAGTGAAACAATATGACATTATTATTTATAGCATGCCTACAATAATTCACATGTAACCAAAACAGGGTTGGTAACTGAGAGGGTAACTTATATACAATTGGGCCGAGCTGGGTATTGGGCCTTAGGGCCGAAATGAAAAGGGCCGAGTAGAAAGGCCATGTAGGTTACTCCGGTTTGGAGAAGTAACTTTGAAGATAGACCGGTCACACAGCCGTGGTGGTTAGCCCGGTCTCGGAAGGACTTAGTTCTACTCCGGTTGAGTGAGTAGCACGAAGGTTTCGGTCTTCGATAGTTACTTCGGTTATAGCATGTGAGAAACCGAAGTAAGCTGTGGTTCTAAAGATAGCTCGGCTTTTAACTCCCTTATGGATAGCTCGGTCTTAGTATGGGAAAGCCGAGGTAAGGAAGAGTAAAGTGAGGGCCGAATTAATAATTACTTCGGTCCTGAAGTAGTCCGGCCATAAGAAGAACCATCTCACTTGGTTCAAGCAGTGAGGGGGGTGTTGGAGGATAAGCATTGTCTTCCAGGAGTATGAATCCAAGGAGGACTCTACGCAAGGAGGAGTAATCCTAGAGGACTCTGCACATGGAGGAATAAGAGTCCTACCAGGATTGTGCCACGCGAAACCTATATAAGCTCACTAATATCACCTTTGGAGAGGTAATGCAACTTTGCTCCCTGACTACATTGAGCTTTTGCCTATTTGTCTTGTTGACTGACTTGGGCATCGAGAGGTTTCCGGCACACACCCGCCGGCCAGCTCACGTTTTGTTTTCAGGTGACCAAGCGACGTCGTACGGAGGAACGCAGACTTGATCAACAGGATTATACGAGAAGGTATATTTCTTTCCCGTACAATTGGCGCCGTCTGTGGGAACTCAGACAAGAACAACCTCTTGATCAAGCTTTTCGTCCCAAAAAATCAATGGCGAACAACGAAGAACTACCTCAGTCCGCCGTCGACGGACTAACTCCAGAGGGGGTGCAAGGCGCGAAGGCCTACCCGTGGTCACTCCCATGGCGAACCTGGAACCACACAGACAAAATTCCAGGAGGGATGCAAGGGACGAAGCGGAATAACAGCCCTCATCCCTCTCGTTCGCAAGCCCAGAAAGACAAAGACGCAGAATTGACCCTCAAACTTTGGAAGATCGCATCAGGGAACAAGACGAATTAATCCGTCGGATGGCAGCAGACATGGAATCTCTGAAACTCAGTGTGAAAGGAAAAGAAGTGGCGACAGGAGAGGGCGCACAAACAAGACGCCCCCTCGCCACTCGGAAAGTCGTAGTAGGAATACTACACCCTCACAAGGGGAGAACAAGAGCCCCAGGACAGGCACACCCAATCCAGATCTTCCAGAACTCGCCACTCCAGTCTGAGAAGACGAGGTCTGAGAGGTCAAACGCGGAGGGAAGCACATATTGCCCGTCGCATACACACCAGACAAGGTCTAGGCAGACAGAGTTGCCCAGATCGTCCGACCTACGAACCGTGCTAGAAGAAAAAGCACGGTGGAAGGAGGACGCCAGGGCGCGCAATCCACACAGAGTTTCTGCCTTACAGCGGTTGGCTCCTCGGACGCATGGAAGCGTCGAGGTTGGAATGCCAATACCGCGCCCGGCCTACGAACAACGGACAAGGCATTGGCGAGGCTGCAGACCTCACCATTCGTCCCAGCAATAGAGAACGCGCCCCTACCGTCAGGCTTCCTACAGCCAAATTCACAACATATAGGGGAAGACCCATACTCAACTTGAGCCACTTTCGCCAGGTCATGCTGTATACCGGTGGAATGAGGCCTTGATGTGCATCCTATTTCCTTAAGCCTTGGTGACCTAGGCTTGACATGGTTTGAGAAGCTTCCAGAGGGCAGCATAGCCTCCTGGGCGCAACTGGCGGAGGCGTTTGTAACGCGATTCAGAACAAACACGAAAACCCCGGTGGAGATCGACCAGTTACTCTCTATCGACATGGGTGATAAGGAGACCCTGAGGTCATATAACAGTCGCTACTGGGAGACATTCAACCAGATTGGGGACTGCCCAACCAATCTCGCCATTGCACAATATAAAAGAGGCCTCCCAGTCGGGAACAGACTGAGGGACTCCATCACCATGACGCCACCCCTCACCATGGAGGCCCTGATGGAGAGAGTGCATCAGCACATCAGGGTGGAAGAGGATGGCGCTCGTGCCAAAGCAAAATCTGGCGATGCCGCAGCACCAGAGAAGAAGGCCTCAGCAAAGGTCAACGCAGTAGACCATTCGAACAGAAACGGACGTGGCAAAAGACAACGGAGAAGACCAAGACAAAAATTGAGAGTCCGCACTGCCATCACCACGGTCTTCAAGAAACCGATCTACCGTAACTTAGCGAAATTCAAGACGAGCCTTTCGTCAAGTGGCCAGCTAAGTTAGGCGAAGCTCAGAAGGATTACGATGACAGATCGAGGTGCACCTTCCACAAAGAAAAGGGGCACCGCACTGAGAATTGCACACCATTGAGGCAGCATCTGGAAGAGTGGCAGCGGGTCACCTGGACAAATACATAGAAGGAGGGCACAGCCAGCCCCCTAGGACCAGAATATGCCCAATGGAATGCCGAACACGCCCCACCTCAAGGCGTCATCAACGTAATACATGGAGTCTTTGAACCTGAGCGTGTATGCGAGCTCAGAGGTTCAATCAAAAAAGCTGAACACTTAAGGGAGGTGCTAAGTGCCCAACCAGTCGTCAAAAAGGGAAGACAGAGGCCACGAATGTCATGTCCTTTTCGGATAAAGACTTGGCAAGGATCTATTGCCTCACAACGATGCCTTGGTCGTCACTCTTCGAGTCAAGATTTTGACGTCAAGCGGATTTTGATTGACCAAGTAGTTCGTGTGAAATCATGTATTATGAAACCTTCAAGCAACTAAAGTGCAGGATAAAGACTTGGCGCCTGCCGTATCTCCCTTATCGGATTCAACTCCATGCCAGAGTGCCCGTCGGCAAAATTATCCTCCCAGTCAGAGCAGAGTGTGACAAACAAGTGGAGTTTTGGGTAATAAAGGTCCCCCTCCACCTACAACGTTATCTTGGGCAGGACATGCTGCATGCCATGCGCTCGGTGGCATCTTCCTACCACAAGTGATGCGATTTCCCAACGACACCGAATAATCGAAGAAGTATATGGGACCAGATTATGTCCAAACAATGCTTCGTCACAACGAATGGCAGCCGCGCTGCCAAAGGATATGTTCATTCGGTTGAAGAACCTGAGAGTAATGAACTGTTCGCAGAGGTTGGCAAAGCGGCTGATCAGAAAGCGGTGGAAGACTTGGTGAAGTAAGAATCGACGAAAAGAACCCGGATAAGTTCTTCTTGCTTGGTTCGTCGTTATCCAGCGCTGAGAGGTTGGAGGTTATGGAATTCCTGACCTCCAACATCGAAGTGTTTGCCTGGACGCCTTACGACATGCCAGCATTGATCCAAACCTCATCTGCCACCAACTCAATGTCCACCCATCTGCCAGACCGGTCATCCAACGCACACGCAGATCGGCGCTCCACCACGCCGAGATAGTGGCAGAAGAAGTAGGTAACCTACTAGAGGCAGGAGCAATCAGAGAGGTACATTACCCCAAGTGGATCTCCAACACAGTCGTGGTGCCAAAAAAGAATGGCAAGTGGCGCGTCTGCGTCGATTACAAGACGGTCAACAAAGCATGTCCGAAGGACAGTTTCCCCCTACCAAGGATAGATCAATTGGTGGACCTTACAGTTGGGCACAGCAGGCTTAGCTTCCTTGACGCATACAGAGGCTACCATCAGATAGCCATGCACGAACCTGATCAGGAAGTAACATCATTCACCACTCCAAGAGGACTATACTGCTACAAGGTCATGCCCTTTGCCTAAAGAACGCAGGGGCGACATTCCAGAGAATGGTCGCAAAGATGTTCGAGCCATTGTTAGGCAGAACAATGGAGGCTTACATCGACGACATGGTGGTCAAAAGCAAGGATGCGGATGACCATCTAAAGGACCTAGATGAGATGTTCCAGATCCTGAAGAAACACAAGCTGCGCCTTAATGCTTCTAAGTGCGCATTCGGTGTAGGGTCTGGCAAGTT
This sequence comes from Camellia japonica, assembly GCA_030407325.1. Classification (NCBI taxonomy): domain Eukaryota; kingdom Viridiplantae; phylum Streptophyta; class Magnoliopsida; order Ericales; family Theaceae; genus Camellia; species Camellia japonica. The sequence goes on from JAPPVO010000031.1 coordinate 181,259,273, forward strand.
TCTGGGTTTCCTGGTGACCAACCGGGTATTGAGGCAGACCCCTCCCAAATCAAAGCAATTCAGGAGTTAGAGAGGCCTAACTCAGTGAAAGAAGTGCAGCATCTCACCGGCATGGCAGCAGCACTTAACCGATTTATCAGCCGGTCTTCAGACAGATTGCGTCCATTCTTTCAGTCATTAAAGCTAAGTTCGAGTGGGACGAAGAATGCGACCGAGCTCTGGAAGTTTGAAGGAATATATGTCTTCTCCACCACTACTTGTCACCCCAATACCTGGAGAAGAACTCTTCCTCTACTTGGCAGTCTCTCAACACGCGGTAAGTACAGTGTGGTTCGAGCAGAAGGAATCCAGCATCTTCCAATCTTCTATGTCAGCAAGACATTTTAGGCGCCGAAATGAGGTATTTGCCACTGGAAAACTGGCATTGGCCTAATGATGGCCTCAAGGAAGTTGTCACATTACTTTCACGCCCACACCATAGTTTCTCACGGCCTTTCCCACTCAAGCTTTATTTGAAAGGCGAACTTTTCTGGGCGAATTCTGAAGTGGGCAGTAGAATTGGGACAATATGACATCAAGTTCCAACCCAGAACCGCAGTAAAGGCCCAATCTTTGGCAGACTTCGTCGCGGAGTTCACTCCTGGAAGCCACCAAGTCTGCCCAATCGACCTAACTGACACCACCGAACTAGGGATGGAGTTTGACGCCGGAATAGCGCAACCCCTAGTGCAGGTTACTCAGCCAGAGCCCAAGGCAGACCAGAGTAGAGAAGGCAAGGAGGAAGCAGACCTTGCTACACCAAGTCAAAACTCACCAACAACTCATGACTTGGTCCCATCAGCAGACAAGGGGTAGACTGCAACTATGGATCATGAAGAAAACTCAAGCAACATTCCAGACCCCACAACATCATCCGATCCCTCCGTATGCTGGAAGTTGTTTGTAGGGGAGATGTGGAAGCTCTTTGTGGATGGAGCATCCAACCGACATGGCGCAGGACTTGGCATAGTCCTCATCTCTCCAGACGGCCTGGTTGTAGAGCAGGCAATCAACCTTGGCTTCCCAGCGTCAAACAACGAAGCAGAGTATGAAGCACTTCTGGCAGGCCTCAAGTCAGCATACTACATGAAGGCCATCGAGCTAATGGTGTACAGCGACTCACAGCTGGTAGTAAACCAAATATCTGGTGACTACGAGGCAAAGGATGATAGAATGGCCAAGTACTAAGAGTTGGTCAGAACAGAGATAAAGAAGTTCGAAGTAGTGAGGATAGAACAGATCGGCAGAGAGGAAAACAACAGAGCAGATGAACTCGCAGGCTTCGCATCAATGGCAGACACCTCCATTCCTCACCCACTACTAATCGACTATCTGCCTAGACCAAGCATTGAAGACCCAGAAGCAGAAGAGGTATGTTGTGCAGAGTTAGGCCCTTCTTGGATGGATCCCATCATATTGTTCCTGAAAGACGGCACCCTACCAGAAGAGAAGAAAGAAGCCAACAAACTAAGAGCAAAGTCGCAGAGATTTTGGCTCTCTCCATCCTTGGCATTATACAAGAAGTCGTTCTCAGGACCTTACTTAAAGTGTGTTCACCCCAGCAAGGTGGAAGCGCTCCTGTTCGAAATACATGAGGGGGTATGTGGTAGCCATCAAGGAGGAAGATCGTTGGCATACCGAGCTATTTCGCAAGGATACTGGTGGCCATACATGCAAGCAGACTCAGAGAAGTATGTCAAAAAATGCGAAAAGTGTCAGAAGTTTGCACACCAAATACACCAACCTGCCAGAGAACTACTACCATTAACTAGCCCATGGCCTTTCGCAATGTGGCTTAGACATAGAAGGTCCAGGTCCACTTCCAACAGCACCAGGCAACAGGAAGTTCTTTCTTGCGGCAACGGACTACTTCACAAAGTGGGTGGAAGCAGAAGCCTTGGCGTCAATCAAGAAAAAGATGTGAAGAAGTTTGTCTGGCAGAACATCATTACTCGCTTTGGCATACCAAAGGCACTAATCTCAGACAACGGCACTCAATTCGATGGTAGGATTTTCAGAGGCTTCTGCGAAGAGTACAAGATAGAGTTCTACAATTCTACACCGGCATATCCTCAAGCAAATGGCCAGCAGAAGCGTCAAACAAGGTAGTCTTGGATGGATTGAAGAAAAGGCTAGAAAAGCCAAAGGCAAGTGGGCAGAAGAGCTCCCCCATGTCTTATGGGCTTACCGCACCACGCCTCGACGTTCGACAGGAGAAACACCATTCTCCTTAGCTTATGGCATGGAAGCAGTCATCCCATTAGAAGTTGGCCTCCCCACAATTCGAAGCGAAAACTTTGATCCAGACCTAAATGGCGAAGCCATAGCATTGGAACTTGACCTTGCGGAAGAAAGAAGAGACAGAGCATTAGTTCACATCGCCTCTTACCAACAAGAGTTGTCCAGAAAGTATAACAAAACAGTGCATCCAAGGCAATTTAAGATCGGAGATTGGGTACTGCGCAAAGTGATGGGAAATACCTTGGTTCCAGGAGATGGCAAGCTAGGACCTAACTGGGAAGGACCTTACAAAGTGGTCGGATTAGCAGGCAAAGGGGCATACCACTTGGAAGATGAGGACGGCAAAGCAATTCCCAGACCATGGAACACAGCAAATCTCAAGTTGTTTTATTTTTAGCTTTTTTCCTTTTACATGTATGTAATTTTCTACTTTCTCAATAAAAATCGATTCTTTTTCAGTATATTTATTTTCTGTAGAAAGTAGCCTTAGTAAGTTAGTAGCGTTGTAAACATAGTTGGCCGAATTAAACCAACTATGACTCTTCCTAAGCCCAGGATAAGGATCCAGGCTGCAGGGTATTTGGACGGAAAAACCAAACACTTTATTCTAAGTTGGCTGGAAAAACCAACTTAGAGGTTGGCTGGATTAAACCAACACACCTCCTAAGCCCAGGATCAGGATCCAGGCTGCAGGACGTTTGGTCGATACAACCAAACACTTTATTCTAAGTTGGCTGGAAAAACCAACTTAGAGGTTGGCTGGATTAAACCAACACACCTTCTAAGCCCAGGATCAGGATCCAGGCTGCAGGACGTTTGGTCGATACAACCAAACACTTTATTCTAAGTTGGCTAGAAAAACCAACTTAGAGGTTGGCTGGATTAAACCAACATTTTGTACTCTTCAGCCGAAGTAAGTTTATGGCTGAAAGAGTGGTTGGTTGGACTAAACCAACACTTTGTACTCTTCAGCCGAAGTAAGTTATATCGGCTGAAGAGTGGTTGGCTGGATTAAACCAACACTTTGTACTCTTCAGCCGAAGTAAGTTTATGGCTGAAGAGTGGTTGGCTGGATTAAACCAACCTTTGTTTCTCTTCAGCCGAAGTAAGTTATATCGGCTGAAGAGTGGTTGGCTGGATTAAACCAACACTTTGTACTCTTCAGCCGAAGTAAGTTATATCGGCTGAAGAGTGGTTGGCTGGATTAAAACCAACTCTTTGTAATCTTCAGCCGAAGTGAGTTATATCGGCTGAAGAGTGGTTGGCCAGTAAGATAGATAGCTAAACCGTGATCATAGTTGTGCAAATAAGTTCATGAAAAATTCATTGAATACAGGCATACATACACGAAACCGGAATAAGAGTTGAAGAAATTTTTCATTGAACTACAAACCAAGTACAATTAAGGGACCGCAGCCCGGTACAAAAGTTCAGAACAAAAGAAGAAAAATGAAAAATCAGCGGAGAAGATTATCAAGCTCGGCATCGAATTCTGCATCATCATTCGCCTGGAGTCCGGTGTCAGAGGGGAGCACGGTTTGAAGTACGAGTTCGGTGTCAGCCTGAACTCCGGTATCAGTCGGCTGCAGCTCAAGAGTTGGATCTTCAGTAACTAGCTCAGACAGAACTGCTTGATCATTCTGCTGTTCATTGACAACCGGAGTATGAGATGGCTCCTCATCTTCTTCATCATCATCGTCATCATCATCACCGGACCCTTCGAGAAATTGCCTCTGAAGGTCGGCAGCGTACTGCGCCAGTGAAGCCGGAATAGAATACTGTGGAGCATCGTAGACCTCGGTGTCGGATGTACAACCGAGTCGCTCCACAGCACTCCTCCAACCGCATTTGAAAAACAGATCTTTGGTTGCGTCGCATTGAAGGGTGTAGGCGTCCTCTGCCTCCTTGAAACCTCACTTTTCGGCGTCTTTCATGTCCTTCTTCAATTGGGTTATTTCGGCGTCCTTTGCACTTTCGAGTCGCGCCATCTCCCACAAGAACTTATCTTTCACTTCGGTAACAGCAGCAGTTTATCACTGTCAGCCGAGGCAACTAGTCCGGTCAGACGTGCTACCTCGGCCTCCAGCTCGGCCGACTTCTGCTGAGATCGAGCTAGCTCGGCAGTTTTGGTTTCGGCTTCCTTCATGGCTTGCCTTGTGGATTTTCGTAGTTCCACCACTTGCCTGTGAGCGATTGTGTTCTTCTGATGGCCTGCAAAAGAATAGTAAGTTCCCTTTTTAGCCGAGCTAAGAGTTGGAAAAAATTAGATTGATCAAAAGAGGACAGTGCTACTTACCAGATCATGGATTTTGTGGATGACCGGATGGCCTCAGCTCGGTATTTAGTTGCTTGCTGTGGTGCTCCATGTCTTTGGGAAGACAAACACCCCTGCCCAGGTTGAAGGCCAGTAGGTGATCCTTCTCAGCAACAACCGAGTCACTGTCGTGGATATCTCGGTTGTTGAAGACGAAGGGTGGAGCCCATTTGTTGCTGTCAGCCCGGTCCGACTGTTCCGGTTCGAGGCTAGGTTGGGGGCTCGGTGGAAGGATGGTGTCATCTTTGTCAACCAAACGCTACTCGGTCTCGGTAGTCCGGGCGCGCTTAGCTCGGCGAGAAGAGGATGGCTATTGAGATGGGAGGGCAACGACGGCCTCATTGCTTCGACCGGTTTGCGGTACCTCGGCCCTCGTTGTTGCGGTTAGCATTGCTTTCAGTCTGTTTTTCTTCGCCATTTCCTGTTCGGCTGTGAGTGGCACTAAGTTTATCTCGGGCAAGGTGGGGTCCGGTTCCGGTGCTTCCTCGAGTAGGAAGTCGGTCACCCTCGCTTTTCGGCGACCGGTGTAACGGTATGTCGGTTCGAAGTCTAGCAATTTAGCCCAACTTCTTTCCCGAACCCGTAGTGCGGCGCGCAGAACGCTAGGTTGGGGTAGTTGTATAGAGAGTGAAGATGAGCTGAATCTGCAAAAAGAAAACAAACTGTTAGTTCGGTTCAAAAGTAAAAAAAACCGAGATAAAGAAGAGTGAGAAAGGCAACCGGAGTATGTATACCGGGTTCTCCTTTTTTCCAATTTATTCTTCGGCCAGGAATCTGGGCTTGATGGTCTTCGAAATTGCCAGACACCCAGAAGAAGTCATCATCATTTAGGTCTTTGTCCGGTGTGTGCTTAATTATTTTTTCCCGGCCTCGGCGTATTCTCAAGTAATAACACCAACCTTCATTCTTGGATCCTAATGAGTACTGGTGGAGTATTTCGGCTAAGCCTAGGTTGAGACCGGTCTGGCGGTTTAGGGCGTCTATGCCCATTATTATACGGTATGTGTTGGTGGAGAGTTGGGTTGGGCATAGTCTGGTTTGCCTTAGAAACTCACAGATTAAAGGCTGGACTGGGAATCGTAGTCCGGTTTCTATTATTGACTGAATGGTAAAGGGGACAGAGCCCTTGTTGCCCCATGGGTCAACATCTTGTTCGGCTAGGGCGAGATTTACATCGGCTGGAATGCTGTAATCTTTTCTAAATTCGGCTAAGCCGTCTGGGGTCTCTACTAAAAACCTATACTTCCCCATTTATGGTATAACTTATGAAATAAATTAAGAATAAGTTACTGCGGTTGACGAAGTTGTGCTCAGAAGCTCGGTCGAGCCTTCAAAGAGGATGGCTTGGGCAACCTAGAGTCTGCAAAGTGGAAGAACAGAAGGGTTAGCACAGATTGTTGACTGTGCTTCAAAAACAAAACAAGGAAAGAGAAGTCTTATTTCGGCCACGCAGAGTACTATGGGATCTACCTCGGTTAACAAAGGTGGTTGTTATCTCGGTTTAACAAAGGTGGTTGTTATCTCGGTTTTACAAAGGTGGTTGTTGTCTCGGTTTGGCAAGGAGCTTGGTTATCTCGGTTCGGACTATGGTTTTTGTTACTTCGGTTAAGCGTCAGGGGGCAACTTTCTGAGTTCGGTTCAGGAACTGAAAAAGCTGGCTTAGCCCCCCAAGGCTTAGCTCGGTTTAGGGCCAGGACTTCTAGTTCAAGTGCATTTTTATTTCGGCTAGTGTGAATCAGATGGAGATCTATCGAAACTACTGTGCTATGTGCAAGTTGTAGTTCGGTTGAAGTATACCTAAAACTACATACAGCACAAACAACATCCTAGTTCGGTTGGGTCGTGTTTTTAGATCTAAGCTATGTTCTACAGGTTGCATCATGATATTCAAAGTGTTCTTATGAAGGTTTTTTCCCAGAAAGCAAAAATAGTGTTTTGCAAAAACACATACAACATATTACGATGGATTGAATAAACACGGAAAGAGAAACAAATGCATGATGCTTACCTGGTAGAGAGAAAGAAGAGTAAGATGGAAGCAAATGGCAGCAAAGCACGAGCTTCAGTGGTGTGAGATTGAAAAACAGTGAGGGCACAGGGAGAGAGAGAAGACTGAGTAAGTGTAACAACGCCCGCGGGGGACCTCGCTACAGTTCGGACTCGATTTTGTTGCGGTTCTAAATCTCGAACCAAAGAGTCCAAATCCGGCAAACCGTTTTGAGAAAAACTGATTTTTTGAAAGAAGTGCCAAACATGGACTGCTTTGCCAGATAACAGAGTCGCCACCTAAATATTTTTTAAATGGGAAATTTAGGAAACCCTAACTCAGTGCCAAAGGCCACGTGTCCGTCATCACCAAAGTTGGCTCGGGAACTCGGGTACGATTGGGGAAGGTCACATCGTGAGCACCCCCGCTCGCCCGGTCAAAGACCGGCCTCTACTAACCATGATATCTGTTTTTGAAAACCTTGTGAGTTCTTATTCCGATTATTAGCCTAGGATTACTATGTGATGCTCGCAGCAAACAAGTATAGACTGGGCCGCCTGAATTGGAACAAAACATTTGAAAATGGTTTGATGGTGCTACCCGCAGGTAGGCTAAAACGCGGATTTGCCACCCTCAGGTGGGCTTAGAAAACATGATTGATGAATTGTCCCAATTCAGATAACTCAACCTCCACCCACAGGCATTCAAGGCAGATATATCACATAAGCACATAGCCTCATGGCAAGCATGCTATCATGGCAACACTCACACGCATGCAAGTATGCTAAAGCATAAAAGCTCACCTAGTACTCCAAGCCAAAACAGAAGCTACATTAGAAATCATGCATGGATCCTAAGTATACAGAATGCCTAATGCAACACATGCAAAATGCAACTATAGCAGGCTCGGCTATTCTAAACATGGCATATGAAATGCTACAACTATCATGTATTCAATTTGGAATTGAAATACGAATGCAGTTTGTATGATGCGCCGAGCCCGGTGCATGCAAAACAGATGAATGATGCAAACATGCTGTCATACTGTATGCTAATTGAAATATGCCCTATATCTAACCATCGTAAGCGGGTAAAAAAAGGGAGAAAGAAATGGGGTTGGAAGACATACATCACACTCACACACCCTTATTACAATTATGCCTCGCGCAGAGGGTCCGAATAAATAATACAGACCCAATGAAAGAATAATACAGTCCGAATAATATACAAATTTTTAATTAATTAACAAATTAATTACAGAAAAGTAAAACTGGCACGCAAGCCAGGGACTGCCTTGCTTCTGATGTATGATGTATGTTGGGCTGCCTGGCGCGAAAATCCACCGGGATGCCCTGATTAGCCTCTGTTTGCAGTGTTTCTCAAAATGCGCGCCAGACTCCGAAAGTTGCTAATCTCTGAATTTTGCTGCAACAGAGAGCAGGAAAAGGGCACAGCAGTGTATTTCACAAATATATGCATGCCTCGATCCTCGTGCCACCAATCACGCATACCGATGCATGATGGCCGAGGAGTCGAATTGCACAACTCAATATAGGGATGAATGCAGATGAATGCTAAAACAACACTTAACTCCATCATGGATAATCCGGAGTGTCGGTGACTGGGGAATTGAGACACACTCCGTTACTCGGAGTACAGAATGTACCTCGTTCCCGTGCAACACGCATGATATGCATGAAATGCAATCAACATGTGATATGGCATGCACAATGCTATGAAAATGAGTAACCTCGAAATGCGTGCACACGGACACGCAAACCGAGGTAATGCATGAATGCAATCTAAGATACAACCTAGTATGCACAATTCGGATGAAAAATGGAGATGCCTCGAAATGCGTGCCCACGGGCACGCAAACCGAGGAATGCGGAACGACATGCGAAGTGCAATGGTGGGCTTATACCAACATGAGGGAGCCTCAGCCACACTCACATAGGATGCCGGAATGATAAAAAGAGATGCCTCGAAATGCGTGCCCGCAGACACGCAAACCGAGGAACACGGAATGACATGATGGGCTTACGCCAACATGAGGGAGCCTCAGCCACTCTCACATAGGCTGCCGAGAGACGAAAGTGAAGTGCCTCGAAATGCGTGCACACGGGCACGCAAACCGAGGCGATAATGTGAGATGCAAACCGGATAAAACCGAAATGCCTCGAAATGCGCGCCCACAGGCACGCAAACCGAGGCGATGACGAAATGAGAAAATCGGATAAAACCGAAGTGCCTCGAAACGCGTGCCCACAGGCGCGCAAGTCGAGGCGATGATGAAAGATGAAAATCGGATAAAACCGAAGTGCCTCGAAACGCGTGCCCACAGGCGCGCAAATCGAGGCGATGATAAAATGCAATGAAAATCGGATAAAACCGAAGTGCCTCGAAACGCGTGCCCACAGGCGCGCAAATCGAGGCGATGATAAAATGCAATGAAAATCGGATAAAACCGAAGTGCCTCGAAACGCGTGCCCACAGGCGCGCAAGTCGAGGCGATGATGAAAGATGAAAATCGGATAAACCGAAGTGCCTCGAAACGCGTGCCCACAGGCGCGCAAATCGAGGCGATGATAAAATGCAATGAAAATCGGATAAAACCGAAGTGCCTCGAAACGCGTGCCCACAGGCGCGCAAATCGAGGCGATGATAAAATGCAATGAAAATCGGATAAAACCGAAGTGCCTCGAAACGCGTGCCCACAGGCGCGCAAATCGAGGCGATGATGAAAGATGAAAATCGGATAAAACCGAAGTGCCTCGAAACGCGTGCCCACAGGCGCGCAAATCGAGGCGATGATAAAATGCAATGAAATGACACACGGAATGCCGCGATGGGCTTATACCAACATGGGAGAGCCTCAGCTCACTCACATAGGAGGCCGTCGGATAAAACAGAGGTGCCTCGAAGTGCGTGCCCACAGGCACGCAAACCGAGGCAATGCATTAAGGCACGAAATGACATGAGAAATGATATGCAAGCATGGCAAAGGAATTTCAGCACTCACAAATGATGTAAAATAGCCCCGAAATGATACGAAATGACAACCGAAGCATGCAATCATCCCGAAAATGTGAAATTAAGCCCCGAGATGGCCTATAGCCATGCTATACATTCAAAATATGATCATGGCAGCAATAAAAGTAGCAAGGCAGTCCCAAATATGGCATTTTTTCAGTACAAAACAAGGCCCAATTATGATCACAAGTATGACAACAATAGCTTGCAAAAATATGGAAAAAGAGAGGAATTACAAAGCGAGTGGTATCTACAATGCTTAAACCCAAAAACTCAGTTCTACAAAATTAAATAGGGGCCAAAAACATGCATATTTACAGTAGATGAGATCCTCTAATTCAGTGTGTGGATATGCTCAAAATGGCATGCAAAAATGAGCCAATAAGGGGCTACAACATGAGGTACCATAAGCAATGCTCAAACAACTTTAAACCCTTAACAAAAGATGAAGAATAGACAATTCTAAGGCACTTTCTAAGCCTGATGAAGACTCAAATCAGTGGCTAAGCAAGCCTAAACAAACATGCAATTTTACGGTAAAATTGAAGGATTACAAAACAAGTACCAAAACCAGTCATCAAATGGACTAAGACCCTTAACAAAGAATGAAAAATGGACCAAAATAAGGCACTCTCTAGGCCTGATGAAGGCCAAAAAACAGAAGGCAAAATAGTCTAACAAAGCATGCAAGATAGGCATAGAACATGGATTCAAAGCAAGTGTATGATAGAGGAGGAAAACATGGTTGAGCCCTTCTTCAATGTTGAAGAGGGGCTCAAAATGAGCACAATATCAGTAGGTTTCATACTCCAAATCAAATCACAAATAGGCTAATTAACTCATGCAATTTTACGGTAAAATTGAAGAATTTCAAAGGAAGTGCATGCTAGAGTCACCAAACATGATGGAGCCCTTCTTCAATGTTGAAGAGGGGCTCAATAAAAGCCCACTAACAGTTTACATCAGTCTCGAAATCAGATCACTCATAAGGCAAATAAAGCATGCAAATTAATGGCCTAAAGAGTGCTATTGAAGGAAGTATATGAAGGAGACACCAAACAGGGTTGAGCCCTTCTACAATGTTGTAGAGGGGCTCAAAATAAGCACAAAATCAGTAGGGGTCGGAGCCCAAAACAGAAAGCAAATAGGACTAAGAAAAGACTCAAAAAAATGCAAGAAAAATGGATTTAGGAACTTACCCTTGAAGACAAGTCTTTTGCCTCTTCTTGCCTTGATGAAAGGTTTCTAAGCCTCTGAAGATCACTCTCTTGCTGCTGGAATGGAGTTGATGGAAGTGGTGCTTGGAGTTGGTGAAGGATTGGCCTAGGAAGCTTGAAGTTTTTCAAGGTTTTGGCTATGGAGAAGGAGGCTATGGAGGAGGGGCTCTCTTAGAAAAAGTTTGTAACCCTAGCAAGGGGCTGTCCAGCCCTTTAAATAGATCAACAAAAGATGTAAAAGTGGAGGGAATTGCATCCAAGCATTCCCTCCCAAAATATCCCCCGGATGGGGGAGATATTTTGGAAAGCAGCTGGACAGCTGGAATGAGCTGGAAAGCAGAAGCTGGCCGGCCAGGTGTTTTTCTTGAAGGTGGCCGGCCAGCCACCCCCCATGGCCGGCCAGCCACCTCCCATGGCCGGCCAGCCACCCCAAAAAATGAAGTTGAAAATTTCGGGCCGACCACCATGGTTTAGGGTCCTCCCAAGTGTAGAATAAGGCCCCAGGGTTGGAATCTGGCAACTCTGAAACAGAGTCACAACATAGAGCTTGAAGGAGAGGCTCAAAAATGAAATCAACAATTGCTGGCCGACCACCACTTTTTTGTGTCCTCCCAGATGTGTAGAACAAGGTTCCAAGGTCGGAAATTGGCAACACTGAAGCAGGAGCCACAACATAGAGCTTGAAGAAGAGGCTCAAAAATGAACTCTTGAATTGCTGGCCGACCAGTACTTTTTTGTGTCCTCCCATGTCCCCTGATCACAGATATGTAGCTTTGGTTGGAAGAAAATATCCCCAGGGTGTTCAACATTGGCCCGGAAGTGAGCAAAACGGGCGCCGGAGGAGCGAAACTGGTTATCTGGGATAATTGCTGGCCTCCCACCTCCAGTGATCTTCCCAATGTTGAAACAGAGGTACCTGCCAAAATTGAACAAAAAACTAATGAGAAATGAACGCTCGGGGCCAAAACCGAGCCATTCGGGATCCCGAAAATGGGCTGCGGGTGCCGGAAGTGGTGTTCGGCAGCGAAGTGGGTATCTGCAACTCCAGTGTCCTTCGGAATGACAAAACAGAGGTTCCTGCCAAAAATCAGAGAAAACTGATACAAAATGAAAGCTCGGGGCCCAAATCACGCAATTCGGGGTCCCGAAAACCGGCTGTAGACACCGGAAGTGGCATACGGCCACGAAGTGGGCATCGGGGGCCCCAGTGTGCTCTGTTATGATGAAACAGAGATACTAGCCAAGAACCGGAGAAATCGGAGATGGTTGGGCGGTCCCGAGCCGAGGCACACGGCCTGACGGCCCCGAAAACCGGGAACCGGGCTCCGAAATGGGCAAAATGGCCTACGGCCACGAAATGTAGCTCACGGCCACCGGGAGATAGTCTACAGGACTACTCCCTTCCCTCAGGAAAGAAAACAGAGAAAACCGAGTCTGGTTCGCAAACCGAGACAAGGCACAGAAGAGAATTCGGAAGTCCGGAGGCAGGGCACACGGCCGCGACTCTGAGACTTCTGAACGAGCACAGTATGCAACATCACCGAGCGCTCAATCGGTGACGTCTGAGTCTTAAGGTCGGTCAAAAATGGGGTGTCTACAGTAAGTACGGTGAATGATTTTGAAATACCAAAGGGCTTTGTTTTGTGTTTGTGAGAGTAAAGGCGGGAACTGTTCAAAAGTTGCGAAATACGAAGACGGCGGTACAGCTGTGAAAGACCAGTAATAAGCTGCCACGTGTCATTGGAATTGTAAGCGGTTCAGTTGCTATGATTGAAGAGACGTTTTGACCGGACAAGGGCAGCTCGGCTTAAAAGTAGCTCGGCTCCGAAGACTTCAGAGTGTTAGCTCGGCTGGAAAGGCTAACAAGCATATTGGCTCGGCTGGAAAGGTTAAAAACTTTAGCTCGGCTGATAGACAGGTAATCCCTATCATGCTCTGCAGATGGAATTAAGGGGCAATTGAGAGGGTAACTTATATACAATTGGGCCGAGCTGGGTATTGGGCCTTAGGGCCGAAATGAAAAGGGCCGAGTAGAAAGGCCATGTAGGTTACTCCGGTTTGGAGAAGTAACTTTGAAGATAGACCGGTCACACAGCCGTGGTGGTTAGCCCGGTCTCGGAAGGACTTAGTTCTACTCCGGTTGAGTGGAGTAGCACGAAGGTTTCGGTCTTCGATAGTTACTTCGGTTATAGCATGTGAGAAACCGAAGTAAACTGTGGTTCTAAAGATAGCTCGGCTTTTAACTCCCTTATGGATAGCTCGGTCTTAGTATGGGAAAGCCGAGGTAAGGAAGAGTAAAGTGAGGGCCGAATTAATAATTACTTCGGTCCTGAAGTAGTCCGGCCATAAGAAGAACCATCTCACTTGGTTCAAGCAGTGAGGGGGGTGTTGGAGGATAAGCATTGTCTTCCAGGAGTATGAATCCAAGGAGGACTCTACGCAAGGAGGAGTAATCCTATAAGGACTCTGCACATGGAGGAATAAGAGTCCTACCAGGATTGTGCCACGCGAAACCTATATAAACTCACTAATATCACCTTTGGAGAGGTAATGCAACTTTGCTCCCTGACTACATTGAGCTTTTGCCTATTTGTCTTGTTGACTGACTTGGGCATCGGAGAGGTTTCCGGCACACACCCGCCGGCCAGCTCACGTTTGTGTTTTCAGGTGACCAAGCGACGTCGTACGGAGGAACGCAGACTTGATCAACAGGATTATACGAGAAGGTATATTTCTTTCCCGTACAGTGAATATTACCATTGATATCACAATGTGAATATTTACATCATATTCCATCATATTTCTTGGTGAAGATTGGGGGTTCTATGGGTGTCAATAATCAACAATACCAATATTGATAGAGGGAAAAAACCAAAGAGTTCATTACCAAATCACAACCATAAACAACATTAATAACAAATGAATGTAATATTCGACAAAAAAATCAACATCAGCAACATGGACAAAGAGTGAAAATAGGGAGTTCATTCCAAAATCAAATCCAAAAACAACAATAATAATAGGGTAATGTAAATATATACATTGGTGATCACATTATGTTATCGTTGGCTGAAAAACAGAGAGGTAGAAAGGAATGTAAAATGTACATTTGTTTCTTAATATTATTCATATTCAACAAAAAAATCAAAATTACCAACATGGACAAAGAGTGAAAATAGGGAGTTCATTACAAAATCAAATCCAATGTAAATACATACATTGGTGATTACATTACGTTATCATCATTGACTGAAAAACAGAGGGTGAAAAGGAATATAAATTGTACATTTGTTTCTTAATGTTATTCATGTTCAACAAAAAAATCAACATCACCAAGATAGATAAAGAGTAAAAATAGGGAGTTCATTACAAAATCAAATCCAAAAACAATAATAATAATAGGGCATTATAAATATATACATTGGTGATTACATTATGCCATCATTGACTAAAAAACAGAGGGTGGAATGATGGTGCTTACTTTTGCTCCTCATTGTAGGTGGGTATGGAAATTGACGGGCCACACTCAGTCGACCAGCGGGAAACATAGAAGAACGAACCACCCTCCTTCTGATATAAACCTTCGCAACGGTGAGATGAAGTGGAATATCAGTGGCAGACGATAGTGGGCGGTGGAGGACAATGGTGGTGAGGCAATGTGAATCTAGGATTACAGTTTGGGAGTTTTTTGGGGCCAACAATGAAATTTTTTTGAAAAATCAGTGTTTTGTGGGATGAAAAGATAGAATATAAATAATTTGTTTTCAGAATGAAGTGTGCACAGGAGAAATGGAGGGATGATACTTTGATCTTACTATACTGAATAGGATCTAATAAAATAATCAAAAATAATTTAAATTTTATGATATAAAACAATTAGAAGTGGGATTTATGAAAAAAAAACTCCCTATTGCTAATTTGTTATCTCATATGTTTATAAAAAATCATTAAAAAGTCCCTCCAATCGGGCCTAAATACGGGTATCCAGATGAGTCCGGGTTCAAATCAATTTTGAGGTCCGATCTTATCATCTCTCTCTCTACTCTGCGATCACTGTTGCGACTGATCAATGAGCGAGAGAGAGGGGGTTATCAAAATCTTTGGAAAATGGGTGATGCTCTCTTTGAACTTGAACAGATTCTCCGATCCAAGCAGGTATTTCTAGGGCTTTTTTCCCCATTCTGTTTATGCATATTATATATACACACTCACACTTACATTTGATTCAAAGTTATGAAACCATAGCTCGATGCTGCCAATATCAATTTTTTTTGCATATAGTTTCCCTTTTTTATTTTCTTGCGATTCGCAGTTTCAATTGTAGAGAGTTTAGCATTTGTTTTGAAATAAATGCAATAACTTTTTAGGATAAATCTGAAAGAGTTAGAAGGGATTCAGAGTTGTTGCATTTCTGTCAAACCAAATCGCCAAAAACAAATGCTAAACTCTTGGGTGTTCAGTTTCGCTTTCATTCAAAGAGATTTCGTTGTTTTTCATTTCTAAAGTTTGGAGAGCAGTGTGTGCCTTTTTTTTCACTTTATATTTGGAAAAACTCCACTTTACCCATGTGGTTTACTCCATGAACGGTTTACCTCCGTTATTTTGAAATAAGACATTCCGTCCAAGTTAATAATAAGTATGAAAAGCCTTGGCCATAAGCCTTGAGGTTCCAGGTTCCACTCCGCCAGCCACCCGAGCGACAGCACATATGTTTGGTAGGACGAACCTTCCAGGTCTGGGTGAACCGTACCTAGTGTCAGGTGTGTGGGTTCGAATTTGTGCCTGTGTGCTAGTCCACAATTTACCACTACATGATTGAATGTCTCTACTATGCAGCGCTACCTAAAAATGAAATAAGTGCCAGGACATAAGGGGTGGGTCATGTTCTCATTTTCAAATGTCACGATAAACCAGACATGGAGTAAAGCACGGGGTTTAAGTGAATTTTGTTTTCCAAAAAATTGACGAATATGTCTTTGGTTTGCACAATGAGGTTACTTGGTTATAAAGGGTATTTTAGTCTTTTTACTTAAGTTATTAATGGGCCTGACGGTGCCTTTTATTTTAGTTCGCAAATCACAAGAAGTTATGTGTTTATTTTTAAATGATAGGTGTTATGCAAAACCACAAGGGATAAAGTGAAATTTGCGATTTATATTTTAACATTCGTTGAGAAAACTAGCTGAAAATGGATCCTCCTGGAGCTACATTGTGTGCTTTTTTATTTGAATTTTGGTCGGTGTTTATTATTGTTGTTAGCAGTTATTTTTGGCTAATATTAAATACAAATTTGGGTTTATATTGTGATATGAATGGGCAGGTAAAATTTACGAGTCAAGAAGCAAATGTTCTTATGATGTGCAAATCTAATGCTATTAAGGATTTTACAATTGGGGCTGCTGGTGGTGGTGGTGTCACTTGGCTAGGTACTTTGGTATGCTCGTATAATATATTTAGCCCTAATTTCTCACAATCATGATAGGGTTTGAAAGCATTTGCAATTTCTAATGAATCAAATCAAAATTTAGAAGCCAAGTCATCATTTTTGTTTCCTTTAAATTATTAACAATTCTTGAAATAGCCAAAATATTATGGGAAAAAATAGAAATAAAGTAATTAAATTGCATTATTAATTGGTTTAGGATACAAATAAATAATTGACACAAACATGTGTGGCATAGGTTACACCATTCTCCACATTGGCCTTGGCCATCCTATCTCTTCAATTCATGGTAATTTAGTATTGCTATATTCTCATAATCTTGATAGAGAAATGAGTTCATGTGTGATTTGTATGAAACTTGTACAAATATGTACATTAACATATTTCTCCCTCTCTCCCTCTCCCTCTCCCTCTTTAAAATTATTAACAATTCTTGAAGTAGCCAATATATTAGGGGAAAAAATAGAAATAAAGAAATCAAATTGCATTATTAATCGGCTTAAGATACAAACAAATAATTGCCGCAAACATGTATGGCATAGGTTACACCATTCTCCACATTGGACTTAGCCATCCTATCTCTTGAATTCATGCATAATCTTGATAGAGAAATGAATTCATGTGTGATTTGTATGAAACTTGTACAAATATGTACATTAACATGTTTCTCTGTGTGTGTGTGGGCGTCCCTATGTGTATGACTTGTGTATTTATATATGTTCACATTTTATTTATGACACAAGTCCAACAACAAGTTCTTAGCTATTAGAAAATATTCTTCCAAATTTTATGGAAAATACTACTTGACCTATACAAGTGAAGATTGTTGATAATGCATTAGTTCACATTAATTTTCATTTTTATTTGTTTAAAATTTTCCCTTTCCTCACTATACAATTGCCTAGAAGATGGCTGTTACCCAATGATGTTCCTGCTTATGTGAGGGTGGGGCTGCTTGTTTGGTGATAGACCTAACCTCTGTGATTATTTCATAGAAGTGGGCCAAGTGGTTGTCTGCTAACCTCATACTCAAATTTGCATTTTTACACTACATCCAAGCTATTACTGATGTAGGACAGTGCCTTAAGGGCTGTTCTGGGGCTGTGAAAGTGCTGAAATTTAAGAAGGGAGAAGAAGATAGATCTAGGAATCACTCCTAGAATCCCTTAGGCATCACACTTGGGGTTTGATTGCATCATACAATCCATAAAGAAGCTTCAAAGAACTCAACTTTTTATAAAATATTAACTCCATCAATTATAAGTATTACGTGACTTTATATAGGATTAGGAGACTTCCTAAATCTACTAGAACAAAAAAAAGGAAACTACTAAAATATTTTTGATTTCTAAAACTAATTTAAAACCAAATAAGAAATAAAAATAAAGTCTAATTAAATAACTTGACACACAAGACGACCCATGGGTGACCCATACCACCCATGTCAGCAAATATAAATTACCAAAATATCCGTAATCTTAAAAATCATAGAAAACATAAAAATAATAATAAAATAAGACTCTAATAATACTAGAAACGTAGTTGTAGAAGCTTTCTATCAATTTCTCTATGAAATCATGCCAATGTCCAAGTATCATCACTTCTCTGAATTTAGGTTTCCTTGAGCTTCTTATACTTTGCAGCAATTACCATTATGGCTTAGTGGTTCAAACTCGGCCTACTGATCTGGAGGGTGTAGGTTTGAACTTGAGGACTACCACTGTGCAAATTATATGCCAAAGGTTAGTTCTACGCCCAATCTACCTATCCCAAACCTCCATCCAATGGGGATTAAACTAGGTGTACATTTTCATCCGAATTCTTACCATTACACTAATTCCTTGTTCTTAAAGCATGATTAATTTTTAAGTTCCTGAAATGTAAGTTTTGTGAGCCTATATGTCATTTGGATGTTAGGTTTCTTCCTAACTCAAAATTTCAATGTATGTTAGGCTTAATTACAGGCATCTTCTTCTTCTGTAATATTTCTAAAAGAAAACCCTTGTACGGATGAGCAGACTCTATTGATTGTCTCTAATCAGTGAGACTTGTTATATATCATTATAATTATTATTGTTGTTTACTCGAGGAATGGGTTCATGCTCCATTTGATAGGACGTTTTTTTGTAACCCATGATATTTATCATCGGTTATTTTTGGCAGGTATTGCTACTTAAATTGGTTAAATATATGGTTTTGTAGATGTGTGTGTGGTCATGTTATTGTTGTAATCATTGTTTTGTTCCTGGTTTGTTATGCTGAGCTTTAGTAATTTCTCTAAACTAATTATAATTTTTATTTTTTGCAATCCTTCTCTTGGCAGCAACTAGAAGGCTAAATAATTTATTTCGCATCAACCTTTCAGCGGGTAAGAGATAAATCAATCAATCAATCTCCCTGCCTCCCCCCCCCCTCTCTCTCTCTCTCCTAGTTCTTTATTGGAGGCAGAAGTGGAAGACTTGTCAGGTTTGCCGCACTGATCACTTTGTTCTGATCGTTTTGATGACATTAGAAGTGTTACTTTTCTTTTGACTGAGGAGATCAGATAGCTCAACGTTAGTGAAACCTTTTGGAAGAGTTTAAAACCTAGTGATTCCTTTTATATGGTGTGATGTTATTTTCTCTTTCTTTTTTGCTTTTCCTTTCTGATTGGTGCTACATTATGCAGCAGGAAGTCATACTTATCAAAGACACACACAGCTAGAGATCATGATGTTCAACAAAAGGCATAAGTACACTTTATCAATTAAAATGCCAATCAATCAAGCTGACACCAAAATTTTGAAAACATTAGATGTTTGCTTTTGTTAGGAAAATGAAGTATGAGCATGAAAACGTTCTAAGAGCTATAGTGAGTTAAAAACTTCATGCGTACACTTGATCTCAAAGATCTGCACATGCATGGAGTAATAGAAGCAATATCTAAATAGCAAGCTTACACATGCAGGTCACAAATGGATCCTTACGTGCTTTGAAACAGTAGTCCCATGAAATGCTATGATGGTTTCCATTGTTGAGCACACTGATATGTGTGTATAGATAATCCTAGTGTTGTTGGCAGGATCACTTTTGAAGATTCATTATTCTTGTCATTTTATTTTATTTTTTTACTTTTATTTATTTTTTTGCCTGCACAATTCGTTATTTCTACATAATTGCAGGAACTGCTGTTGCTTTTGGCTTGTGGAGATTTGGTAGGTCGCTAGATTCTTGCATTGGACATATACTTTCCCTTGAAGGAAGTAGGATGCAGAAGGAGTTAGCAAATATGTAGGTTCTCACCCATTTGCCAATATGTTATAAGCCTTTCCCTTGAGAGCACTTAAGTAATATGTTTTCACATGAGAATGAACATTAGATCCTCAAGAACACCAATCGACATAAGTGCGTATAGCCGATCAAAATTCAGCAGACAAGGTGTCTGACTGTTCTGGTGTGTTATGCAATAGATTGAATGACTCAAATCGCTAATACTTTTTTATTCCTGTTTTCGGTCAGTAATAAGATCACAGCCGGAACTACTTCATATCCATGATATGTTAATTGTTAAATTTGTCAATTGATGCGATATTGAGCCCACATTTTTTGCTACGAACGAAAGTCAGTCATTCCAGATTTTTTGCTACGAATGAAAGTCAGTCATTCCAGATTTTTTGCTCCGAATCTTTAACATAGTACCCATTGTCGGGTAAAATAGTTTAAGGGTGTTCATATAATTAAAAAGACAATTGAAAGAAAGAAATGAAGCCACTTTTGAATAAAATTATGCTCCAAGGTACCATACTTTTCTGGCTGTTTCCGTTTCGTTCCGTCATTGATATCTATGTAATGCTGCACATATATTGTTTTTCTCTCTTCTATTTTTTTTTTTTTAATGTTATTTCTTTTGCAGAATATTAAAAAGATATCAGAATGATCCAAGGACCATGCAGCTTGTCTCAAAGCATTTCTACTCAGAGAAAGTTTTTGATGATTCATCCACGGATCAGCCAAAGATAAGGTGGCGTTATCGGAATTTCTTTGGTGATAATGTTGCCAATTCTCAGAAGACACATGGCAGTGACTCCTGCAGTGACAAAACTGATTCGGAGAAAACTGATATGGAGAATACTGACGAGCCCAAGCGCTTTTCTGTAAGCATATTTGCTTAACCTTTTAGTTATGACACTGGCTTAAACGCTTTAGATGGAATATGGTAAGAAATAATGATGATTCAATATTTTGTTAACTTCAAAAGATATATATATATATATATACATATATTATTATAACAGGGAAAGGGAAAAAAAAAAAAAAAAAAAAAAAGAAAGAAGAGGAAATGTACTGGTTTTTTGTTTTCTAGGGTTTTCTTTTTTGTCCTTAGTGAACTTTTTCATATTTGAGTGATTTTTTCTTTCAAAACTTTTCAGGTGCATCTAAAAAATAATAAATAAATAAATAAAGACTGAAGTATGAAAAAAAAAAAAAAATCACTAAAGATCAAAAAACATGAAAATCGCATAACAGTTTTTGAAAAGCAAACCAAACATAGCCAATGTTTGCCAGTACCATTCTTCTCTGGAGTTAGGGATGGAATCATTTTTTGGTGGTAAATGGTATCATTTATTCATTATTTGTCATAACCAACAAAGCAAGGACACGTCTAAGAAGATGATGTATACGTGACTGTGTCCACACCGACACTAATTAGCTGGACGATGTATACATGTCAGACGTGTATACACCGACACTAATTAGACAGTTCTCAACGCATGTTAAGCCCATGTTCACATGTGTCTTATTATTTGTTAAAAAAAGTTCAAGACTCGAGCACATATCAGTCACTCGGGGGATTCGTGTCTCCACTGTTTTGACATGAAATACGATAAAATTTTGAAGAAAATAACCTAGGATTGAATGATAAAAGAAAAATATATGGATTTATAGCAATTAATCTCCTCTTTTATTAGACTTTAGAAATTAGTGGTACGCTACATTATTTAATTATCTTTGAATGAAATACTCGTATATATGATATTTAGTTAATATATAAAACTTTATATTTTCTACGTGCTCTCCATGTGTCATGTCCTTTTTTTTAAATTGTCGTGTCAATGTGTCTATTTCAATGCCTTACGTTACCTACTATTTCAATGCCTTTTCTTCAAATAGCATGGAGAAGAAAATGAATGATCTCTCATTTCTCAGATTTACATTTGCTTTTATATGACCTATTTATTCTTGCAGAGGAATTCTAGTGCAGATGCAATCACAAACCCGCTTGATTGTGTTTTTGGAATTCCAGCAAGCAGTGAGGAAATTCATCATACCAATACTTCTGGCACATCTCCCAAAAGGCATGGCCGTGGCCACAAGAGATCTCACCGCAGGCATCGAATGCACCGTCATGAAGTATCGCCAAATTTCCAACTTTCTTGACATTTTAAATTGGCTGACAGAGGCTTGTTGTGAGTTTATCATACAACCCTTTGGAGCAAGTAAGAGTAGTATTCTGAGGATATGCAATTATATATATTTTCAGGTACTTCATTATGTTGAGCATTTTAATAAATTGTTATTATTGCTAATTTTGTTGTTGTTATTGTTACTGTTATTGTCGTGTTGAAGTGGAAATGCATGATGAATTTAAAGGTGAAATTAACATATAATCAGGCTATTAGTTACTTTCTAAATATGCAATCTTAGTCATTTTAAAAAATATAATGGCCCAACTCATTTTAGGTTTTTTTTTCTCTCTTTTTTTTTTTTGTGTGTCCTGAGTGCGTAGTATTGTTGTTCTGATGAAGTTGAATGCCAACCCTAGCTCAAACTAGAACAATGGCAAAACCATGAAATTGGATGTGGTTATGGTTTTTCTTTTTTGGGTTTACTACACTAGAGGTGTTGGAAAAAGTACAAAATTGTGTATGTGTTTTTGTTTTTGTTTTCCAAGAAGCGCAAAAAGAAGCTGGTCTTCTAGCAAGTTATAGACAGCCCCATTCACTTTTTAAGTTTGCTTTAGCAAAACACCATGCAATGTTTTGTTACTCAGCTGTAACATTGAGTACTCATTACAGAGCCATCAAATTAAAGCTAGAATATAAATTCTTACTCTCATTAGATGAAAGTACATACAACCCTTTGAATGTGTAACAATTCAAAGGACTATTTCACAAGAACTAAAAAAAAAATCTGTCAGCATTGGCCACTGGATCCCAACCTACCCCATTTCTCGTTGGCTGGCAATTGACTGTTGTGTATCATCTGCTTGTCCTGTATGTGTGAGCTTCTATTCAACCCCTTCAGATGCTGTACTCTTGCTCTAAAGCTTCACCAGTATGTTTGATGCTTGATCTTCCTATTGCTCATCACCACCTTATTAGTTTCAAAATTTCTGAAATCAAATTTGTTTGCATAATTTGATTGTTCATGATTATCAATCCATTGATCTCTTTTTTTATTTATTAATTTATTTCTTGTAATGCATCATATTCCTAATGAAATCTCTAGTAAAATGAGTGATGTATGTAGTCTGAACCCCACATACAGGGAGACTTTCTGTATTCCGAACTCTCGAACACTTGCTGCACCAAGCCTCACCCTTAACTAGAAGCCATATATATATATATATGTAGTTGTTTCTCGTTTATTCTTAGACTATTACAATGTTGGACAAGTGAGGATGAAAAGTGAGTACACATAATGACAAGTTTAAGCATCATTAATTACCTGTGAACTATGAAGAGGAACTTGTTCTTCCAAGGTTTTTGATTTCAATTACTCTTTTGTTCATTAATGCATGACTTCCTTGCAAGAATTCTTCATGCATAATCATCAATTGCTCCGCGACCTGTTTGAGATATTAATAGCTCATGAGCATCACAAATTATGAACTCAACATTGTAATATACAATAAATGGATGTCATGGGAATAAAAGAAAAATATAATAAAAATAGTCTATTCGAATATAAAACATACTTCCTCAATGCTGCCATCTTCAATATCTGTGTTGAAAGCAAGTAGCAAGCTCTCGTGCAACAAGTTCTCCAAATCTTCTATGTGAAGTTGTTCTACAAATCAAAATGTATGTAATAAATAACGTAACTCAATATTGTTTCAATTTCAAAACGAGAAGTGATTTGTCATAGAAAAAAGCTTCTTACCCCCAGCTGGGGGTCGACCCCCAGTGAGGTGTCACTGGGGGATTGGTCCAAAAAAAAACTTTTTTTTTTTTTTTTTTAAGCGAATAGGGGGTCGCCACCTCACTGGGGGTCGACCCCCACTGGGTGTATGAATCACGGCAACTCGAACCCCAACTGGGTGTATGAATCACGGCTGCAACTTTGCTTGCCTCAATTTCACCTCGTAGCGTTATATTTGATAAAGTTGAAGAGCGAAAGTATATGCAAGATAATAAAACTAAACAAATTATTAATTAATTTATTTATATTTTTTGCATAATAAAACTAAACAAATTATTAATTAATTTATTTATATTTTTTGCATTCATAAATACTTTATTAATCGTTGAAAAAAGTATTTGTGATGGTGTGGCAATGGCAAAACAAGGGTTCACAAATATTCACCTTGTTTGTTTTCACTTTTCAAAAAATATTTTTTAAAAAATTTTACTTTCTTATTTTCTGTGTTTTTTGTTTTTACTGAATTTTTTTAATATTTTAAGTAATTTTTTTACTTTTTAGACACACCTAACATAAATACATCTAAAAAGTAAAAAAATTGTAAAAAAAAATCTTTTAAAAATTCACTAAATACTAAAAATACAAAAAAAATACAAGAATTCAGTATATTTTTTTATATTTTTATGTATTTATTAATTTTTTAAAATATTTTTTCACAAATTTTTTACTTTTTAGATACATCTAAGTAAGGTGCATCTAAAAAAGTAAAAAAAAATATTTAAAATTTAAAAAATATTCACTAAAAACAAAAAAATGCGAAAATCAAAAAAATTAGTTTTCACAAAACTTAATTCAGAAAACTCAAACCAAACACACTGATTGGGATTACAAAAAGTTTTTGCGACAGTAGCATTACCATTGTAACTTATTTGTGATGGAAATTTTTCCCTGATGACATGATGCCAACACAAATAATATATTCAAAATAAGCAGTCTGTACAATGAGAGCATATGTATAGATGGTTGAAATGGGTTTTTTAAAAAAGAAAAAAAGAATACAATATAAGGAAATCAAACAAATAGAAATCCAATATACACACTTTTAATATTATTTCTTTTCGTTTCATTATTTTGAATGAAATTTTAATAATTTCTAGCATATATAACATGATGAAAATCTGTAACTATTGTTGTTCTACATGGAAAAGATTGATTTCAAGTGACCTTTCTAAAAAATTTGTGTATAATTTTAATTCCAATAAAATAAGTTTTGGGTTCAAAGCTCAAGACTAGACTAAAAGCAGGTAGTATTTTTAATTCAATAGTGCCTTTACAAACCATACAAACACATTGTTTTGGTGTGCATGGAATGGAATCTCTAGTGCGGGTGGCTTATGAGGAAGCAAGAACAGGAATAGACCTTTGGATTGGGAGAACCAAGAGAGGATATCAGAGGTGAGTTGGTCAAATTTTTTGAGAGAATCATTGCCTCCCCACTTGTTTTGGATGGCCATTTGAAGGCCATTCCATCCAGACAAGTGCATTGAGATTCCCTCTCGGAAAACAGAGGTAGCCTTAGCCTTGAGAGAATAAGAGGATGTTCTTGAGACGGAACTTGTATTAAATGGTTCCATTCAAAACACATCGATTCAAGTTCCTTCTCTTTGTGAGATTCTTTTGTCTTTAGCTTTTAGTTCTCTATTCTCTCTCCTCTTGAAATCCCACCTCCCTTGTTAGAGAGACAAAGATAGGGAGGGGAAAACATTCAGTTTGAATGAAGGTACAAAGTTAAGAAACAAAGTGGCGTGAAAAGTTGGGATCGGTAGGAGACAAATTCGGAAGGTTGAAAGTTTAGCATAGGAGTAGGAGTAACAAAAATGCTTGTCACCCACTTTCCTAGGCTTTCACTCATCCAATCATCCATTTTCCTATTCAACTCTTTTCTCATTGTCTCTTGGGTTATGATTCATCCCTCTAAAATTAGAGTTTTAATTGAACTCTAGTAAAGTGAAAAATAGAATAATGAAATATAATTCTAATTTAAGAGCTCTAATGAGATAGAAAAAAGAGAGTAGAGAGAAATACAGAGAAGAGTATGGGCTCCACCTTCACATAGGTACTCTCCACATCATTAGAGTTGTATTATAGTTCTCAAATATTATTGATAAAAAAAATAAGATCAAAATATTACATATAGGACCCGGATTTTTCTATGATACATAAAGGTAGTTTTCATATATCATACCTAAATAAATTTGGATCATTAGATCTAAAAGTAAAATAAATCTAATCATTGATTGATAATAATTAAAACCAGGTCCAAAAATCTAGGTAGTTTTGTAAAAAACAAGATAGTTTTCAATGGTTTTGAAATAAAAAAAAGTAGTTTTCAATTTACCGCAATAACTAAGTACACTTACTATTTGATACGATTATACTTATTATTTTTAATAACTATACTTACCATTCAATTATTAATAAAATACACTTGACCTGCTATTCAGCTAATAGGTAAACTTAGAAAATTAAGTTATAATAAATTTTCAAAACCTCTAAAATAAATATAAAATTTATAAAATAGAATTTAAGAAAAAAATATACAAAATAAATGTGAATTTTATACATTTTATGAAATATGATTTTTTTAAATTTATTTATCTACTTAATGGCAATAAATGAAACCTAATTTCCTTTTCATTTACCACACTTGAAAATCATAAATGCAATTAATAAAGAAATATAATTAATAAAATATAGGAAAATTTAAAATTTATTTGAGGATTTCATGAACAAAATTTTATGGTTATTTTTAAAATTTTTCAATATTTGAAGATTTGAAGATAAGATTGTTATTGATTTGGAACTCCATAGATAAGAATCTATGTCTTTATAGTCTCTATCTCTTTTTTTTCCCTTAACTTTCCATGATATTTTGAATTTATAAATTTTAATGTTTTGTTGGAACAATATTTCACTTAGTTAAAAGAAAAATTATGAGATTTAAGTGGTAAGAAAAAAAAAATCAAGTTTGATGAAACCGTAAGTTTAGTATTAAGTTTAGTTTAAATGATTGATTAATCAAGTCTACTAAAATAGTAAGTAGAGTCCCATTGAGTAGTAAGTATGGTTTAAGTGATGAGTTAAGTTTGATAAAATAGTAAGTATAGTCTAATTGAGTAGTAAGTGTTGTTTAAGTGATAAGTCAAGTGTGATAAAGTAGTAAGTAGAGTCTCATTGAATAGTAAGTATTATTTAAATGAGTGGTAAGTCAAATCTGATAAAGTAATAAGTAAACTCTCATTGAGTAGTAAGTGTGGTTTAAATGAGTGGTAAGTAAGTCTGATAAAATATTAAGGCCTTGTTTGGGAAGACTAAATAAGTGCACTTTTTGTCTTTTTTGACTAAAAAAGTGAGGTTGAAAATATGGATGTTTGGGTTAACTTTTTGACTTTTTATGGAAAAATGTGTAATAAAAAATTGTAAAAATTGATTTTAGAGGAAAATTTGAATTGGGAGTTGTGCAGCCGTAATTGTTGACTTTTGGTGAATAGTGTTAACTTTTTAACTTTTTGAGTAACTTTTTGGCTTTTTGGATTATTTGGGATATCCCAAACTTAGCCTTAGTATGGTTTAAATGAGTGGTTTCCAACTTAC
Organism: Camellia japonica; assembly: GCA_030407325.1. Classification (NCBI taxonomy): domain Eukaryota; kingdom Viridiplantae; phylum Streptophyta; class Magnoliopsida; order Ericales; family Theaceae; genus Camellia; species Camellia japonica. The sequence continues at coordinate 181,286,323 of JAPPVO010000031.1, forward strand.
TACAACAACTAAACATACTTACTACTTAATATGGTTGTACTTACTATACCACATAACTACACTTACCCTTCAAACATTAATAAAATGCACCTAACTTTTAAAATAAATATAAAATTTATAAAATAGAATGCTTGTTGATTTTAAGCTAGAATGGTTGTTGATTTGGAACTGCTTAAGTAAGTGTCTCTCTTTTTATTTTCACTTCCATTATATTTTGAATTTATAAATTTTTATGTTTTGTTGGGACAACATTTCACCTAGTTAAAAGAAAAATTATGAGATTCAAGTGGTAAGAAAAAAAATCAAGTTTGATGAAATAGTAAATGTAGTCTTAAGTTTAGTTTAAATGATTGATAAGTCAAGTCTAATAAAGTAGTAAGTAGAGTCTCATTGAGTAATAAATATTGTTTAAATGAGTGATAAGTCAAGTTTGATAAAGTAGTAAGTACAGTCTTGTTGAGTAGTAAGTTTGGCTTAAATAAGTGGTAAGTCAAGTTTGATAAAATAGTAAGGAGAGTCTCATTGAGTAGTAAGTGTGATTCAAAAGAAAGTCAAGTCTGATGAAATAGTAAGTACAGTCTCATTGATTAGTAAGTGTGGTTTAAATGGCTGATAAGTCAAGTTTGATAAACTAGTAAGTAGAGTCTTATTGAGTAGTAAGTGTGGTTTAAATGAGTGTTTAGTCAAGTCTGATAAAATAGTAAGTAAAATCTTATTGAGTAGTAAGTGTTGTTTAAATGACTGATAAGTCAAGTTTGATAAAATAGTAAGTAGAGTCTCATTGAGTAGTAAGTGTGGTTCAAATGAGTGGTAAGTCAAGTCTGATAAAGTAGTGAGTACAGTCTTATTGAGTAGTAAGTGTGGTTTAAATGAGTAGTAAGTCAAGTCTGATGAAATAGTAAGTACAATCTTATTGACTAGTAAGTATGATTTAAATGGCTGATAAGTCAAGTTTGATAAACTAGTAAGTAGAGTCTCATTGAGTAATAAGTGTGGTTTAAATGAGTGTTATGTCAAATCTGATAAAATAGTAAGTATAGTCTTATTGAGTAGTAAGTGTGGTTCATACTGAAACTTATACAAGTACTTTTCTCAAAATCATTCAATTTACCCCAAAATAATTAACTGTTCTTTCTTATTTCCCATTTATAAATAACGCATTACAACTGATTGTTTTAAAAATACTTTCACAAAATCCCGATTACTTCTCATTATTTACGCCCAATACAAAATATATGTTCACTTCTAATACATTCATCACATTCCTTTAGCCCTAAGTCCGTGGTCAAAAAACACTTTCAACAACTCGTCCAATACACCTGTGAACATACATATATGTCCTAACATGAATACGAAATCAATACATATACAATGATTACTACACTATAACATAAAGTAACCTGGTCTCATCTAACCATAACCATTACCTACTCATGATATACAAGAATACACCAAGACAAAATGAGAAACAAGGCAATGCTCTACTTGCCTTAAGCACGGTAAGCCAAGGATACACATTTCCATAATGAAATGCTAATTTACTAGATACAAGCTGGAAAGTAATAGTACCTCTACCAATTTACCAGACACCGGCTGGAAGGTAATGGTACATCTGCCAAGTTCTCTAAGCGCTAGCTGGAAGGTACTGGTACCTCTCATTCTAAGCGCATTCTCTAGGCGCTAGCTGAAAGGTAATGGTACCTCTCATTCTCAGTACGTGAACATTTCCAACCATCTCAACATACTAGAATGTATATAACACAAGTGTACTACATATACAATATTATTCAACACAACAATGCCATCCTTCACCGATGACCAAGGACAAAACCTCTAAGCATATGTATTAAATACACGTAAGACAACAATCTAATTCTCAAATTAAGTGGTATCTTACTGAGTACTAAGTTAAGTCTAACAAATTTTTGCATTTTCACATTTTGTTTAAAATTCATATTTCTTGTGTTAATAATTTAAAATTCATATTTCTATTTATTATTGACCAATCATTGAGTTGATGATTTATTAATAAAATGGGTCATTTGTTATGAAATTAGAAACCTCAACAGGTGAAATGTGATTTTCAGAACCATAGGGGATGATTCGTATTTTAAGAAAATCTCAGGAAGGGTATTTGTAATTTAGTGGTTGTTTGAGATGATCTATATAAGTGTACTTTTTTACTTTTTAGTTAAAAAAATAAAGAAAAAAAAGATGTATGTTTGGGATAACTTTTTGACTTTTTATGAAAAAATGTGTAATAAAATATTGTATCAAATATCAAAATTACCGGGTTGTCCTTCTTGACACATGAAACATCACTAAGCTAGCTTTCCGTGCATTTAAAAAAAAAAAACAAAAAAATATGGGAATTTGTGGCTTACATTGTGCCACATTTTCCTTTTTGTGGGGGAAATGCAATGCAACAATGAGCTGCTATCATTGACTTTTTTTTTTTAACCCCACAGACTTCCCGTCCAAAAGCCCTAAACAGTATGAACTTTTTTACTTTTTTTTGTAACTTTTTGACTTTTATAGGTGCTGCCAAACATCTTTTTACTCTTATATAATATAATCTAAATGGTTTGGTTTGGTTCCAAAAAAAAAAAAAAGTTATAAATTCATAGATCGAACCGTGAAATACGGTTCGCCTATTTCAAAAATCAAAACTAAACTGTGCACTGAGAAAACCAATCCAAACCGTGGGGTTTGGTCTAGACTAGACCAATTTACAATTTTTTCTATTTTTATACTCAGCCCTACTTATAACATTTTGTGACTCAACTTACCACTTACTAGTTTACCACTTAGTAAGTAAAGTATCAACGAGTAGTAAATAGAGTCTCATTAAATAGAAAATAAGGTTTAATTTAGTAGTAAGTGAAGTGTAATGAAATAGTAAGTGAAAGATTATTGAGTAGTAAGTAAAGTCTAATGAAGTAGTAAGTGAAAGCTCATTAAATAGTAAGTACGATTTAATTGAATAATAAGTGAAATCTAGTGAAATAATAAGTGGAGCCTCTCATTGAATAGTAAGTGGGGTTTAATCTAATACAACTATGTGGGATTTAAATGAGTAGTAAGTGGGATTAAGTGAGATTTAAATGAGTAGTAAATCAAATCCAATTGAGTGGTGTCTTTTTAAGTAGTAGTGAAGTAGAGTTTGATTGTGTAGTAAATTGAGTCTCATTGAGTAACAAGTAGTGTTTAATTGGATAGTAAGTCAAGTTTGATGGTGTAGTAAGTAAAAAATTGACAAGTGGTAAATGGAGTCTCATTAAGTAGTAAGTGAGGTTTAATTTTATAGTAAGTAGAGTCTCATTAAATAGTAAGTGAACTGTAATGAAATTGTAAGTGGAAACTCATTGAGTAATAAGTGAAATTGAAATTGAGTAGATAATGGAGTCTAATCTAATGAAATAGTAAGTGGATGAGGATCGATTTGGCGATTAGGCTTTATTATTTTGAACATTTTTCGTACTATTTTCTAATAGTCATTTACTGTTTTGGGCCTTATTTCAGAATAAAAGTTTTTAATCTTTATTTTTTTATAATAAAAAATAAAGGCAACTTTTATATTTCATCAATAGCTATAATTACTAATTAATAAAAGGTCATTTTATTGACATGTAAAGCATAAAATATAGCATCATTTTGTAGAATGCCAACCGTGGGGACATAATTTTTGAATGACAACACGTGGCCGAGGTGACACCGAAGTGTCAGCCGAGGTGTCACGTGTCCTGGTCATGATGCCGAGATGATCTCAGCTAGGCCGAGGTTATCTGCGAGAATACCGGAATCCGAGATAAGCAAATAAGGGACAAGAGTCCTAAAATGGGAGAAGACTTCAGTTTGGGTAAAGATAAGACTCTTAGAGAGTTTATCCTAATCCTACTGGGAGTCCAAGTTAGCAGTAATCCTAAGTCCATTAGAGCTAGGCTTCTATTTGAGACTAGGATTATGTTGGCTATAAAAGGGAGGCACCCCCATGGGTCTAAGGTATGGCTTTTGATATTCTGTCTAGTGAGTTAAGCACTATTGGTTATCTTTAAGAGATATGGAGTACTGACTTGATCGTCGGAGTACCCCCGGGTGGATGAGCCACCGCCAGAGACTCTTCTTTCTGTTGCAGGTCAGACAGGTGCCATCTATTCTGTCGGTGTTCTCCAGTTGAGTACTAAGTTGGCAGTGTGGTCGGAAATTGACACACACAATTTGGCGCCGTCTGTGGGAACGAAAGGAGAATAGATGGCCAACGATGGACAAAAAGAGAAGGTTGGGGACGACACCCCTACTGAGAGTGGGAAACATATTGACCTTGGCGTCGAAGAAGACAACTACAACGAAGAAACTCGTGATAAGAATCACGGAGAAGAGGACGTCGGCCAGGAGGGCGACGTGCTGAAGAAATCAGACCGAAGCGAGTATTATAACGAGGACGACCTCCAGGTATGGAAAGAAAGATGCTTACGAAGGGACGATGAAATAAAGGGAATAGCGAACAAATTGGCGGACTTGCAAACGGTTGTCAATTTCATGATACAGAACAACATCATGCAGCCACCATTCCCGTCACAAGATACGCCGACTCCAGCAGCCAAGAAAGATGCCCAGGCAGGGGGGTAGAAGACAACTCCTTCGACTCCTCAGCACGATAGGACCAAGGAACATTCTCACCGCCTTCAAGGGAGGTCGGACGAGGAGAATCCAGAAGGGGACATTCACAGAGGACACATCGCACCAAGGAAGCTGACTCCAAAGAATATCGGCATGTTCAGGGGAAGGAACTCTGTTTCGACGCGACCAATAGAGGGAGGTCCAAAAGGACTCGCAATGACACAGGAAGTAGTGCACCAAAGAGGCTGAAATCCGGAGATAGCCGAGCTTCTGGACGAACCACGGAGGATCTGAGGGATTACCTCCAGAGAAAGCGACAAGATGCCAAGGTGACCTTACCTGTCAAGCCGAGGACACCATTCTCGATAGAATTGGACAAATTTGAGGCCTCGAAAAGGTTCAGTATGCCAAGGTTTCAGATATACGACGGTAAGTCAGACCTGAACTTTCACGTCGGCTTGTACCTGAACTCGATGGCATTGTACACCGAGAACGAGCCGTTGCTCTGCAATGTGTTCCCCTCATCCTTCGGAGAAATTGCATCGGATTGGTTTCACAAGTTGCCGAAAGGAACTGTGAAAACCTGGGAAGGCCTGGCCGAGATGTTTGTGGCCAGGTTCATGACAAACAAGCTACAACCATTGAGGGTGGACGCCCTAATGGCCCTGAAGATCGGCGAGGATGAAAGCCTTAGGGCCTATGCCAAAAGGTATTATGAGGTATTCAACCGAATACCAGGATGCAACCAAGAGGTGGCGGTCGTGTCGTTTAAAAGCGGCTTGAAGGATGACTGCCTGCTTCGAAAATCACTGGCAAAGACATTGCCGAAAAGCATGGAGGAGCTGATGGCCAGGATAGAAAAGTATGCCAGAGCCGAGGAGGACACGCCGGGGACAAAGGCGTCCAAACCAGAGAAGAGAAATGGTTCGTCGTAGCGAAGCCGAGATAACACTGGATATGAGAAGACAAGAGCTCAGCTCAAGTAAGCAGATCCCGGATTCCAGATCTTGGATCCCAGATCCCAGAAGACAAGATCTCGGCCTAAGATGATTAAGTCCGAGAAGAGAAGAGCTTACCGAGATGATGTTTAACACTCGTTGAAATTTGTGGACAATTTACAAGTTGAAGTTAAACTGAAATCATTGTTTAACACTTGTTGAAATTTGTGGACAGTTTACAAGTTGAAGTTAAACCGAAATCATTGTTTAACACTTGTTGAAACTTGAGAAAAGTTTACAAGTTGAAATTAAACCGAAATCATTGTTTAACACTTGTTGAAATTTGTGGACAATTTACAAGTTGAAGTTAAACCGAAATCATTGCTTAACACTTGTTGAAATTTGTGGACAATTTACAAGTTAAAGTTAAGCCGGGGTTAAACCCTTGTTGAAATTTTATGAAAAATTTTACAAGGTGAAACCAAGGTTATGCCAAGAAAAGGTACTTGGGTACTTGCCGAGGTAAATCATTAGTTTGTATAACCGAGGTGTGTCACCCCGAGACGGTTGCAAAGGATGACGGTTTCGGCTGAGAAACTTGAACGAACTTGGTCGTTGGTTCTAAGGCATTGATGAAAGCAGACTATAGGTCTTGGTCATATTGAGCCGACGAGTTCTGACTTCGGCAATAGATGATGAAGCGAGCTTAGCCGACATGCTAAGTGGAATAAATGATATAGGTTCCATCACCTCAGGATGCCGAAGTAATAGAACCTAGGGGCAGTTGTGGGGACATAATTTTTGAATGACAACACGTGGCCGAGGTGACACCGAAGTGTCAGCCGAGGTGTCACATGTCCTGGTCATGATGCCGAGATGATCTCGGCTAGGCCGAGGTTATCTGCGAGAATACCAGAATCCGAGATAAGCGGATAAGGGATAAGAGTCCTAAAATGGGAGAAGACTTCAGTTTGGGTAAAGATAAGACTCTTAGATAGTTTATCCTAATCCTACTAGGAGTCCAAGTTAGCAGTAATCCTAAGTCCATTAGAGCTAGGCTTCTATTTGAGACTAGGATTATGTTGACTATAAAAGGGAGGCACCCCCATGGGTCTAAGGTATGGCTTTTGATATTCTATCTAGTGAGTTAAGCACTATTGGTTATTTTTGAGAGATATGGAGTACTGACTTGATCGTCGGAGTACCCCCGGGTGGATGAGCCACCGCCGAAGACTCTTCTTTCTGTTGCAGGTCAGACAGGTGCCATCTATTCTGCCGGTGTTCTCCAGTTGAGTACTAAGTTGGCAGTGTGGTCGGAAATTGACACACACACCAACCAAAAAAAAAATAACAAACAAATTGTTATGTTTCAAAATAAATAAAAAGATATAATTGTCAATGTATTTCTATTCATTTTCTTAAGTAAAAATTGATCACCAAATCTCTACCAAACAATGGGTACTCATAAATCAGGTGGCTACCCATTCACTATCTATCTGAACTTAGGCATATTGAAAAAATACATTTGCATCCATTCGCTCGAACCATTGAAATCACTCAATTTGTAGCGAATCGGTGGCGGGTCGAATGGATGCTTGCCTAGACCAAATTTCTTTGATGGCTCTATAAATTGAGTATCATTGAGTTGTAAGTAAGGTTTGATTGAGTAGTAGTTAGATGAAATAGTAAATGGAGTATTATTGAATAGTAAGTCAAGTTTGTTAGTAAGTTGAGTTCCATTAAGTAGTAAATAGAATTTGATTGAATAATAAAGCAAGTATAATGAAATAGTAAGTAAAATATTGTTGAGTATGATATAGACCTTTAGCAATTTCTATATCTATGATTTTATAAAACTAAAATTTTAATTATTTGAAGTTATTTTTTAAAATAATAAATTAATAAATAAATTGAATAAAATATTATGTTATAATTTAATTTGAAACTGTGAACTTATTACTGTTGTAAAATTTGTTTAAACCCTTCCACTTTCACCACCAGTCTATTATCACCGTCACCACCTCAGTTTAAATGGTTAAAATATAACAAAATAATTAATTTTAAATTGAGTTACAATTTACCATAATTACTAATAAATTGGATCACATTTAGTAAAGTGATTCCAAATTAATTTGCCAGGAGATGATAAGGAATTTAAAAAATATATATATATATATATATATGAAATATAATCATATTTAATTCATATTTCAATCCCTTTTCATTTTTCTTTTTTAAATCTTTTACCAAATACATAAATTAAACATAACCTTACTTTACTCGCTAAGAGCATCCGCATCAGCTTCTTCAAATTTTAAGTCAAATTATAACTAAAAAAGCTATTTCACTATTTTAGTTAATCAACTCTTTAGTACTTACTGCATCAAACTCTCTATTCTAACTTAACTTTATTAAAATATCATTTTCTTATTATGTTTATTATTCTTTATTTTTTTTTATTAAATTGATGAGTTACCAACCAAATAATTCTTAAAAATAAAAATAAAAATTGGATGTCGACCAGTTGACCGGCCGGACGTCCGGGCGGACATCCTGTAACACTAATCTTCGTGTTGTAGCGATGAACAATACTTCGCTTGTTGTAGCGAGGTATTGTATCACTCGTATATTAGCGATGAACAGTAGCGAGACTGATGCAGTCCATTTTTGATGAACAATATTACTAATTTAGTTAAAAAATGATTTTAGCTAGCTTGATGCTGATGCTCTAAATGGTTTAGCTGAAGAATTATGCTAAAAAAAAAAACAAATCATGGTCTGTTCAATCAAGCATTCGGGATACAGATGAAGCTTAAGAATGCAAACCTTCAGCTAATTACCAAAAGGAAAACACATCACTTTTTAGAACTAAAGAAAGTGGATTGGATTTTTTTAAAACGTGCTCTGTTTGTTTTGCAAGAAAATTTTCTCCAAGAAAGTGAAAAGTTCCATTTGGGCTCCACTTACCTCTCTTAACAAATAAAGACCATCAAAACATATATGAGCCATTTTATAATATATATATATATATATATATGAAAACAGAGATATATTGTAACAACCCCGATCTATAATTAGCTGCTAATTCGTAATTAATGATACTTATGGAATGATTAAAATAAATTATGTGTTTAGTCCGTATTTTGCATGATTTTGGCTCTTTATCTATTACTTGTAGAAATATCTGTCTGGAATTCCGCTTTAATATGAAAATTGAAAGCCTTATCGGCATCCGAAACCCAAATTGATTACGTCAATATGTTATTTGGAATTTTTAGAACCTTATGGCAAGTTTTATTAAAAATTGATTCAGAACGATTAATTAAGTCGTGTTTGGTTAGCCTAATATTCTAATTAATGTATTTTAGCATCATAGCTATATATATGAGCCTTAAGCTCATTTCTTTTACCCCTTAGTACAAAAATCTGAGAATTCATCTTAGGGAGAGAGAGAGTGCAATTCTAGAGAGAGAAATGTAGAAATTAAAGGTAGAAATTGAAGGTTTTGTGTTGAATTCACCAAGATTGTGCAAGAACAAGAGTAATTCAAGACTCTAGGTAAGGATTTAAGACTTAATTATGAGTTTTACCCATCAAGTAGATCATGTCAAGAAGAATTTGTGATTATGTACAAGAATTGGACCAAAGATGTTGAATTTAGAGTTAATTCATACATGCATGCTTAGTTTAGTTTAATTTCATCATTTTGAACATGATTCATATCATGCATGTTTGAAATTCATCTTAGGTATGGGAAATCATCAAGTTTCAAGTTGTTTTGTGGTGTTTGATCATGTTTTGGGAAGCTCAAGACCAAGAAAACCCATGCATGTTGTTTTCATGAACATTTATCATGTTTTAAGTTGAAATTGTGAGTTTTTAACAAACTCTTGGGCCATGATTTTATGAAATAATCTGTAATTCTTCATGTTTTACAAGTTTACTATGTTATCTCAAGTTTTGGGGCCCAAGAGATGTGTTTTGAAGGTTGGAATTCGAGTTTTGAGCTTGAAGGTGCAATCTGGAAATTTCAGAATTTACATCTACGCTCGAGCGTGGGAGTTCATGCTCGAGCGACCACTCTGAGTGCGTGCACTCCGCTCGAGCGACCAAAAGTCCGTTCGAGCGTGAATTGCAAGCTCCCAGAAGTTTCATGTCTTCTACAGATCGCTCGAGCGAAGGAATGTGCGCTCGAGCGACCATTCACATTTTGCATGTCCGCTCGAGCGAGGAAAGCTATACTCGAGCGTGGACCTTATTTTCAGAAATTTTGCCTAAGTGTTCCAAGGTATGTTTTGGCATTCTCATTGTATCTTAGGCATTCCTAAGCCTTAATTAAGCCATAGTAATGAGGTTATGGATTAGAAACACACTAAGAAAGAATATACTTAGTTCCGAGACTGCAAGTGTGTATGTTTTAGGCAATGTGATAAGAAAGAATAAGAACCAATGTAATGAAAGCTAAGCCTTAATGGTCACTTGAATGTGTAATGATAAGACATGCTTGTGTTATGTATTTTGTGGTTGTAGGTCAAGACTCGAGGGTTGATTGACCATTGCAGGGAACCACTGTGAGTAACGTTATTGTAAAGATATGTTCATATGAATTATATTCCAAATGTGATATGATAAGTTCTGATTTCTGAAATGATATCTGTTTTCGTGAACGAATATTCCATGTTTGAAATCTATTATGGCATCCATAGATAGTCCCAAGTCATGGGGGACGGCATGAAAATGCGAGTCCATGACATAGATGTGATTACGAGATCTTGTTAGCCACTTTATTGTGGTGATATGTGTTTAATCGGTATCCGGAACCAATTACTCTAGTCGGAAGACGTTCTGTGATGTGTTCTATGGGATGTACCATTATTATGTTCTGATATGAGAATGATTATGCTCTGGTTTGTTTTCTGCTTATGATATATTCGGATTTCGTTCACTAACCCCTTTACCTTAATGTTATTCACTGGGCTTTAGCTCATTGTGTGTATATATATGTATAGGTGAGCATTCTGAAGCCCGAGCCTGAAGGCTTTTTGTCTGGACTTGTGTTCTGTTGTCATCCAACCATTGTGCCTCACGTGGAGGTTCCCGCAGTGTCCTGTGTTCAAGTTCTGTTGGTTCTGTGTATATATATATGACTTGATTTAATTCTGTTGGCTATACTTAAGATACTTCAAAGTGTGTGGGTATAATATATGAATGACTATTGCATAGTTGTATAAAGTTTTAAATATTCTGTTCATATAAATCAGCACAGCTCATTGGACAATTTTAATTATGCATTTGCTTCTGCTAGCCCCTTAATTTTGCTAATCTGTTCAGAGGCCTTCGGTAATCTAAGGATTACTGACCGGTTACGATACTAAACCTACAGGAGCGAGTTTGGGTCGTGACATATATATAATCATACATTTACATAATTTTAATAGAAACATAAATCCACAAACAATGCTAAAGCTTGGGATGAGATGAGTTATTTTGACCGACATGGAATTGTTGGTGAATGAAGGGTTCCAGAGCATTGCGATGTCGTTCAGCGGGCAAGGGCAGAGAATGCCAAAAGAACTGCCATAGATGAGGAAAGAGGCGAGAGATGAAGGGAGGCAAAGAGAGAGAAAGTGGACCTAACTAGGTTTTGCTTTTTTTGTTTTTCACTGGCTGTAACCGGTAGACCTATGTAGATTTTGTTTTTGATCGGACGACACAGATAAAAAGATGAGGATCAATGGCTGAAATTAATTTTTATGTATGATACGAGAAAATCACTTTTGCGTACTACAGTTAGTCCCATAGGACCTACTTTCCATTAGAGCTATTAGAACTCCTATATTAGAACTCTAAAGCATTTGTATTGTCTCCCTGTCATCTTTCCTAACAACTATAGATCACAAATTATTGCATAAAAAATATAGAAAATAAAAAAAAAATTAATTAATTTTTCAAAAACTAAGTTAAACCAAACAAGGTCAATAATTTTTTTATAAAACAATAAAAAAATAAAAAATAAAAAGTTCACAAAATTTATCTATACTATATATTAAGCAAAATGAGGTTTTTAACCCCAAGCCTTGTGGGAGCTCCAATCTCCCAATCTAAATTTTCTGATTTTTTGATTTTAAAAAAAATAAAAATCTTAGCATTTATTAACTTCTCTAAACTCATAAGTCTTACCCTCATAATAACACTTTAATGCATTAAGAACAAGTATAAAAAAAACAAAAATGCTAGAGGCCCCAAAAATTCTACTAAAAGTTTTACCAAATGTCTCACATGGGTGTGGGACCCACATGGGACCCATATTGTGTGGGTCCCACACCCATGTGAGACATTTGGTAAAACTTTTGGTAGAATATTTGGGGTCTCTAGCATTACTCTAAAAAAAATTCTTTGAAATCCAACACACATGAATTCCTTAAAAAGTCTCAACACATATGATTATTATCCCTCATAATAACACTTTAATGCATTAAGAACAAGTATAAAAAAAATTTCTTGAAAAATCCAACACATATGATTATTATCAAAATATTAAACTTTAATATAATATAAAAAATGAAAAAAAGAAGACATTTAAAAATCACAATTCACAGCTTCAATCTCCCAATCTAAATTTTTTGATTTAAAAAAAAAAAAATCTTAGCATTTATTAACTTCTCCCAACTCCCAAGTCTTACCCTCATAATAACACTTTAATGCATTAAGAACAAGCATAAAAAAAATTCTTTGAAATCCAACACATATGAATTCCTTGAAAAGTCCCAACACATATGATTATTATCCCTCATAATAACACTTTAATGCATTAAGAACAAGTATAAATTTTTTTTAAAAAGTCCAATACATATGATTATTATCAAAATATTAAACTTTAATATAATATAATTAAAAAAAGACATTTAATTCATTAAAAAGTTCAACACATATGATTATTATCAAAATATTAAACTTTAATATAATATAAAAAATGAAAAAAAAAAAAAATATTTAAAAAAAAAAAATATATATTTAAAAATCACAATTCACATATATATAAATAATTATAAACACAAATTTGTGCATATCACCTAGTTTACATGAATGCAAAAGGAGGTTCTAATAATGCTGCATTAATTTAGGCTCTTCTTTTTCTTCTTCCTTCCCTCTCCATGCAGCGGCCAAGGCAACACTAGCAGACATGTCTATCGCTACCACCAACCATGCCCTTCCTCACCCCCAACTCACTCGCCTCCCTCCTCGAATCGGCCTTGTCGACTCACTCCTCCATCACCGGCCGAGCCGTCCATGCCCACATCATCAAAACCCTCTTCACCCCCTTCCCTTCCTTCCTCTCCAACCACCTCGTCAACATGTACTCCAAACTCGACCTACCCAACTCAGCCCAACTCGTCCTCTCACTCACCCCCAACCCCTCCGTCGTCACCTGGACTTCCCTCATCTCCGGCGCCGCCCAAAACGGCCACTTCCCCACCGCCCTCATCCACTTCTCTAACATGCGCCGCCAGGGCGTACAACCCAATGACTTCACCTTCCCTTGTTCTTTCAAGGCCTCTGCTTCGCTTCAATCGCCGATCACCGGAAAACAACTCCATGGGTTAGCGGTTAAACTCGGCCAAATCCACGATATCTTTGTTGGCTGTAGTGTGTTTGATATGTATTGTAAAACGGGTCTTAGGGAGAATGCTTGTAAGGTGTTTGATGAAATGCCTGAGAGAAATGTTGTGATTTGGAATGCGTATATTTCGAACTCGGTGCTTGACGGGCAGCCGAAGGGTGCTGTTTCGGCGTTTATTGAGTTTCGGCGTGTTGGTGGGGAGCCTAATTCGATTACTTTTTGTGGGTTTTTCAATGCGTGCTCGGACACTTTGGATTTGAAGCTGGGGCGCCAGTTACACGGGTTTGTGATTCGATATGGATACGAGGCAGATGTCTCGGTTGCAAATGGGATGATTGATTTTTATGGGAAATGTCGAGAGATTACTTCCTCTGAGTCGATTTTTGTTGGGATTCATTATCGTAATGATGTTTCGTGGTGTTCGATGGTGGCTGCATATGAGCAGAATCATGAGCAAGAGAGGGCCTGTTTGGTGTTCTTGCGAGCAAGGAAAGAAAGCGTTGAGCCAACGGATTTTATGGTTTCTAGTGTTCTGAGTGCTTGTGCTGAGCTTGCAGCCCTTGAATTGGGCAGGTCACTGCACGCACTTGCTGTGAAGGCGTGCATTGAAAAGAATGTGTTTGTGGCTAGTGCACTTGTTGACATGTATGGAAAATGTGGAAGTATAGAGGATTGTGAGAGAGCATTTCATGAGACGCCCGAGAGGAATTTGGTTACTTGGAATGCGCTGCTTGGTGGGTATGCTCACCAAGGGCATGCTGACTTGGCACTTGAGTTGTTCCGAGAAATGACATGTGAGGTGGTACCTAATTATGTGACGCTCGTATGCATATTATCAACATGTAGTAGAGCTGGGGAAGTGAAAGTGGGAATGGAGATTTTTGAGTCAATGAGAGGGAGGTATGGGATTGAACCAGGGGTCGAGCATTATGCTTGTGTCGTGGACATGCTTGCACGAGCAGGGAAGGTAGAGAAAGCATATGAGTTTATAAAGGGAATGCCTATTCATCCTACTGTTTCGGTTTGGGGGGCGCTTCTTGGGGCTTGTAGAGTTTACGGGAAGCCAGAATTGGGGATGGTTGCAGCTGAAAATTTATTTGAACTTGATCCACAAGACTCTGGCAACCATGTACTGCTTTCAAATATGTTTGCAGCTGCTGGCAGGTATTTTCGCTACAGCTATTTTAATGTCTGTACAGTTCAACCGATTCAAATAAAACAATGGACTTTTTGATTTTATTGTTGTGATTGTCTTTTGATATTTAATCTTTGAGTTTGTCACAGTTCCATGTTTGTGTGTTTGGCATTTTCTTATTAAGTAATCATGTCATGACTAGTGTAGGTGGGAAGAAGCAAACCTTGTGAGAAAGGAGATGAAGGATGTTGGCATCAAGAAAGGTGCGGGATGCAGTTGGATCTCTGTGAAAAATGCAGTCCACGTGTTCCAAGCAAAAGACACCTTTCATGAAAGAAACTATGAGATTCAAGCAATGCTAGCTAAGCTGAAGAGCGAGATGAAAGCAGCCGGATACATACCCGACACCAAATTAGCTTTGTATGATTTAGAAGAAGAAGAGAAGGAAACAGAAGTTTGGTACCATAGTGAGAAGATTGCCCTTGCCTTCGGACTAATTTCCATCCCTCCCGGAGTCCCTATTAGGATTACAAAAAATCTTAGGGTTTGTGTAGATTGTCATAGTGCAATTAAGTTCATCTCTGGCATTGTTGGCAGAGAAATTATTGTGAGGGATAACAACCGGTTTCATCGGTTTAGGGATAATAAATGTTCTTGTGGAGATTATTGGTGATTATTTGAAAATCTTTCACTTCTTTCACATGTTGGCAAGCTTTCCACCACCAATCATGCCCTATGCAAGACTCCAATTTGGTACATCTGCTACTTTTGAAATTGAGAGTTCATGGTGAGATCAATACAATATACGGGGAATTATAAGTTATCTTATATTATAATTCTTATATTAAAACGGATAATGATTGGTTACTGGAATTAAGAGTTGGGGTAGACATTAAAAGTGACTTAGAAGCTGGTTTACACGACCTTTATACCAATGTAACTCTTACCTAATCATTAAATAATTGTCTTGGTCGACATTCAATCCTTGAGCTCCCATTTATTTTTAAAAATGATAAACACATATCTATTAGTACTTTTTATAATAAAAATTAGAATACAAACATGTTATTTATTTTAATTTTTAAACGTAGGTAAATTTTTATATGTTTACCTTTAAACGATTATATGAATATTTAGATAGATTTATGTATGAAAAAAAAACTATGTAAGATCTAGTTAATTGAACTATGGAATACAATCCAGTTCTAATTTTGGATCTTATCTAAAAAATTGATCAGTCAATTAGTAGAAGTATTTGGTAATAATAAATTTAAACTATATATTTAAATTATATCCGCAGATATTAACCTTTTTTTTTAATTTTTTTTTTTTATGGGGATATGAACTAGTTTGAAGTTGTTAATATTAAATTAAACATTAAAAGTAATTTAAAAACTGAGTTTGAATTGATTTTTATATTAATTCTTGACAAGTCTTATTCTTGAAGATGATGAAAAAAAAAAAGTCTTATTCTTGAAGAATTGTCTTGGTTCTTACCCAAGCAATAAGTTATTTGGCACACTTGTTTATTTAATTCTTAAATTGGTAAATATTTTTTGACTGATAAATGTGGTTACTATTTTAGATGCCTAAAAAAGTATTTTTTGGTTTTTAAAAATAAAAATTTTGAAATTATATAAGACTAAAGTCATATGTGGAATTTCTTTTTAAAAAAAATTAAATTTCAAATTAGATATGGATTAAATATAATTTTTTTTTTTGACTTTTTATATAAAAAATGGTTTAAATCCCTAAATTATAGATACTATTAGATGGAGCAAAACAAATTATTAAAAATTCTTTGCCACATTTATAATCAAAGAAAATTAAAAATTTACCATATTGATTATTAGAGTATTTAATGAAATGTTAAGAAAAATATAAATAGTATATTTAAAAATTCAAAAATAAAAATAAAAATTAGATTAGAATTTTCAAAGAGGTAATAATGTTTTTGCTTGCATAAATTCTTTGCCACATTTATAATCAAGAAAAATTAAAAATTCACCATATTGATTATTAGAATAGGAGATTTTTTTTAAGGTCTCTATTATTAAGATTTTATAAGATAAACGATATGCAATATTTTTATAGTGGTTGGGGTCCCTCAACATTTTTTCAGAGAAATTTCAATCTAGAGAAATTTTGATCAATAGAAATTTCAAAAACACAAAATTTCTCTATGTTTTGAAATTTCTTTGGTTTGCTTAATTTCTCTGATTTTCTCTGTGTTTGGAAATTTCTCTTGGTTCAAATTTCTCTGATTTGTTCACAAATTTATTTATGTTTTGACAAATTTTCTCTGATTTACTCACAATTTTTTTTTGTGTTTTGACCAAACTAAAGAAAATTGAATTACAAAATTAAACAGAGATAAACTGGTCAGAACTATTCATGGTGATGATGATATATCCACACCAAATCGATTACCCAAATCAGCAACAACAACAACAACCAATTTATGAATCCAGAAGATAAAATTCACAACAATCAATTTATGAATCACAACTCCTACCATTGAAGGCACTGGCTGCAACCCAACAACTTAAAACTATAAACACCAGAACGTTCAAAAAATAATAATGTGCGAATTCATTCCAAATTGCAAAATAAAAGGCTAATTCATGAACAAAATGAGAATCAATACGTGGCCAATCGACTCCAAAGAAATACCACATCATTACAACCGAACCGATTCTTGACCTAATTGTTGACTAATGAACATCACAATTTGTTCATATATATATATATATATATATATATTCTCACATACATATAGAAATACATATGAGTTTCTTAAGCAAGGCACGAATCCTCGAATGAACATGCTTGGCTTTGATGGAATTGAAGGGCAGGAAAACGAAGTCCTTCAAGAAAGGGTTGTTGTCAGTGATTAGAGACATCCTGATAGAATCGAATAGGCGGTAGAAGGAGGAAGAGAGGTAGTGGAGTTGCGGCGGAGACGAAGGCAGCAAGAAAAGGAGGAGGACCAGAAGAGACCTTAGGCTACAAAAAAATAAATATTATGGACCACTCCCAATACTAAAAGTTGGAGAAGTATATTAGACTAAATATTCCTAGGATATTTAGTGAAATGATTAAAAAAAATACTAATAAAAAAATTATTATTATAAATTCAAAAAAATTTAAAATTTTATTAGAATTTTAAACCTCAAACAGGCAATAATATTAATATTTTTACATATATAATAGTATAGATTTAGAAAATTTATAAATTAATTTAACCACAATCCCTCCAAAATGAGCATTGTCATTGATATGTCCAGATCATCAACTTTTGTTGCAGCTTAAAGAAGTTAATTATAATTTAAATTATTTAATATAATTTCTGTTTATAATAGTAAATAATTTAAATAAATTTAAAAAAAAAAACTATTTTTTCAAAAACTAAATTATCAACTTTTATTATTCAGGAACAATCAGCAGCCGGCAGAAGATAAGAGTTAGAGAGAGAAAGTAGAAGCAAATCAAGCTCTGAAAATGGCGGCAGCTAAAGCTGCGTGCTTGAACCACGTCTCAAGAGAGTCATCAGACATTAACCGCCTCTCCAAATTCTACCAGGAGGTATAATTAATACTCTTCTCCTCTTAATTTATCTTCAATTTTATCTAAATTTACCCCAAATTACTCTGATTTCTCTGATATGTACGTGACTATATGTATCGTGTATGAATTTATGTATAAAAGACATGTAATTTGCGGGTTTGGGTTGCAGATTTTTGGGTTTTAGCTTGAATTCAATGCCTAACTTCAAATTCCTCTAAATTAGTCCAAAAATTAATCTGATTTCTCTGCTATGTATGTTTGTATATGTATAAATACGCTTATATAATTTGTGGGTTTGGGTTGCAGATATTTGGGTTTCCAGAATACAGATATTCAAATTCCCCCTCTAAATTAGTTCAAAGCAATCTGATTTCTCTCATATGTATGGATGTATGTATATATGTATAAATATGCTTATATAATTTGTGGGTTTGGGGTATAGATTTTTGGGTTTGAACAGATAGAGAGCCCCAAGCTTGAATTCAATGTGATATATATATCTTCAGCTTCCTCTAAATTTGCCCCAAATTAGTACTCTGATTTCTCTCATATGTATTTATATGTATCATCTATGAATTTATGTATATATATATACGACCTGCAATTTATGGGTTTGGGTTGCAGATTTTTGGGTTTGATCAGATATAGAGCCCGAACCTTGAATTCAATGTCAAACTTCAAATTCCTCTAAACTAGTCCAAAAAGTAATCTGATTCCTCTGCTATGTATGTATGTTTGTATATGTGCTACGTACGTTTATATGTATAAATACACTTATATAATTTGTGGGTTTGGATTGTTGATATTTGGGTTTGAGCATACAGAGAGCCCCAAGCTTGAATTCAATGTCATGTAACTTCAAATTCTTCTACATTAGTCCAGAGCAATCTATATGTATGTATCTATGTATAAATAGGCTTATATAATTTGTGGGTTTGGGGTGCAGATTTTTGGGTTTGAGCAGATAGACAGTCCCAAGCTTGAATTCAATGTGATATGGCTGAAACTGGGCCCATCTTTCTTTCTGCACCTCATCGAGAGGAACCCGGAGTCAAAGCTTCCGGAAGGACCGTGGAGCGCCGTCTCGGCCATCGCTGACACTAAGAATCTCCCCAGAGGTCATCACATCTGCTTCTCCGTCTCCAATTTTGATTCATTTGTTCAGACCCTCAAGGTATATATATTTTCCTTCTCTTTGTGTCTCTATCACTGTATCTATCTATGTATGTGAATACATATGTGTGTATACAAGTATAGAAAGTGTAAATTACTGTTCAGATTCATAATATTCCTGTGGCTTTTGGCTTCTGTGGTTGTTTAATTTCTATTGTACTTTCAATCGGTTGTAAAGTAAGGATTTTTTTGGCGATAAAATGAGTATGAATTTTTGCTGATTGTTGTTCTGGTGCTGATATTGCTTATGTTACATGGACACTCGACACATGGGTAAAAGTACAAGATGTTTCCAACATGTGCAGTTCGACATTCACCCAACAAGAATATTTTGCATATAATATTACTATGCATAAAATTTCATATTATGCATGAAATGAAATATTACACCTTGTAAACACCATTTTACCCTAGAAAATTAAAGAAATATATTCATAAATATGAATGTTTTGTCGTGTCCCCATGTCCTTGAATGTGAAAACTAGATGGGCAATCACCTAGTAGGTTATTTATCATGCATGCAAATTTACGTGGTGATGCATAGGAGGTTCAATAGTGTACCCATGTAAAGATGCTATATATACAGAGGATTTAAGAGATGAGTTTAAAGCCACTATAAAGAAATGGGAAAAAAAAAAAAAAACACTACAAAAAGCTATGGTGCAGACTTATGTTTTTTTGTATGGATTTATATGTACCTAGTTAGTTATTTTTTTTTTTTTTTTTTTTTTACTCTCTTTGAAGTTTGAACTCTTAAATGGTTGTAGTTGTACATGTTTTGCAATAATGATTAAACTACACTGGTGAGTTTCTATGAACAATGACCATATTTGAACATCAGTAATCCAATAACAATGCTCAAAGATTCCAACTAGCTTAGCTGTTAAAATCTCTTGGTAGTCATACTCCAGACCTAGGATCGAATCTAGGTTCATCTGAGTTAAGTGGTAATCTGGCAGGGGGTGGTCTACCCCCTTGGTGCACACGTTGTCTAGCACATTTCGTTGAACTCAAAAGATAATGACAATACCACTAAGAGGCACAAATACCTATTATTTTCTTATTCGTTATATGGTAGAAATTTCTTCAATGTTAGGTTCCCAAATTTATGAATTATCTTACTAAGGTTTAGTTTCAGCTGTTATGCAGTACGGACAGATTAGTATGTATTATCATCATGTTGCATAGACGTGTGGGGTAGCCATTACCTGTAGTTTACTTCATTTTATATTTAATGTCTCGAACGGGCTCACCTTGTGGCATAGGCTGCCTTAAAACCATAGACAAGCACAAGATTGGTCTATGTTTCTAATATTTTTCTAATTGATATAAGAAATTAAAATATGTTAATAGAAAACAAAGAGTGTACTATGAGAAGGACAAGACATCCTTGGTTAGAGTTTTTCAAAAACTCTTTTTAGAAAATTCTACTTTCTTGTTTTCCGTGTTTTTTTTGTTTTTAGTGAATTTTTAAAAATATTTTAAGCAATTTTTTTTAATTTTTAGACACACCTAACATAAATACATATAAATAGTATAATTTTTGTGAAAAAAATCTTTTAAAAATTCACTAAATACTAAAAATACAAATAAAAAATACGAGAATTAAGTATATTTTTCGTATTTTTATGTATTTATTAATTTTTTAAAATATTTTTTCGCATTTTTTTTTACTTTTTAGATACATCTAAGTAAGGTGCATCTAAAAAAGTAAAAAAAAGGCTTAAAATTTTAAAAATTTTCACTAAAAACAAAAAAATACGAAAATCAAAAAACTAAGTTTTCAAAAAACTTAATCCAAAAAACTCAAACCAAATACACTGAATAGTTGCAGGGGATATGTTTTGGTGGCCAGGCATGGTGGCACATTTCATTTGGATCAATAGTTAACAAGAACTCAGATATGACTCACAGAAAAATCCACGCCTTTCTAACCCTCTAGATCCCAAGGGGAGGTCAAATTGACTGACAAAGTTACTTTATCCTCACTACTGAATTGGCCCTTTCACAGCTTGATTTTTGTAACCCAACTAATCTGCTCCTCCAAGGAGTAGATGGTTCCATGACTCCTCTCATAAGATGACTACCCTAGGAACCAAGCGAGCTGGACTCAGTCCAATCAACAATTACCTTGAGATCACCATCAAACAAGCAAAGTGAAAGGGCTTACCAACTGGTATTTCCAATACCCATGACTTATGCCATGAAATATCATTTGAAATCAAAGTTCCAATTATCTTTTAGTACTTAAAAAATTGGTATCTAATGTTTTTTTTATTCCATGAAGCTGTTTGGCAAGGTCTTTGCTTGTTCCCTAGATAGGTTTTTATTGCTGAAGTACTTGTTGGACTAGAAACGAAATTTAGGTAAAAACTAGGGTAGCTTCATCATGTGATAGTGACAAGATGATTTTTTAGAGTGGACACTCGATTGCCCTTGTTTGTACTCATTCATGGGAGAATGAGAAGTGGCCATGAAATTCTGAAGTACTACAAACAGTCACACCTCCTCTAGTTAGGACCAGTGATTTGCATCAAGCTAAATAATTCTCTTTTACTTTTCCATATAAGACAGACATAGTTATGTTGTGCAGGAGAAGGGAATTGAAACACACCAGAGGGCCCTGCCAAATGGAAAGATCAAGCAAGTATTCTTCTTTGATCCAGATGGTGAGCTTTTATAACCCCCTTTGTTTCAAGTAGCCTCATGAACACAATTATATGTGAATTAATATATTTTTAATATTATTGTATTTATTTTTCTTTTCAAGTTCAAGCTTGCGCTCAGTTCGTTTATGTAATATAGTTTACTCGAGCTGAGCTTGAGCTCTAGTAATTTTCAGTGAACTGAGTAGTTCGGCTTGGCTCGTTTGCAGCCCTAAGTATTGAGAAAATGACCGAAGTATCTTGAAGTGTACAGCTCTCCTTGCTGAAATATTGACACCGTTAATTGCTTAAAAGCTTAATAGTTGCCATCAGCTGCGGGGCCACCAGCCACTTTTAATCAGTAAACAGAGTTCTTTGTTATGTTATTAGTTGAGATTTTCCTTGCATGTACTTGATTGAGTTTCAAGTAGTGAAATTTATCGAAATCATATTTTTTGACGTGCAGGTAATGGCTTGGAGGTTGCAAGCCGTGAAGATCCAGAACAATAAGCTGTGGTGTTCCATATGCAAGTGGACCCGATAGAATGAATTGATTGCGAACAACAGATGAATTTATGTTGACATGTAGTTAAATAAGAGGTCAATAAAATTCAAAGACCCTAAATTTGGATGATTTATGCTGTAAATGAATGAACTTGTAATGGATATTGTGTATGACTTGCAGTCCAATTGGTACTCTCACCTTTTCTTCTTTGGGATAATTTTATCTGCATTATATTCTATGTTCTAGTACTACTTATCATTTAACCTTTGTGATCTTTTGGGTTTTTGTCCATGATAATAGTGATTTCAGATATCGTTTTAGGACCCTTTTTTTCTTAATTTTCTAGACATGGAATTTTTGTTTTGTTATGAATTTTTAATCCTTTTAGGAAGCTTGTTATTCAAGTTGCCATTGTGACTGTTTATTTTAAGAAAAATTACCAAAAAGTGGGGGAGTAGACAAACTAGTTACAATTTGATGGAAATTCAAATATTAGAGATGGAAACCTGTAATTTTATTCAAGTATAACTTTTAATCCTTCCCCATTTTTCTTTTTTCTCTCTTTCCTTTCCCTCTCCTCACCCCCATCTAATTTCTAGTTTTTGAGTTTTGAGAAAGTTAATGTGTGTTATTTAGATGTCATTGTGATATGTTGCCAATCTATGACATTTTTGGACTCGCATTCATAGAAATTTTTTTGAGTAATTATTAAACAATTTTATAGTATCATTTATTTTGTCCAATTTGGTGATTAATTTAATCAGTAATAATTGAGATCTTTACAAAACATCATTCTTACAACTCTCACTCACTTGTGATTGATCCAAGTAAAAAAGAAAAAAATAAAAAATAAAAAAAAAATAATACAAACATATCATTGGTCCACATTACTGTAAGGGTGGTGGAGGGCTTTTCAAAAGGCGGTCTCAAACATTTTGTACATGGCAATTTTTTATTTTTTTCTATTTTCGGCCACCAAGCTGACACTTGTAACTTCAGGAGCTAGCCGCCAACAGCTGAGCTCTCCCAGGTGCCACGTGTACTACTATAATCCAACCCACCCACTCACTCACCTGACACGTGTCCTCTCAAAAGTAACGTGTCCCATACATTCCTCACTCAAACAAACCTATATATATCCTCCCCTCTCTCAACTCTTCACTCTCCCCATACCTCAATACTTCAAAAAACTCATCGGAATCTGACACCACTTCCCGGAATCTGACCCACACAACATGAGCCAAGAACAGCCACGGCGACCTCAAGATGTTCAACAAGAGCCCATCAAGTACGGCGATGTATTCGAAGTCTCCGGTGACCTGGCGGAGAAGCCTATTGGACTGAAAGACGCCACCAAGATGCAGACCGCGGAAGCCACCGTCTTCGGAGAGACCCAGAAGAGTGGGGCCGCCGTGGTCATGCTGGCGGCGGCTATAGTCAATGAGAGAGCTGGACTTGTCGGCTCCGATGAGGTCGCGGACGTCACCGGAGACATAGGTGTAACCGTCACGGCAACCGACTATGGTACCCCGGTCATAACTGAATCAATCGCTGGACAGGTATCAATATGTCATTTATATTTCTCAATTTTTTACATAGCATTCATTATTGGGTTTGAATGTTTTGAATTTAATTTCTTAAAAATTGAATTTTTTATTTTATCGTATTTTTTTTTATTTTTAATAAATATTTTTAAAGTTTTAAAGAAATTTTTTACCTTTTTAAATGTAACTTACTCATTTCTAAAAATATAAACTCAGCCTTTTACATTTGTTAAAAACTGGATAGGTTTATTTTGAGAGCGGTTTGGTTTGTATAGGTTGTAGGACAATACTATGAATCTACACAAGTGCAACAACAGCAACAAACAACAATAGGTGAAGCACTTGAAGCCACGGCCCATATAGCCGGCAACAAGGCGGTGGACAAGAACGATGCCGCTGCGATTCAGGCGGCGGAGGTGAGGGCAACTGGTAGCAATGTCATAAGCCCCGGTGGTGTTGCTGCGGCGGCTCAGTCGGAAGCTTCTTTCAATGCCGGGTTGGACCGTGATGAAGACAAGATCAAGCTCACTCATGATCTCTCGGTACGATTCTCGCCAACCTCATTCATGTGTTTGAGAATAATACACTATTATTATAATTTTTATTTTTTATTTTTTTTTTGGGGGGGGGGGGGGTGTGTGGGTTAATGTTTCTTAAATTAGTATGAAAATTAATTTTCATTGGAAAATACACGTGCATAAAAATAAAGTTAAAAGAAAAAAGAAAAAAGAAAAAATTACAAAAAAAAAAATAAAATTCCAGGACCAAGGGGAATCTCCATAGTATAAGTCCCTTAGATTTCACATGTAGGAGATTGAGACAGCCTCAGGGATGGGAAATGAATAGAAAAATAATATTTTAATCATTAAATTCAAAATACGTATATATAAAATATCTAATATATATTTTTTATTAAGTTTAATGATTAAAATATTTATTTTTTTTATCGATTTTACCTAATAAATATAGACAAATGATTTAGATTGAAAAAAAAATTAAAAGATTAGTGTTTAAATTGATAAAATAAAAAATTCAGGTTTATTTTGTTATAAGGTTCAAAGTCTGAGTGTTTTTTATTTTTATTTTTATTTTTTTGTAATTGTCCCCAAAAAAAAAAATAAAAAATAAATTGCATTGTCCCTTAAGACTTTGTTTGGATGAGGATTTGATAATGAAAAAGAAAATGAGAAAAAAATGTATATATATCATTCACATTTTTTTTAAAATTTATATTTAAATTCATGATTTAAAGGCTAAGTATAATGGTTTTTGTGCTTTAGCTTATATAGTTTTTTTTTTCCCCCTCTCTTCACTTTGGCTCTCAGCATTTGTAATTTTTTTTTTAAAATTTATTTTTAAAATCAAATTTTGTTCAATTTTTTTTTTTTTTTTAAATGTCATATTAGCACTCAAGTAATATAAAAATAAAGTAAATTACATTTTTCAACTTTTAAAGTTTCATGATTTTTTCATTTTGGGTGTATAAATTTATTTTTTGAGTAATGTTAGAAAATCCAAAAGTTCTACCAAACTTTTTACTAAATTTGTCACATAGGTGTGAAACCCATATAATGTGGATCTCACACACATGTGAGACATTTGGTAAAAATTTTGATAGAATTTTTAAAATCTCTAATATTTTTGTTATTTTTTTTATTGTATATATATTTGCCTCTTGATGTTAGAATTTTGGATCGGAAAATGGTTGAGACCACTAATTAGTGGTAGCACTAATGATGTGGCAGTGGGCCCCACCCACTGCCACAGTGTTGCTATGCCTTGTTTTTTTTTTTTTTTTTAAGTGTGTCAATTCACTAATGGTGCTTTAGAGCACCACTTTTAATAGTATGTATCATTGCCGATTTTGTGTCCGTCTTGCTGCAGGGTGCAACTGCAGAGTTGCCGGCGGACAAGGCACCAACAAGAGAGGACGCGGAGGGAGTGACGAGCGCGGAGCTGAGGAACAACCCTAGCTTGGAAACACATCCTGGAGGAGTGGCTGCCTCTGTGGCTGCAGCTGCTAGGTTCAATGAGGGAACCATATGACCACAACCACAAGACTGTATTGAGCATAGTATGTGACCTTAAAAAAGAGACGTCTTCTTTGTACAGTTTTAGATTGAATGTTCCGTCTGTTCCTCTGTCTTGTTTTACTTTTTGTGTGTTTTTAGACATGTAGAAATGTGATATGATTATGTAATTTTTGGTCATTTTCAAAGTTTTTTGAAAATGTTAAAGAAAGGATTGATGATTAGCTTGCTTTCTGGTCTCAACCTAATTGGAATCGTCTAATTTGCTTTGATGCTTTTGGCACTCATCTCCCTTTATTGATGTTCATTTTTGTATTCTGTACATCTGATTTTCATCAATAAATTTTCTTTTACTGATAAAAAAAAAAACCGTATGCTATGGCCTTCAAAAATATAAAAAATAAAAAATTTCCAGTCCAACTTCTCTCCAATCAGACCGTGTTGTTTGAGATAAGACGGTATAGTTCCTTAATTCGTTGGCTCTTCTCATTCTTACTTGTCCAGTCTTTTTCATGAACTTGTACAATTGATGACACACAAATATATAGTAGGAATATAAATTGAAACATCTCTGTATTCAGTCTTAATTATTAGTAAGATGGTCAGAATAATGCTAGTTGATGAGTCATTTTGAAAGCAAAAAAGAATATGATTTTAGAAATTAGTTATTGACATAAATATGATTAAATTGTAAGTCTATAATTATTAGTCTAATATTTTTATTGATGATCTATACTGATGGGTTTTAAAATTAATAAAGGGATTGAATTCTCAAAGTGAATCCCGTGATGAGATCACAAGAATTCATGAATAACACGAGTCAATCTTCTCTTCTGACTGAAGAAATGTCTTGACTAAAGTTAAGTATTGAACAATTGAAGTTAAATATTGAACAAGGGGAAAATAAGTAATAATCAAATCCCATAAGCAAAGCGAGCCATTGAAGAGTTCTTTGACACTAATTTGTCTGCTTTCCACATGTTTCCTCTAGAAAGTGTGCAAAATAGTTAAGGTATGAAATTTCACAATCTCAAACTGTATAATTTCTTAGTAATAAAACAATAATCTTTTTTTATTGTCCATTTTTTTTATATTGATGGTGATAAAACGATTAATCACATAAAATAGTTATTGATAGTGTGAAACTTCACTCTTTCACTAAAATCTCAAACTATAAAATCTGTGAAATTTGTAAAATTTCACAGTTTCAAACCTAAAATAGTTAAAAATTTTACTTTTATTTTTACATAATTTTATATTCAATTAAGATCTTGTGTGATAGCCCTTCTCAAGTAGGTTCTAAAAACATAAATTTTATTAAAAATCAGATGTGTACAATTAAAATTATAGGATTTTAAAATTTCTAAACATAAAAAGACTCAATGTGTCAGAGATGTGCATATCAGAGCGTGGAATAATGATAATTAATTAAAGGTATTGTGGTCAATAATAGGCGTATAGGATTTATGAGGTCTTGTGAAAAAGTCCTAAAATTATTCGGTAAGTGGAGACTCAAACATTGAATTTATTTCATATACTAATATCATAATGAATTGTTGACCTCTAACTCCTTTCAAAATTTAAACTATTCAAAGATAGATAATTTTAAAGAAAATTGATGAAAAGTCCATCATAAAGAGTATATAAGGCAATAAATTCAAGGAAAAATCTTATTTGGTGATAAGGACACGCCAGAAAAGTCACTAGTGCCAAAAAAGTCACTGGCAACTGTAGTAGCAGGGAGTGGTGGTGAAATAGAAAAATGTGTAATATTCAACAGATATGGTGTTGAATGAGTGACATGTTACATTTCAACAAATAGATTGTTTGGTGAATTTCCATAAATAGAAAAATAGGCTTTGTAAATTTTAACAAATACACAAATTGGGTGATTTCAAGAAATATGGTGATTTCAAGAGATAAACAAATAGATTGATTTCAACAAGTAATGTCCTTTTGTCCCAAAGATATTAGAGTTTAGGCCTAATGGCCCAAAAAATTCAAAAATAGACCTATGACCTGAGTGCTCATAATTTTATTATTTATATTCTTAACATTTTCAAAATTGCACTTTCAAAAACAAGATTTCCTTAAATAATTATCTAAGAAACAAATTCAAAACAAAATAACTCCACATACACGTTTGGAAACAATTAAAAAGGTTGAGTCAAAAGTAGAGACGAAAAAATTATCACATCCCATTGTATTTGCCACAACTCGATTTTATTATAAAATTTTTTTTGAAAGAACATTTTTTTTTCCTTTAATTACTGAAAAGGAACCTCATTGAGGTCGAAATTTTGTACAAACAAAGATAATACATCAACGAAAAGCAATGAGGAAACAAATGCATCAAATCTCAAAAATATATCTCAACTACGTTGGCACATGAATACTAAAGTTGTGTTTGAGGAGAAATTTAGAAAGGAAAATGGAAAATAAGTGTGAAACTAAGTAAAATATAGATATATTTTATTCATATTTCATCTTCTTTTTTTTTTCCTTTTAAAATTATTTTCGAAATTCTTAAAACAAACATAAAGAATATACCAAATCATGTTGGCTAGATTCCAATACAATGCAACACTAAAAAAATAACAGAAAAAAACAAGAAGGGAATTCAAATATGTCTCAACACTCGGGTTCAAAAATTTGGAAAGGGATTGACAAACAAAAAAATAATAATAAGTATGTAAAATATTAATAAAATATACATATTTTTCACCTAATTTTGTACACCTTTTTTTTTTTTTTTTTTTTAAAAAAAAAAATTATCCAAATCCTTCTTAAACTCTAAAACTAAAACTTCTATCCCAAACTTCATCCCCAAACTTCTTCACAATGAAACACTAAAACAGACACTCAATTCAGGGTAGTATAAATTATGGAGGTAGAAAAGTCAAAATTATTTGGATTAGAAAAATTATAAAATTATATCATTATAATAATTAAATTTAAAATTCAAATTCATACATAAAATTTTAAAAAATCTGAACCGTTACTGTCCCTGGATACAAGGGCACAAGTACACTAACCTCGTGAGCATTTTTGAAGGACAACAATGATGCAAAGGTTGAGTCTGAAACCCTTAACTAAAGCAGGTGAAGAAGCCAAAAGATGCTCTGTGTTACAGAGTTATAAATATAAGCATCTTGTTAGCTTTGACAAAACTTTTTCTAGAATAAATTATTATTTTATATTGAATTTAATTTATATTAATCTTAATTTTTTTCTTTTATTCTTCTCTTTGCCCATAGGCTTACATCTTTTTATATGGAGAAGGTTATATATAAGTTCAATGAACAAACTTACAACTAATTAGATACATGAATATAATTTAGACAACGAACCTAATAAATATAACAACACAGGAATATAAAAATATATGAATACAAAAAATACATAAATCTAATATATCCAATATATCTAATATATGCAATGAATCTATGGCATTAATTTTACAACAATGTTAGGTATCATGAAAAACCTTTCATGAAAATAATCATGAAAACTTTGTGACCCTTGGATTACACTTGGAATAAAGCACCACACACTAATCAAGGTAATCCAATGATAAAAAATCTTTCATGATCATTTTCATAAAAATTTTTTATAATCCCTAACTTTTCTCTTAATTTTAACACATGAAAAAGAGAAGATGCCTTTTGTTACTTGTTATTTGTCACAGGTTGAGTTACATGTGACATGTCCTCTATGGTGTCCTAATGTGAAGGGCTTCTTGTCCATGTGTACTTTGATGTTTGCATTGATCCAACAAATTCATCAAAACGAAATGAGCAGCAGAGATGCAAAGCGGTGAACAAGTTGAGTTGGGTTGAATGAACAAGTTGAGTTGAGTTCAATGGTAAATTGTTTAAATTTGATTTAAAAATTTATAGTGTGTTAAAATATATTCAAAATTGATTTTTTTACATAATAAGCTAATCTTGAATAATTTTTAATAAATCAGGTTCAAGTAGCTTAATTCATTTAATAGTTCTAAAAGTCCAATGGTAAATTATTTAAATTTCATTTGAAAATTTAGTAAGTATAAAAATATGTTTAAGATTGATTTTTTTATATAACGAGCCAATCTTGAACAAGTTTTTAACAAATCAAGTTCGAATAACTTAGTTCGTTTAACAGTTTTAAGAGAAAGTAATTCATTGATTCTAAAAGTAACAATAATAATAATAATAATAAATTTACCTGGTGTACACCAAATTTTGAAAACAAATGACAATAAAAATGGAAAAAATGTTTAGCGAGTTACTAAAGGGTATAATTCCAACGGATTAGTTTAGTAGTCAAAACCAAGAGTCTAGAGTTGTACTTCTTTCAAGATCTCAGATTCAATATTTTTTAAGTGCAAATAATTTTTTAAGTCAATGTAAGTTTTATGAAGTGTTGGTGAAAATATTAAAAAATTATATTTTATTAATAAATAATACAAAGAAAATGAGATACAAATAGATCAAGCTGAGATACGGATATCTTGTTTTCTTTAAGGAGATCAAGCCTACTGTGGTAGGAAGAATCCAAATACCGATGCAGCAATCACTAAAGTATGTTTTGCCCCATCCAGGATACAACAACCAGATCACTTGTCGTATGGTTCAGGCCAACTTGCACAAGATGATGAACCCAAAGCTCCACCAAGAAAAAATACCATTCTTTGGCTAGTAATCTCTCAAGTGTAAAAAATAGTTAGTCTAGAAAAAAGTAGATGAGAAGAACAATTTATAGATCACTAGGACCTTATAAATTATACCAAAAAATAATGATCATTGAACTAGAGAAAAAAGAGAGTCGCAAAACCTCCAAATATTAACTCACCATCAAACCTATAACCTTCCAATTAATCTCCATTCATGAACAAAATAAAAGGTTGCCAAAAAAAAAAAAAATTCATGAGCAAGACAAAAGGTCAACAAAAAAAATAAATAAATAAAAGATATTAAAATGGTCCAATAATCCCTCATTCATTTTAATATCAACAAAGACAAGAGAGATTACCAAACAAAAATAGACTAGTATCCATTATGAAGGTGTGCTCTGCATTGAACCTTCATTAGTGTAACAGTAACCTCTACTCCAGAGTCAGTAGTGATCTCAGACTTAAACTATGACTACTTAAGAGAAATAAAGTATTACTACTCACACATAATGATTACGTATTGACATAAGCTTTTAATAGCCATCACATTACGGCATTGTGTTTATCCTAGTTTTTATGAGTATATTTAAGAATAAGCCTTATTCTCATAGAAAGCAACCCCATTTCCATGCTCACATAGGTGAAATCTATCAATGATGTTCCTATAATTTACACACTCCACTCAACAAGAGCTATAGAATTTCATTAAGAGTATAAAAACTCAACCCTCCAACATTACAGGACAAATGCACTTACATCATAGGGATAGACAACAAAATTAAGGAGTGCATTTTTTTTACAACCACTATATGATTCATTCTTCCTAAAACCTAGTTACAGGATCTCTGGTCCCTAGGTTGGGTGTCCTCATACATGGTTTATGATTTTATAGGCTTCAAACCCATCCCCCTCGATGTATTTCAGACCCTATCTCTCGCCAAGGTCTTGGTTAACGCATCCGTAAGATTATCACAAAATTTTACATAATTCACAATTATGATGCCATTACTCAAATAGGATCTCACATTATTGTGTTTTTTTCTAATAGGTTTGGATTTACCATTATAAAAATGGTTGTTCACTCTACCAATAGCAGCAGTGCTACTATCACAACGAATTAACACATAAGGAATTGGTTTTGCCCAAAAAGGGATTTCATGTAACAAATCTCTCAACCAATTCGCTTTCTCACATGCTGAAGCTAACATTATAAGCTCAACTTCCATTGTAGAATTAGCAAATATAGTCTGTTTTTTAAACTTCCAACATATAGCACCACCACTCAAGGTAAAAATAAAACCTAACGTCGAGAGAGAATCACCTGACAAAGTGTTTTAATCGGTATCACTATATTCCTCAAGTACCGTAGAATACTTGTTATAAAACAAACCACAATTTTTGGTACTAGATACATATTTCATAATTCTTCCCATGGTTAGCCAATGATCTCAACTTGGCTTGCTAGTAAATCTGCTAAGTATTCCAATAGCATATGCAATGTCAAGTCTAGTACAATCAATAGGATATTTCAAACTGCCAATCATGCTAGCATATTCCTTTTGATTAATCACTTCTTTTTCATTTGTTACAACAGATAAATGTATGCTTGCATCAAAAGGAGTAACAACATGTATACAGTCTAGAAAGTTATATTTCTTTAAAATTTTCTCAACATAATGCGACTGATCAAGAAAAATGTCATCATTAATCTTAGTAATTTTAATTCCCAAAATAAAATTGGTTTCACTAGGATCTTTCATATCAAAGTGACTATTAAGCATATTTTTAGTCTCATTTATAATATGCAAATTAAAGTTAAAGATAAGTAGATCATCTACATATAGGCTAATAATCACATGTGCATTCTCACAAATTTATAATATATGCACTTATCATATTTATGAGTCTTATAGCCATTCTCAAGCATGCAGGAATCAAATTTCTCATGCCACTGTTTAGGTGCTTGTTTTAAACTATAAAGGGATTTAGTTAGCTTACACACCTTGTTTTCTTAGCCAGGCTCCACAAAACCCTCGGGTTGGTCCATGTAATTCTCCTCCTCTAGATTTCCATTTAAAAATGTTGTTTTCACATCCATTTAATGAATTTTTAAATCATATATTCCAGCCATTGCTATCAACAATCTAATGGATGTAACTCTAGTAATCAGAGAAAAAGTATCAAAGAAATCAAGATCAACTTGGTGCTTAAAACCTTTAGCGACAAACCTCGCTTTATATTTATCTATAGTTCAATCTGATTTAAGTTTTTTACGAAGGACCTATTTACACCCAATAGTTTTACAACCTGGAGGTAAATCCACTAACTTCCATGTTTTATTTAAAAGTAGTAAATCTATCTTATCATTTACAGTCTCTCTCCAGAAAATAGTATCAGGTGATGATAAAACTTCTTGCACCGTAAGAGGAATTTCTTCCACATTATAAAGATAATAGTCAATGCCAAAATCTTTTTCAACTCTAGCTCATTTACTTCTCCTTGGTTGGATTTGAGAATTTTCTTGTTCTTGAAAAACTTTAGATGGAGTAGAAGAGCTAGGTATGGATAAATTATTTTCAAAAATTATTTGACTCCCACTATTTCTAGATTTGAAAGGAAATTTATATTCATGAAAAATAGTATCACCTGATTCAAAAATAATATTATTTTTCATATTAAAAAATCTATAAGTTGTACTATGCAACGCATACCCAAGAAAAACATAAGTGGTAGCTCATTCACCCAATTTAGGTCGTTTAGGATCTGCAAGCCTTAAAAAAACTAAACAATCTCAAACCCTCAAATAACCTAGATTTGTTTTCTGCCCTCGCCACAACTCATAAAGTATAATTTTAGTCTTTTTGTGTGGCACTTTATTTATCACATAGCAAGCTGTCAAAATAGCCCCGCCCGAAATATTTGAATGAGCACCTAAATCAATAAGCATAGCATTCGTCAAGTCAATTAATGTTCTATTTTTTCTTTCAGTTACTCTATTAGATGAAGGTGAATATTGTGGAGTAGTCACATGAATAATTCTCAATGACTGAACAAAAGAGTTAAATCTAAGAGATTTATACTCCCAGTCTCTATCACTTTAAATTCTTTTAATCTTTTTATCGAATTGATTTTCCACTTCAAGAAGGAATTTTTTAAATTTCTCAAAAGCATCACTTTTATTTTTTAATAAATATACGTTTGTGAATTTTGAAAAATTATCAATAAAAGTGATAAAATATTGGTTATCACCACGAGTTAAAATTCCTTCAAACTCACATAAATCAGTATAAAATAATTCTAGCAATTCGGTATTTTTGTCAACACTTTTATGAGGCCTCTTGGTAATTTTTGCTTTACTGCAAACTTCACATTTCTCAAATTTTTTTGTCACTTTAGGAATTAATCCTAAACTACTCATGATTTTCACATATTTACTGTGAATATGACACAAGCGAGCATGCCAAAAATTAATAGAAGACAACATATAAACTGAATTGGTAGATGATTTATTAATCTCAATATTCTTCAGTTTGAACAACCCTCACAAGCATAACCCTTACCCACAAAAATACCCTTCTTGGTAATCACATATTGATCAGATTCCCTAGTTTGCTTAAAGCCAGCCTTATTCAACAAATAACTTGATATCAAATTCTTCCTCATGGACGATGTATAAAGCACATCTTTTAAAGTAAGCACATGTCCAAAGGTGAACTTAAGGTCAACCTCACCACTCCCAAGTGTCTTGGTTTGACTAGAGTCACCAAGCATAATTGTTTTCTCATCATCAAAGAGAGTATACTCTTTGAACCAAGCTTTATTATAACAAACATGTCTATTAGTACCAGAATTTGTCTACCAACCGTCCTCATAATTAACCATGCAAATGTCGGTAATCATCGCCACAAATGGCTTCTCGATAACGTTAGCCTTTGGGGCATGTGCACGTTTTTGGAATTTGCAAATTCAAGCAATATGCCCACTTTTGCCACAGACAAAGCATGTAAAATTTTGTGGAGGTGGTGGATCTTCGTTCTTATTTGAATTAATCCATTTATTATGAGGGTTACCATAATTCTTTATATTCTTTTTATAAGGCTTCAAATAAGCATTCTTGAAATTATGACCTTTGGGTAGGTTATTATTTGCTGAAACAAAGTTTACTTTTGTAATAAAATTGTCATTACCCTCTTGTGTTATTAATGCATCATGGCCTCTAGCCTCCTCTTCGACTTGAATACGAGTGATCAACGACTCTAAGGAAATCCCGTTTTGTTTGTAGCATATGCTCTTTTGGAATTCTCTCAAAGATGGCGGTAACTTGTCAACAAGTCCTGCAACTACCAAGTTGTCACCAATCTTGATGCTTTCATATCTTATTTCTGCAACTATCATTTGGAAATCTTGTGTTTGCTCCACAATGAATTTTCTATCCACCATTTGGAAGCGAAAAATCGGGTAGCTGCATACTTTTTTGCTCCTACCTCTTCAGTATCATACTTAGTTTGGAAAGCTTTCCAAATTTTCTTTGCAGAAGTATAAGTGGTGTCATTGCAATCATAAAATTGATCAGCAAGGCAATTTAAAAGATAAAAACGACATTTATACTCATCTATATTGTATGAAGCCACTTTTGCTTCATGTGCCTTGTAGTCTTCATCATTTATCTCCTCGGTTGGGATTTTGTTTGGGTTCTTCTCGGTAAGAACATAAGCAACTTTCAAAAAGCTGAGGTAAAAAAGAACTTTTCATTTCCACCTTTTAAAATGAACTCCATTGAACTTAAAAGGCTTGTTGAGATCTCCAATTCTGTCATTGATTTTTTCTGGTGCTTGTTTCATTTTAATCTCCTTAAAATTGTTGGTGAAAATACCAGAAGAATTATATTTTATTGATAAATAATGCAAAGAAAATGAGATATAAATAGATCAAGTTGAGGTACGGATATCTCGTTTTCTTTAAGGAGATCAAGCACACTGCAATAGGAAGAACCCAAATATCGATGTAGCAATTACTAAACTATGATTTGCCTCCTCCAAAATACAACAGCCCGACTACTTGTAGTATAGTTCAGGCCAACTCTACACAAGATGGTGAACCCAAAACTTCACAAAAAAAAAACACAATTCTTTGGCTAGTAATCTCTCAAATGTAAAAAATAGCTGGCCTAGAAAAGAATAGATGAGATGAACAATTTATAGGCTACTAAGAGTTTACAAATTATACCAAAACATAATGACCATTAAATTAGAGAAAATGGAGAGCCTCAAAACCTCTAAATATTAACTCACTACCAAGTCCATGACTTTCTAATTAATCTCCATTCATGAATAAAATAAAAGATCACCAAAAAAATAAGATTCATAAATAAGACAAAAGATCACTAAAAAAAATAAATAAATAAAAGATATTAAAATGATCCACATGAAATTTATCCCAATTTTAATTAGTCTCCCACTACTAAACAGTAAAATTGGCCTCAAGTGAGACAGATGTCAAATTATTAAAACAAAAAAACAACAACAACAGGTCAAGATAGTCCTAGTGGCAGTATCATAATATTGATTCAAATGTAAATTCTGTTAGAATGATTAGTAATATAGTTAGAAGAGTCGGTGATTAGTTTGGTTTCAGGAATGAGTAATTACAAGTTTTGATGTAATCATATATATATATATATATATGTATACATTCTACTGTGTTTGGCAACAAGTAAAATAAATTATTTACTGATTTATTAATTTATTTTTATTATTTTATTTTTTTATTAAAAATTTTTAAAAAATAAATCATAGTCAAAAGTTAAATAAAAATCATTTTCTCATTTTTCTTGGATTAATTTGACAGAGAATAATACTATACAAAAGGGAGAGACAAAAACAGTCGAATGACACTTTTTGAGGCAACAAACACTCTTTGTGAATTGTGATATACTTTCTCTGATTGATTTGACTTGGAATAAAAAGGGGATAAGAAAAAATAGAAGCAACAAAAACAGTAGTCTTTCTCCTCACTGCACCGAGAACTCAGCAGTCGAATGACACATTTTGGATAATTATTGAGTGATCTTAGTATATGAATACGTGATATTATATAATATTAAAATTGGTAGAGAAGATAAGTAGGTGAGTAAAGTATTAGGTGATTGAGAAATATGTGAGGATATATTGAATGATAATTAATTAAGAACTACAAACATGTGGTACTCTAAAAATATTAAATAATTTCCTCATATTTCAAGACAAAATCGGATTTTGGAAATTTCAATTGTAATTAATTTGGTGTTATTTAAATTTCATCAATTATTTATTTATTTATTCAAACACAGTATAAAGATATGTTTGGATTATAAATTTGTATAGAGATTTAGAAAGAAAAAGTAAAGAATGATAAAATATGAATAAAATATATGTATATTTCACTTAATTTTTCACTTTTCTTTTCTAAATCCTTATCCAAATTATTTCAAACACATCATTACGTTGTATTTTGATCATGAATTTTGTTAGGAATTTGAAAAGTAAAAAAAAAATATAAGTGAAATATGAATGAAATATATCTATATTTCACTCATCATTTTTGTTTTCCTTTCTAAATTTTTATTCAAATTTAAAATCCAAACACAACCTAAATAATACAACAATCTTACAGATTCATTAGCTTAGATTCTTTCTATACGGTATACTAATTAAATTTTAACCACTTATTTATTTTCAGAATAAATTTCTTGACCAAAGAATTAATAAAATTTCTGCCAAAAATATCGCAACAAAAATGCCAATTCCTCGTCAAGTTAGCATTAGCTTTGTGCTACTGCCAAAATCTATATACAATTTACAGAAAAATCTACAAACCACGAAAAAATATCAAGATAGTTGTCATTAAAAGTGAAGTGTAATTGAGATTAATGTACTGTACATGTAAAATTGATGAATCTAAGTCACACATTAATATTTTTAAATAAAATTTTGAATACATAATATTATTGTACAATTTACTTTGCAATCGTAAATCTTTTAAAAAGATAATGTTGTAATTTACATATTAAAAAAAAAATTACATAAAAAATGATGGCCTTATTGATAATTGATTTATTAGTAATTAAAAAATTCTATCACTACCTCTACAGGTGATAATTATAAAAGATTGAGCGATAATATGGAAATATCAAGTTTATGCATAATTTCATATAAATTTGTTTTTTCTTTTTTTCTTTTTTTTTTATATGCATGTTTTATGTGCAATAGCCTATAAAATGATTAGTTCCTTTCATGAAAGTAGAGTTGGGTATATGGTTATCCGATCTGCAAAAACTGCTCAACCCGATTCAAACCGCATACAAATGAGCAGTTCCACGTGTAGAGTAAGATCGGGTGCGGTTTAGATTAATCCTTCATTGCGGGTTGCGGGTTTCATCCACACTCACAAGCACTCACCTGCACTAAAAAAATTTTTTTTTTAAAGATTAATCCTTCATTGGTATGTAATGTTTCATGCTGCTGGACTTCAAACTTATTACAGGTACAACAATAGC
Source organism: Camellia japonica (assembly GCA_030407325.1). Taxonomy (NCBI): domain Eukaryota; kingdom Viridiplantae; phylum Streptophyta; class Magnoliopsida; order Ericales; family Theaceae; genus Camellia; species Camellia japonica. The sequence goes on from JAPPVO010000031.1 coordinate 181,324,292, forward strand.
ACCCTCTTTCATGGACCAGTAAGGAAGGAAAAGTCTTTTAATGACAAGCTTTGCTGGAATGGTAATTTTATAATGAAACTTTTTTTTCTATCCGAAGCACATGACACTGACATACCATAGTGCAAAGGTTGAGTTGTGGAATTGCCTCAAATAATTGAAAATGTATTTTTGAGTGGGTAGGATAGCAAAGCATGATTTATTTCTGGTTGCAAAAAAAAAAAAATTCAATCCGCAAATCACTTGCATATTCGCGAATCCTATCCGCATAAACCACAACCCACACTGTAGACAGTTGCGGATTTAATTTTTTTCCAAATTATAGATATGTGAGCAGGTCCAAATTGCAATCCACAACCATCCCTACATGAAAGTAGAGTCACAATGGGGCCATTGAACCAAAATTCCGAGTCTAATCCATTGTTATTAAAAACTTTATCAGATATTCTCAAAATGTCATGGGATATTATCTGAGTAGAATTTATGGCCAAATGAGTCGTATTTTATCACCTAACCATTTAATAAATGCGAGTTAACAAGTCTCATATGTAAAAATTTTCATAACATAATTGATTTACAACACCATTTAAGCAATGGCATGATATTCCAGAACTAGTGGACAATTACTCCCAAGTGAAGTAAAGGGGGAAAAATATTAGAGAAAATACAGATTTAAAAAAAATAATTACAAATTAATAAAAAATTTTAAATTTTTTAATTATTAATATTTATATAATTTACCATTAATTTGTAATATTTTTTTTAACATACAATATTTGATTTGATATTTGCTCAAAAATTTTTGGTAGTACACCAACCAATCACTAATTTCGTTTTGACCACTTACTTTTTTTTTTCAATTTTCAATATAGAAAATATTTGGAAGTTTTAATAGAGCATCTCTAATAACGTTGAATGAACCCACACTCTTCATTCATCATCCCTTATCTCTCTATCTCTCTCGATTCTCTCTCTTCTAGAGATCAAAATACAGATAATATATTGTGAAATACAGCACCACTCTTATCAACATAAATCAATGGATCCAATCACATTCGATTTAGGGTAACAGTAACCATGGACAGTAGGTATTACAATGATACCATCACTACAAGAAAAAGCGTTTTTGGCGACTAAAATTGAATTTTTCGTCGCTGAAAGTAGTAGAAATGGTGACTAAAATGGAATTAGTCGCCAAAATTGAACACTTTTGCCGACTAAAAGACTTAGTCGCCGAATACAATGGTTTTAGCGACTAAAAGGCAGTTTAGTCGCCGAATGTAGGGGTTTTAGCGACTAAAGGTTGTTTAGTAGCCAAAAGTGACGGTTTTTGGCGACTAAAATAATTTAGTAGCCAAAAGTGATGGTTTTGGCGACTAAAAAGCAGATTGGTCGCCGATTGTAGGTGTTTTGCCGACTAAAAACAGATTGGTCGCTGAAAGTGAAGCTTTTTGGCTACAAAAAAAAAATTAGTAGCTAAAAAGTGAGTATTGACGACTAAAATTCAGTTTAGTAGCCAAAAGGGGACGTTTTTGGCGACTAAAAATAGGTTTCGTCGCCAAAACTGCTGATTTTTAATTGGAACTTATTTTTTTAGCGACAAAAAATTAATTAGTAGCCCAAAATAATAGAATTGGCGACTAAATAATGGTTTTAGTCGCCAAAAGTGGCCTAAATTTTTTTTTAATAAATAATTTATTTTTTACATAAATTATATTAAATAAAAATAATTATATATATATATAGTTTTGTATTAATACTGATTAATATACTATATAAATAATATATATTGCATATATATTCATGTGATGTTGTAGTGCCATAGTGGAGGGAGTGTGATGTAAAAAGGTTTGGAATGTGTGACGGTTGGGGTTCGAAACTCAGGAAAAGCTAAAAAAGTGAGTTTTTTTTTTTTCGCCGGAAATATCTTTGGCGACTAAAAATTTAGCCGCCAAAAGTTTTTTTTTTTTTTTTTGTAGTGCATGTTGCAATAATTCCAACTAATTAGTAATCTTTACTCTGTAAAAGAAGCTACAATTTAGTCAAATTAGTGAGAAACAAGTTTTGTGCACCTAATAGCTTTTTTTCAAATTTATTAACGGGTGACTATGTATAAAATGTGTCAGTGTTACATTCAATATTATTTTTTTAGTAATTATTAGCTTTATCTTTCACTCTTTAGTCCCCATTTGACAATTGACTTTTTTAATTGACTTTTTAAATATTTTATTTTGAAATTAAAAGTTTGTTTGATTTAACTTTTTAATTTTTTTAAATGTTTGTAAAAATAAAAGTGAAATAATTATAATTTAAATGTAACATTTTATCTTATTACATTTTTAATCAAAAAATCAATGCCAAACGAATTTGTATACCCAACAACAATACTAGAAACCATAAAAAAAAATACTTTAAAAAAGTGTACTCATAGACAACAATTAATTCACATTTCACCAACTTTAAATTTAAATTTACACTATCTACCTTATTTACAGATGAAATTCAGTACAATTTCATGATATATATAGCATTTTCCCATACCAAAACCATAGATAAACACTACATATGAGAGAGCTCTCTCTCTCTCTCTCTCTGAAAGAGAAAATGTCAAGCATATTCTGGAAAAACTTCTACATCTGCTTCTCAAAATTCAAGTGCCCCTTACAAGAAGAAGATCAAAATCATCCATCACCCACCACATCATCATCAACCCTAATCAACACCTTCAATTCTCTCCACCACCTCACCTCCACCTCCACCTCCACCTCCACCTCCACCACCACCACCACCACCTCCTCCGATGACTTCTTCTCTTCCTCCTCCGACTCCGACACCGCTGACTTCGCCGCCATCTTTGCCTCCCAACGCTTCTTCTTCCCCTCCCCTGGCCTCTCCAACTCCATCATCGACTCGCCGGAAAACTCTCCTCCACCACCACCACAACAGTCCTCCTCCTCCGACACCATAGTCGCCGGAAGTGTCGCCATTCGGACCTACTCGCCGGACCCATATTCAGATTTCCGACAATCAATGCAGGAGATGATTGACGCTCGTCAGTTAATGGATTTAAAGGCGGATTGGGATTATCTTCATGAACTTCTCTTGTGTTATCTAACACTGAACCCTGAACACACCCACAAGTTCATTATCAGTGCCTTTTCTGATCTTCTCATTTCGCTTGTGTCGTCGACAACCACCGACCACAGTCGCCGGAAATCCAAGAAACAACCAAGATCCGCCGCTTTACCACAGTTGTTGTAATTTTTTCTTTTCTTTTCTTTTTGTGCCGGAGGTGGTGGATGTTGGGCTGGGATTGTTCATGTATGTTTATAAATGAATCCGAGTCTAATTTAGTAGTAAATGTTGAAATTTAGTTTGACAAGCTTGAAGTCTAAAAAATGTATAATGTTAGTTAATTAATCGGTTGAAGTTGATTTCAAACAAGTTTTAATCTATTAAATTAACTAACTTGAATTTTTATAAATTTATCAAGATTAGTTCAAGTTAAACTCATAAATTAATGAGTTTAAGCGGCGGTTTTTGGTTTTTTTTTTCCTTTTTTTTTTTTTTTTTTTTCTTTTAAGAGCTAGAAAAGTTGGCTTCGTTTGGAAAGTGGGTTGAATTTTTGGTTTTTTGATTTTTTTTTTATTATTTTAGCCTGAGATTAAAAAGCTTGATTTGTGAAGAACTTTTGATTTTTTTGACTTTTTTAATTTTTTTGTAAGAGAATGAATGTAATAATTATGGATTACACGTGATGTTTTGTCTTATTAACTTAAAAAACTTATTTTATTTTTTATGACTATTTTAGTAAAAAAAAAAAAAAAAAAAAAAAACCTCCAAACTAACTTGTCAAACGACATATTTTGCAAAATTGCTGAAAGAGTTTTTTTTTTTTTTGGTGAATGAAAAAGTTGATGTAACATTGATATTTGATTTTTTTTTTATAGGCACAAGGATGCTTGGCAATTAGCTAAATAATTGAAAAGTCAATATAAAAAGTCAACTTATTTTTCATATTTTTTTTACATCTTTTTGTAAAATAGTTAAAAAATTATTAAAAAATCAATTCTCAAATAATCCTTAACTACCTCGTTTGGGAACAAACTTTTTTAGTAACTTTTTGACTTTTTGACGAAAATGTGATGTAAAAAAAATTAGTATGTTTAGGATAACTTTTTAATTTTTTACGAAAAGATGTGCAAAAAGTAAAGAGAAAATGAATCTTTGACTTTTTAATATGAATTGTTGGCTTTTAAATTTTTTTAATGACTTTTTAACTAAAAAAGTTACTTGCCAAACGAGGCTTTAGTGACTTTTTAATTTTCTAATTTTTTTAGCCATAAACTGATTTTTTTGTGAAGTTCCCAAACGACCCAAAAAATGTGTTTAAGCGAAGTTTATTTATAAAGTTGTGTTAGGAATACAAAAAATAATTCACATGCATGAGCCCACATTTCATCTCTCATCTATGTCTATTCTGTGAAATTTTTTGTCTGCGAAATTTTTTTGTGTACTTAAATCGATTGTTATTTATATAACAAATCAACCTTTAAATGAATTTTTATTGGGGTGATTTTTAAGTGTGCAAGTGTATATTGCATACTATAAGTATTTGTATAAGTTTTCATACATATATATAAATTATCTCACAAAATCATATAAGTTCTTTGTGAGATAACTTTTATATATTTATGAGAATTTACAAAAGTGTATATGGTATACACCTTACACATCTAAACACTTTCATTTTTTATTGAGCACAATACAATAACAAATTTTTAACCACAATGAAACTCAAGAAAACTATCTCCATGTAACGGCATATGTATTTTGTGAGAAGTTTCGTCTATGAGGACAAAGTACCAAAATATAAATAAAATAAAATAAAGTGTAATGAAATCACAAAACCAAGGAAAGCGTGGGATGTTAATCCCTCGATCCACGTAATGTTCTAACCTATTACGTTATGTAAGAGCAAAGTGTGTTTTTTTTTTTGTTGAATTTTCTAGGGAAATACTTTAATTTCTCAATGTCGTTTTTTTTTTTAGATTTGTCAATTGAAATAGAAAATTATTGGGTGACAAATCAAAGTCCTAAATTTTGTCTTGTGGTCCATACAACTTTTTGGTTCTAGCATGTTGGCTAAGCTTGGCACACATGCTCATGAGGGGGCCTAAGCCTATATATTGTCCCATGAAGGGGTAACTAGTAGTATAGTGCACCTCTGATTTAGAGAATTTAGTGTTTCAAGCCAATTATTTTCTCACATATATAATGTGAGAAAAATTTCTAAGAGAATTGATCACATAACAGAAATAAATAAATGAATTCGACATGTGTTATATATATATATATATATTTATAAGAGGACAACTTATACTCTAATCATTTTAAACATTAAATAAAATTAGAGAGAGGTTACAACGTGGACTTGTACATTATACAAAAAGTTATATTTTATGTGAGAGAAGTTATACATTTTTAATATAAAAGTTATGAATTTTGAAATTATGATATGCGCTCTAAAAATTATGTATAACTAAAGTTGCAAACAATTAACAATTGAAAAACACCCAAAATTTTCCTTAAAAAAAATAAATGGAGTGCTACAAAAAAAAAAAAAATTAATTAATAATAAAAAACAGAGGGTGGGTTTGCCCTTGCTTATTTTATATTTGATATTGAGGGGACAAACAAAGAGTATCCAAGAAAGGTCTCAACAACTACAACAAATCAATGGAATGCCTCTCTATTTATATATATATATATATATATATTTTTAAAAAAACTAATTCTTAAAAGTTAGTTGGTTTAGGTGAGGCTAATAACACACCTATACTTATATAATTAAGTAGTCTCCGTTATTAAGATCTTAGCTTTTATTTGTTATAACATTTGTTAGAATATAAGTGTTCCGTCGAGGATTTTTTATTCTTAAAATTTTTATATATTTTTATTTTTAATCTATTTTTAATCACATAATTTGATGAAAATCTCAAAATATATGAATTTTATGTCAAAATCGTAAGTATATTATATTAAAATAGAAGACAGAGATTTTAGAAAGATCAAAAAAATTGTTTTTGGCCTATTTTTCCAAGAAAGCTAGTGTTAGACAAACTAGACCAGTATTTTGTGCTTTAGGTTGAGTTTGTCTGCTGATTAGAATAATAGCAAATTAGCAATGCATGTCAAACGTAGATTAGCCAAAATGAATGTGTGCTTTAACATAAATTAAAAAAATTATGGTGATAAACAAGTATGGGTGATTCTATTTGTATCCAAATAGTAACTTAGTACATCCAATTAAAATTTTAAAATTTCAGTTTCTATTATATCCTAATGTAAATTTTACTAAGAAAGACAATACACATTAAATCTTAAAATAAAATATTTTTTTTTCTCATGGTATACTCTAATCACTTGTATGCTCATCTTCTTTCCCAAATTTCAATTATTTTCTCTTATTTTTTTCCTCACTCCAAAACTCTGATTCACCCAACTAAAATTCAACATTATTATCAATATAATTGTTTCTCCTTGTGTTGTTATATGGTTTGTTTAGCCTTTGTTCTTCGTGTTGCAACTGAAGGAGATTAAATTTTTTTTAGAGATCTAATTGGGATGTACTAACAGGTGGCCCTTAACCTTATTAAACAGCTTGCTTGATTGCAGTTGGATTGGGGGGGGGGGGTTTGATTAGTTTATTATTTAAGTGTATCTTAAAAGGTAATTTTAAAAAAAATAAAAGATATGTTAAGAGTAAATTATAATTTTAAATAATTTAATAAGATGTATTTAAAAATTAGACATACTTAATGATTTTTTATGTGCAAATATAATCCCCCAACAAGTATAACCTAGTAGGCCCAAACAAATAAACAAGATTATGGAATCTTGATACTTTTTTTTTTGGGTGGGTAAATCTTGATACCGTCCATGCCCACTTCATATTATTTTGCACCAGTGATTGCCAATTGTGTGTTTGGTATATATTTGAGAAAGAAAAAGAAAGGCAAGAATAAAGCGGAAAAAAAAAAATCATGTTTTTTACCAAAATAAAAATAATAATCTTTTTTCCTCTCTAAATTCATAATTCAAATACAATTTCACCAATCAAATCTTAAAAGCATCCACGGTATGAATTGCACCAATCCAATCTAGGCTCGTGAGCTCATCACGATGCCACCAATCCTACTCTAGTAATCTGATGTATTCATTTTATAAGTCTATACCCTCTATGTATAGATTGATCTAATAATCTATATATCTACATAATTTTATCATATTTATCTTTAAATAAATAAATTGTCCATTTTCAAAATCATACTCATTTATATATATATATATATATACATATATATAAAATAAAATCATGAAACTGTATTATAAAGACCAATTATACTTCTAACCATCCTTGTCCTTCAAAGATATATTGTCAAAAACCCATTTACTTATGAAAGATTCAATTAGTAAAATAAACCCTATTTTGTTTTTCTCATTATTACTATTATTATTATTAGAGCTTGCATTTCAGCTCTCTTGGAGTAACCTTAAAAAAAACCCTATCAGAAATGAAATCTATCCAAATCTTAGTGTATCTTAGTGACAATGACACTAAGATTTGCAAAGTCCTCTTTATTGACATCCTAAGTACCCTCTTTAGAAGTTACAAGAGACAAACCAAATGCCAAAATATAACATTCATGAATCAAATCTAACTTGTCATCACCTGCTAATTTGTGAAAGAGACCTTGTTTATATTCTCCCTTGACCAACAAAGTCTTAGTTAATATATCTGAAATATTATCATTTGTATGAATCTTTTTGAATTGTAACAATTTTGAATCTAACACATCACGAATCTAATAGTATCTTACATCAATGTGTTTCGATCTCGAATAAGAAGTGAAATTTTTACTCAAATGAATAGGACTTTAACCATCACAATAAAACACATACCTTTCTTACTTCAAATCTAACTATTGCAAAAATTTCTTCAACCATAACTCTTTTTTGCGAGCTTCCGTAATGGCGATAAATTCAGCTTCGGTAGTTGAAAAAACAACACATTTTTGTAATTTAGATTATCATGCCACAATTCCCCCTGCAAAAGTCATCTAATACCTTGAAATAGATTTCCTAGAATCAACATCACCGGCCATGTCGGAATCTGTGAACCCATCAAGCATTGACTTACTATTCCCAAAATACAAGCACACTTTCAAAGTCCCTCAATGATACCTTATAATCTATTTTACCGCTGTCCAATATTCTTTACCTGGATTAGAGAGAAAACGACTCACCACACCAACGGAGTGAGCAATACCTGGGCTTGTACAAACCATGGCATACATTAAAGAACCAATCGCTGAAACATAAGGTATTTTCAGCATCTCTTCCTTATCTTTCTCACTTGTAGGACATTAATTTGAACTGGGCTTGAAGTGACCCGCAAGTGGACAACTAACCGGCTTTGCTTTATCCATATTGAATCTCTCAAGAATCTTCTCAATGTAGCTTTCTTGAGACAACCAAATTAACCCCTTTTTGCGATCACGAACAATTTTCATACCGAGTATTTGTTTTGCCGGTCTTAAATCTTTCATAGCAAACGACTTGCCCAACTCCAATTTCAACCTATTAATCATAGTATAATCTTGATCCACAATTAACATGTCATCAACATAATGCAAAAGAATAATAAATTTGCCATCCGAATTTTTTTTTCACAAACACATAATGATCCGAAGTGGTTTTAGAAAAAACTATTATTCATCATGACAGAGACAAATTTTGTATACCAATGTCGCGGGGCTTACTTAAGGCCATACAAACTTTTCTTCAATTTGCAAACAAATTTCTCTTTTTCTTTTTTCACAAAACCCTCCGGTTGCCCTATGTAAATTTCTTCTTCAACGTTACCATGAAAAAATACGGTCTTCACATCAAGTTGCTCAACTTCAAAGTTCATATTTGCAGCCATGCCAAGTACAACCCGAATAGAAGACATCTTCACAACCGGCGAGAAAATTTCATCAAAGTCAACACATTTCTTTTGCCCAAAGTATTTCACAACAAATTGTGCCTTGTACCTTAAATTCTTGCCATCATTCATCAATTTGAAGATCCACTTATTTTTCAGAATTTTCCTTCCCTTAGGCAATTTCACCAAATCGTAACTATGATTTTCAAGTAAGGAAATTCATTTCTTCTTCTATGACCTTTTTCCAATCACATTTCTTTGCATGCTAAATTGCTTCTTGGTAACTCTCGAGCTCCTCTTGATTGGAAATCAACACAAATTCATTGGGAGGATACTTTCTCGAAGGTTGTTGGTCCCTTGTAAATTTCCTCAACTCAAGTTGTAGTGGCGGTTCTTAAATTGGATGCTTTTCTTCAATTTCTGGCTCAACTTCATTAGGATTAGTATCATCATTCACATCTTCAATAGGTGGTTGCACATCTCCCTTATTTTCATCATCCATCGAAAATGAAGGAGATGGATCCATATCAATGAGATCACTAGTTTTTTGCTTCGATTGATCACTTTTGCTAAAATCTTCAATTGTTTAGTTTTCAAGAAACACAACATCACGGCTTTGAATAATTTTCTTGTCGACCAAATCCCATAATCTATAACCAAATTCATCACGCCTATAGCCAAGAAAAATGCATTGTCTTGACTTACTATCAAGCTCAGACCTCTCATCATTCAGAATGTGAACAAAGGCTTGGCAACCAAACACTCTCAAGTGCTCATAAGACACATCTTTATCAGTTCAAACTCTTTCAGGAACACCACCATTCAAAGGATAGGAATGAGACAAATTGATTACGTCAATTGATGTCCTCATTGCCTCACCCTAACGGGATCTTGGCAATTTAGCATGTGAAAACAGACACCTTGTTCTTTCCACAATGATGCGGTTCATCCTCTCGGCAATGTTATTTTGTTGAGGACTCTTATTAACTATCTTTTGATGCCAAATACCTTGTCTGCGACAATACTCATCAAATGACCCAATGTATTTACCACTATTATCTGTTCGGATGCACTTCAATTTTTGCCCTGTTTCTCTTTCAACCATGGCCTGAAAATGCTTAAATACATCTAGAACTTGATCTTTAGTTTTTAGTACAAAAGCCCAAACTTTCCTTGAATAATCATCAATAAAAATAACAAAATAAAGTACACCACTATGTGTTCTAACTTTCAAAGGACCACAAGCATCTGAATGAATCAACTCCAAAATATTTTCTTTTCTAGAAGCAACATTTTTATGAAAAGAAACTCTATGTTGTTTGCCCGCCAAGCAATGAACACAAGTTTTAAAATGTGTACTTTTCAAACCGGGTAGAAGCTCTTTGTTGAACAAAACTTACAGTCCCTTTTCACTCATGTGCCCAAGCCGCTTGTACCATAATTCGGTAGAAGTATCATCTTCAAGTGCATTAATAACACCTTTACAAATTTTTTCTTGCATCGAATAAAGTGTATGAGTCTTCTTACACTTAGCCACCACCAAAGAACCCTTTGTGAGTTTCCATATTCCATCACCAAATTTGTTATTGTAGCTTTCATCATCTAGCTTCTCGATAAAGATAAAATTGAGGAGAACGTCAAGACCATGCCTCACATCTTTAAGTAACAATTTGTAGCCCAAATTTGTTTCCAAGCAAACATCACCCATGCCAACAATCTTGAACAAACCTTCATTACACATTTGAACACACCCATAATCTCCTTCAGTGTAAGTAATGAGAAAATCAACTCGAAAAGTCACATGAAAAGAAGTACCGGAATCAATCAACCAATTGCTCTCTTGGCCCACAAAATTGACACAATCATCTTCATAAACAACCATGAGATCACTATCGGTAGTGACCGCCGTTGTGTCTTCTTGCTTCTTATCCACACTTTTGTCACGCCTTTTTTCTTTGTTCTTGAGCTTTCAACATTCTTGCTTCATGTGTCCTTTCTTATGGCAATAATAGCACTCAATGTCTTTCTTTGAAAAAGAATCATCTCTTGATTTGTCACGACTTTGATCACGACCATGAGGAGTAAGTCTTACTTCTTCCCCTTGTTTTGCTTTGGCCTCTTACAACAAATGCTTCTGAATGAGAAGAACCAGCTGATTTTCTTCTTGTTTCTTCATTCAACAAGCTACTAATGACTTGGCTCATTGTGACAACTCTATCAGGCACCGAATTACTAACTATCATAACCAAAGTCTCCCAACTTTCGGGCAAAGAACTAAGTAGCATCAAAACCCGTAACTCATCATCAAAAATATTTTTCATAGAAGTAAGTTGGTTAACAGTACTCTTTATTTCATTCAAATGTTCCGAAATGGGGCTGTCATCTTTATATTTTCAATTAACCAACTTACGAAATAGAAAAGCTTTATTTGTGGCTGATTTTCTATCATAAAGACCTTCTAATTTTTCCATAAATCACATACCGAAATTTCAGTAGTAACATGATGAAACACACTGTCATTAATCCATTGACGGATAACACCAACAATTTTTCGATTAAACATATTTCATTCATCATCTTTTATACCATCGGGTTTGCCACTATCACTCTCAATGGGTTCATACAAATCTTTACAAAATAATAGGTCTTTCATTTTACTTTTCCAAGTTATCCAATTGCTTCTATTGAAGTTAGATATACGACCCACATTCCCTTCCATTGATTTACACAAATAAATAAATCCAAATAGACAGCAAGCTCTAATACCAGTTGTTAGGAAAAATAGATGATTTCCCACAAGTAAGTCAATTAATGGAAATAAAAACTAATGCGAAAAAATTAAATTAACAACGACACAAGAATTACTAACTGGTTCCCTCAATGCGAGGTACGTCCACGGGATCGAAATCTAATTCTACTATCAATCAAAAAGTTTTCAAACGATTACAAACGAGACACAAATGGTCTCACAAAATCACTCTTAAATAAATTCTAAATAATCACAAATAAATAATAGAAAGAATCTTACCAAATAGATAAACAAAAATGGTTGAACCAATCCTCCGGAACTAAAGCAAATAGAGCATTAAAACTGAAGCAACAGTAACAAATCAAGTAAGAACCTTAGACCAATCTTAGTCACCAAAGTGAATACACACGGCACTATCCCAATAAACCCACAAATTGGACTATTACACTAAAACACTATATATTTGCTGCCGCATAAACCAAAACCCACCGAAAAGTAATGTTGTAGGCGCCACTATACTTCGAAAGAACAAAGCAATATATATATATATAAATATTGTTGATTCTTGAACTTTTTATGAAAATCTTAAATACTACTAGGGCTGTAAATGAATTGAGTTGTTCATAAACAAGCTCAGCTCGGCTCAGCTCGGTTCGTTTAGTAAACGAATCGAGCTCGAACTCGTATAAACTCGACTCGTCAAGTTCAGCTCGTTTATCTTTATTTAAATTATATAAAAAAATATATTATTTACATATTAAATAATATATAAATATCTATAAATAATAGTATAAATACATTATTTATATATTAAATAATATAAATAATATTTTTTATTTAAATATTTTTATTTAAGTAATATAAATAATATTAAAAAAATTATCGAGCCAAACCGAGCTGAGTTCAAGTTTCATTAATATTAACGAGCCGAACCGAGCTGAGTTCAAGTTTCATTAATATTAACGAGCCGAACCGAACCGAGCTGAGTTCGAGTTTCATTAATATTAACAAGCCGAACCAAGCTTGAGTCCAGTTCCTTATCAAGCTGAGCTCAAGCTCAACAAACAAGCTCGATAAGTAAACGAGCCGAGCTCAAGTTCAGCAAAGTTCAGCTCGGTTCGTTTGCAGTCTTAATTACTACCAAACAGATTATTAAATACCTATTAGGCCTCCAAAAGTCAGATATAATATATAAAATATATTATAACCAACATTAAACCAAATTAAAATTCTTTTAATAAATTAATTAGATGTCATACTCCACTAAAGAGATATACCCAACTGTTTAATTACTAATATGTGGATTTGAGCTTTGCCATTACCAATGTAGTTCCTCTTTTTTAATTTCTTTTATTAATCTATACTAATATATAATATCACTTTCTCTGTTGGTGTCGGCAAAAATATGTAACATATTTTTATATATGTAAACTATCTCTGTTTGATCAAATAACTGTTTACTTTTCTGATAACAAACGTGCTGGAGACCCCTACTCTCCCAGCACCCCCACCACCCTCCACACACACGTGGGGTTGGTCATTGGTTTTAAAAAATAAATAAATAAATAAAATAAATTTTGAACCAATCACACCCCACTGGAGGCCCCGGGGTCACCCCAGTGGGGGTCTGAGGCTTTTCTTTTCTGATAATTGCTCCACATTTTTTATTAAACCGTTTGTGACATGGATGATTGGAGCAGATTTAAAAGTTAACAAATGCATCGCTTGTGTCAAAATTGCTAATATGTAGAGGTATTTTTAGAAGAAATTTCGATTTTTCCATGTGAGTGGGAATCTGTTAGCACCATAAATCTGCAATTTTTATTATTTATATAATTGCAGGACACGTGGCATCCTCTTATTCATTTGGAAGTTAAAAGAAATTATAGAGATGATGGAGAATATGAAGGACAAAGTGGATGAGTGGAAGGACACATGGCAAGACAAGAATGAAGATGGAAGAAATAGGTAGTTACTAAGTAGTTATTGCTGTATTTTTTCCTCTATAAATAGCCATTAATGGCTACATTGTAAAGGATCCAGAACTCAAATAAAAGACAGTTGATTTCAATATTTCTTGTCATTTTCCTTATCTTAGGAGTAGTTCAACATAGATTTATATTTCGAAGCATTTATTTTCAGCACTTTCATTTCGAAGCATTTCATGCACTTCCTTTTCGAAGCATAGGAGTAGAGATAAGTAATTATTACTTTGATTGTTCACTCAATCGTCTTTCTCCATCTCCCTTTCTTCTTTTAATTTTTCTTTTCTCTACACTTTGGCAATTTTGAAGTCCTCTTTGTTGAGGCAAAAGAATCGTCAACACAATCGCTTGATAATTGGCTTGAATTTAATCTGTAAGGATTTTTCAATCCTTGCTGGCACGCTCGTATTTATAATATTTTCCTTCGTAGGAAAAATAAACCAACATTTTTGGCACGCCCAGTGGGACAGCCAAGTGTAAGAAATGACAAACAATTTGGATTTCGCCATTCGAACTTGTCAATTTGAAATATATTGGTATGAAAGAAAAATTTTGGATCTTCAAGAAGAGATCCATTTTCTTGATGAAATAAACTTTCATCCATTACAATATTATTTGGTGGAAGAAAAAAGACACCATTTAATTAGAGAAATTCATCAACTTGATATGGAAATTCGCCAATGGAATGATGAGTTATCAACTCTCACTACCAAGTCTTTAACTGAGGCTTTAATGGCCGGAATTGGTGAATTTTTTCAAAATTTTTCCATGGTTGAAAATAGCAAACGTAAAGAGTTGATTTCATCAATGGCTCAGGAGGTTCAAGAGTCCGTTTTTAAAGAGCCAAGTTATGAAATTAACACAACGAAAGAGCATGTTCTTGAGCCAAATTTGGCTAAAAATGATGTTCCATGTATGACTCGGGGGGTCCAAAAACCAAATTTTAGAGAGTCAAGTCATGAAAATAACATATTTATGGGTGATTTTCATAAGCCATTAATGGCTAACATGGAAAAACAACCCACTTTGCTAAATAATTATGAAAATCAATTCGGCGAAAGTTTTGTTTTTAAAACAAACATGGTCAAGAATGATGAACAAGCCACTGTTCATGAATTCAAAATTTTTGACATTTTTCAAAATGTCAAAAAGTATGAATTTTCATGGTCACACTATACCATGACTTTTGGTGTTCAAAATCCTTTTTGGATTTGTGGTTCACATCAAAATATAATTCTAATGATGTGGCTAATAAAATTAACAAATTGTTCTTATGAGTTCGAAGCACTAAGAACAAGGGATGACCATTTAAAATGCATGAATTTGGCTAGAAAAAGCCTATGCATTTAAATAAGTGGTTGAGAATGGCTTATCTTTTCAAATTGATGGCCAGTTGTTTGTATGTACACAGTCAAAGCATTGAAGATACCTTCGAAGAATCAAGAGTTGTTTCGAAGGTTGATTACTTCGCCTTCGAAGCTGTATAAAGCTTTGCAGATACGTTCGAAGCATCAAGAGTTGTTTCGAAGGTTGATTACTTCACTTTCGAAACTGTATAAAGCTTTGAAGATACATTCGAAGTATCAGGAGTTGTTTCAAAGGTTGATTACTTCACCTTCGAAACTGTATAAAGCTTCGAAGAAACATTTGAAGCGTCAAGCCTAACCTTGAAACTTATTGTAAGTATCATCATCCTATATCAATGCTTCCAACCTTCGAGGGGTGATGTTGTTCTTCAAAACTGTGCCGCAAGACCTTCGAACGATGAATTTGGTTTTTTATACCACCTTCGAAGCTTGTTATTGGTCATCTAGTTATAATTTCATACTCATTTGAAGCACCTTATTGGTGTTGTTATATCATTCGAAGCACTTTGTTGCTTAGATTAGTCATGTGCTTGGTTCGGCCCTTCAAAAATTCAAGAAAATATCATTTTTAAGGGCCGCAGGGGGTAATGTTAGCACCATAAATCTGCAATTTTTATTATTTATATAATTGCAGGACACGTGACATCCTCTTATTCATTTGGAAGTTAAAAGAAATTATAGAGATGATGGAGAATATGAAGGACAAAGTGGATGAGTGGAAGGACACATGGCAAGACAAGAATGAAGATGGAAGAAATGGGTAGTTACTAAGTAGTTATTGCTGTATTTTTTCCTCTATAAATAGCCATTAATGGCTACATTGTAAAGGATCCAGAACTCAAATAAAGACAGTTGATTTCAATATTTCTTGTCATTTTCCTTATCTTAGGAGTAGTTTAACATAGATTTATATTTCGAAGCATTTATTTTCAGCACTTTCATTTCGAAGCATTTCATGCACTTCCTTTTCGAAGCATAGGAGTAGAGATAAGTAATTATTACTTTGATTGTTCACTCAATCGTCTTTCTCCATCTCCCTTTCTTCTTTTAATTTTTCTTTTCTCTACACTTTGGCAATTTTGAAGTCCTCTTTGTTGAGGCAAAAGAACCGTCAACACAATCGTTTGATAATTGGCTTGAATTTAATCTGTAAGAATTTTTCAATTCTTGCTGGCACGCTCGCATTTATAATATTTTCCTTCGTAGGAAAAATAAGCCAACAAAATCTAATATGAGTAAAGTAGGGCACTAGAGAATTGACATAAAAAAAAAACCAATAAAAAAACACAAAAACAAAAACCATGACACCCCAAATAACAGATTAAGGTTTCAAGTCTTAGCGCACACATATAATTCACTTAGACATGGATATAATTTGACATTACATGCATAATTATTCTAGTACTTTAATGTTTTTTTTATGGGGAAACAACTCAGTGTATCTTTATAAAATTAAAAAAAAAAATTCAAATTAGCGATAAACTTTTGAATAATTAAAGTTATAAAATTTTCCATGAATGAGCAATTATTTTTGAAAGATCATATTAATTTATAATTCTCACCTTTTTATTAGAATATTCTTTGCATTCAGTAACTATCACACCACATTCAATAACTTTTGAACGACTTTTCTCATTTATCATTTCACTCCTCAATCATCAGAAATTTAAACTTTCATTATTTTTTTTTTGGTAAAATACATTTTAACCTCTTATGTATTACTCCATAAACGATTTACACTTATATTTGAAAATAAATGCATAATTCTATTATTTTCTTACATGTGTTTCAGATTTACTAACGTCAATGAAATTTTTAACAATATATTTTAATTCACAAACTAAAAAAAATGGACAATTCACGTAAGGATAAAGTGATTTTATTTGTTTATTTATTATTATGATTTGAAAGAAACAAGTTTGCTTAACATCAGCAAATAGTAAAAACAAAAAAATACAAGGTTGATAGTCTTAAAGTATTACTTTGTCCTAGTTTGGCAAATAGATTTTTTTGATTTTTTTAAAAAGTCAATAATAAAATAAAAGGTGAATTATACTAAAGGCCTTATAGTTTGGAACTTGTATTTCATTTTAATTTTTAAGTTTTCAATTGTGATACATTTTATTCTAAATTTTAAATCTTACTCTAAATAAGGATAGTTGAATATATCATTGCTCAATTTCAAGGGTAAAGTCATCAATTTGATAAAATATAAACTAATTTGACAAAATTAAAATGTCAAAAAGATATTTTTTAATTTTTTAAAATTATTTCTACCCACCAAAGATAAAATTATGTAAAATTGATAAATCTTTTACACATTTATTTATTTTTTTTACCAAATTAATTTTAGGTGAATTACACTAGCAGTCCTTACAGTTTGGGGCTCGTGTCACTTTGGTCCCTGAATTTTCAATTGTAACACATTTAACCCTGAATTTTGAATCTTGTTCCAAATAAGGACAATTAAAGATACCATACTCAATTTTAAGGGCAAAGTCGTCAATTTGATAAAATATAAACTAATTTGACAAAAATAAATGTCAAAAAAATATTTTTAAATTTTTAAAAATTATTTTTATCCACTAAACATAAAATTATGTAAAATTGATAAATCTTTTACACATTTATTTATTTATTTTACCAAATTAACTTTTATTATGTGTTTGGATAATGGTCATGTAACTAGTGATTGTTAGGCTTTTAATCTGTAATCGATATATTTAATATATGATATATTTTTAGTTTTGAATTTTTTTAATTTAATAGATTGGTTTAATAATGATATAAAAGTTGTCGTCATATTTGACTTTTGAAAAAATAAAAACTAATTTAATGAAAATAAAAGCAACCACCCATTACATGATTATCATTAAAACATATAATAAAAATTAATTTGGTAAAAAAAATAAACAAATGTGTAAAAGATTTATCAATTTTACATAATTTTATCTTTGGTTGGTAGAAATAATTTTTAAAAATTTAAAAATATTTTTTTTGACATTTAATTTTGTCAAATTAGTTTATATTTTATCAAATTGACGAATTTATCCTTGAAATTGAGCAATGGTATATTCAATTGTCCTTATTTGAAGCAAGATTCAAAATCTATAGTCAAATGTGTCACAATTGAAAAGTTAGGGACTAAAGTGCCACAAGTCTCAAACTATAGAAACCTTTAGTATAATTCGCCCTAAAATAAAATGTCACATTTAAATCATAATCATTTTATTTTTTCTATCACAAAAGTCAAAAAAAG
Organism: Camellia japonica; assembly: GCA_030407325.1. Taxonomy (NCBI): domain Eukaryota; kingdom Viridiplantae; phylum Streptophyta; class Magnoliopsida; order Ericales; family Theaceae; genus Camellia; species Camellia japonica. The sequence continues at coordinate 181,342,638 of JAPPVO010000031.1, forward strand.
TCAAAACAAACAAATTTTTTAACTTCAGATAAAAAGCCAAAAAACTAAAAAACTAACTCGCTTCTCAAACGAAACTTACATCATCTCCAATATTTACTCGAATCTGTAATCAAATTTAAGTGAGCTACAATGTTTTCATCAAAGTGATATCAAATAGAAGGAGAAGCTAGTATTTCATCAAATGGAGGAGATTTGTTCTTCATCAAATTTAAATTATTACCGTTAGACCAGATGTCTTCCTAAATGTCCACATAAGACAATTTGATAGCTTTTTTTGGTTCAAGTCCAGATAACCTCTAGGACATTTGTCCAAACGTCCTCCCAAACAATCGGAGATGTAAAAAAATCAATGAAAATTTTAATTTTAATATTAGAATGAACAATATCAAATTAAACTTTTCATCAATTTTTTTATTTAAATTTAATTTAAAAAAATTATTCAATGTTGAAGATACTCTTAATAATTGACATTTATCAAAATACTTCTCAAAATCATATCAAAAAATATCACATCCCACAATTTTAATTAATAAATAATAAATTAGGCACCATGTGAATTTAGTCTACTCTAGAAAAATGTTTGGAATCTCTTTTAGGATAATTCTCAGACTCTCAAAGTGATCCTAATCCTTTATAAATATGTGAAATCTATTTATATATATATATGTGAAATTCATAGCATACCATCAATGATGCAAATTTATAAAAATCTTGTGAACCTGGGAAAGTGGGATCTAACCAAGTGAGTAGACACAATAATGCCAAAAGAAAGCAATATTTTTGTCCAAATGCAAAAGATTGAGAATTCAGATTGGTTAATGTCAAATCAATTGAGACAAGGACATGGATCTCCTATTAGGACCCACATCAAATGGCCTCTCAGAATGTCTTACTGTATCCATTCCATTTTCAAGTTGCATGTATAGTGAAAATTCCATAGCATTACTGTTATGTTTGTACAGACTGCAGAGCTCAAAAAACCACAAAAAACAAATAAACAAAATAAAAAATTTAAGGCAACAAACTGAATTGAAGAGAGTTATGGAGTTGTGTTTTTGTTTTTGTGTTTTAAAAAAATAAGAATTGATAGTATAGTATTTTTTTTTAAATACTCATAACTTTTATAAAAATCAAAATCGTCTACTTTCTTTTATGAACTAATCAAATTTAAAGGGTCAGAAAAAGATGTATATAGGCAGAAACAGAAATGTGCATAATTACCCACAGAGCCATCCACCAGTGTACGACTCTGAAATTTTGTAACTATGGCAGGGCTTTGTCCAGTCCTTAATCAGACTGGATCGTGTTGTTGGACCAGTGGGAGCTCATCACGGGTCTCATTTTGATAATTTAAACCGTTTAATGTGTAAAACTCATCGAGTACTATATGCCTGTAAAAAATCACATTAATCGGATATCGATAACTATGTGATCAAATCAGTTTTGTATAAAAAAAATGGACGGTGAATAAACTAACGGTTGACAAAAATCTGTTTTGATCACATAGCTATCGATATCCAATCAACGTGATTTTTTATAGGCATATAGTACTCGACGAGTTCTACACATTCAACGGTTCATATTATCAAAACGAGACCCATGATGGGCCTCTACGGACCCAACAGCATGATCCAGTCTGATTAAGGACTAGACAGAAGCCAATCCCTTTATGTTTACCCATTTTCTTAAAAAAAAAAATTTATCTTTACTCTATTATTACATGAAGGCCATTTCTCAATACAACTTCTCCCATGTTTCACGTCTGGTTTGACAACATTATTTTTTAATTTATAAGTTAAAAAATTATTAAAAAAATTAAAAAGTTAACAATTTATATCAAAAAATCAAAAAAAAAAAATTCTCTATTTTTTACATATCTTTTCATAAAAAATTAAAAAATCATCCTAAACATATTAATTTTTTTGACCTCGTATTTATGGCTGGAGTTGGTCTACTCAATTGTTTTGGGTACATAGGCCTCGTTTGGAAGTTGGTTATCTTAATAGATTATTTTACTTTTAACTATTTTAGTAAGTTAAAATTTTTTATATTTGAAAAGATGATTGAATTTTTTTATAGTTGGATGTGATATTTATGAGATAAAAAGTAAAATGATTATAGGTTTGACGTTACGTTTTGTCTTATTAGCTATTTTAACCTATTTTGTCTTTTTGTGAATTTTAATCCAAAAAAAGCTAAAACTTAACTTGACAAACAAGGTCATAATAGGTTTGTTAAGGCTTCATTTGGCATTAGGTTTTTTGGTTAAAAAAAGTACAAAAGACGAAATAGGTTAAATAAAACAATAAAACAAAATGTCATATCTAAATCATAATTATTTTACTTTTTCTCTCACAGAAGTCAAAAAAGTCAAACCAAACAAACTTTTAATCCCAAGCACAAATAATTAAAAAAATAGAAAGCCAACTGAAAAAGCCAATTACCAAGGCTCTATTTGGAAATGCAAGTTGGAACTAACATAGTCAATAAAAACAAAACTACTAAAATAGTTAATAAGGCAAAATATGGTATCCTACCAGGGGTGGGCGCGGGTCGGTTACGGTTACGGTCACAGAACTTCCAATTCGCTATCCGTCCACCAGATTAGCAGATTGGAAAAATCAATTCGCATCCGTCCGCCAAGCCAGCGGATGTGGATTGAGCGGATTGGTAGATGGATGCGAATCGGTTTGACAGTTTAAAATTTTATAAATTTTTAACATAATTCAACTTGTGCACTTTCTCTAAAAAAAATATATATATTACATTCAATGACTTAAAAAAATATTACAATCACTACATGCCTCATCCAAAGAAAGAAAGTTTGAAATTTTAGAATATTACAATCACTGCATGTCTCATCTACATATTGCAACCAGAACATGTCTCATCCACATAAAGTATTACAATCTATGGTTCTTAAAATATAAAAACAATTCAAACCATCAAAACTATAAACAGAGTAGTAGTAGAGATTGTATATCTATATACTGTTACATCTATATCTGTTTTTGAAAATAAAAATCAACCAGCATATATCATCTTTTTTATTTATTATTTTTAGAGTTAAATTTAAAAATAAAAAAATATAGATAAATAATACATTTATTTTTTTCAATTCAAAAAATATATTCAAGTTGAAAACTCTTTTTCAACCGAATATTTAAACTTTTTTTCAATTGAAAATATAAATAGAATATCTAAACAAATTAAAAATACAAAATTTTACAAATTACTAGGGGTCTTTGCGGTTTGACGGTTTGGTTGCAGCCAAACGAAACTCAAATCCGTCATCCGTCCAAAACAAGGTGGATTGAAAAAAAATCAATCCACAACCGTCTGCTCGTCATTACGCATCCGTACAAAATGCGACAGATCGGTTCGGTTGGGTCGGTTTGAACGGATCGATATATTCGCTGCTTACCCCTACATCCTACACATCAATCAATCATTTTTTCTCTCACAATCATCTATTTAATTACAAAAAAAAAAAAAAAATCACAAATCAGCAAAAAGATAATTTTGTTTCATCTCATAAAATAATTAAAAAGTCAAAAAACTAACTAAAATAGTCAAGGTTTCAAACAAGGCCTAAGTTAATCTAATTAGTTCATTTTTTACTGTTGTGCAGAAATTATTTGTGAAAAAAATAATTGTAATTCCACAGCTTTATCATATTTGTCTTGTATGACTTTTTTAAATATTATAATGAAACAAAAGATGGTAAAACCATGTTCTCAAATTAGGCCATTGTAACAGCCAGGTTTGTGTGTCAAAAAACTAAATCGGACCGATCCAATCACAAGCAATTGGAGAAAAGCAACTCCCTTTCATCAAATGAGCAATGTTGCATATTTCAAATTTGAGTTTGACTCAAATGACTTAAATTTCATCTCGTCGGTTGTCCATCCGGTTATCTGGCTAATTGTCCGCCTGGTCGTCTGTCAAAAAGGCTGACAACTGCGATCTATAAGGTGACAACCGCAATAGACAAGTGGTTCACCGGATCGTCCGGGTGGTCGTCCAGCCGGTCGACCGGCAAATACAAATTCGAGCCATTCAAGGCAGCTCAATTCAAGGTATCAAAAATTTTTGTTATCAAATATGTTCCAATATGTTAAGAACATAGAATGATTCATAGGAAAATACATTAAAAACTGAAATTAAACTAAATTATGATAAAATTTACATCAAAATAAATCCCAAGCTATTATTATACTCTGTATCACGGATAGAACTAGAAATTTGTTTGGGATGGGCTGGCATATATGCATAAAAAATATTGAATTAGTTTTTATGCATTACTAATTGAATATAATTTCTTACGAAAGAAGTATTTTACAAAAAAACTAAATAAATCTCAAAAATAGTTTTTTTCAATATTGAACTATTAGATCGCAGTATATAATTGATTAAATCACTATTTTAAGTTATTTTATTGATTGGTATAATCTAGTAAATAAAAAGTAAAAATTACTTAAGACCCCTAAAACATAACCCTTAAATTTACACTCAATGGTATTGAATATTATATATTAATTGATTAGTTTAAAAATTAATTAAAACCTAACCCCCCCATTATGTCTTGTATTAATAAAATCGACTCGATAAAACTTATGCTATTATTTTAAATGTGAAATAATTAGAGACCATTTCATTAGGCATTGTAAAAATGATTCTTATAAAATTAAAAAATCAACTCATTATACATTTTATAAATACTCATAAATATAAATTGTCAAAAATCAAAGGGGACCAAGGCCGCTCTCAGCCCCTACACCATTCTACCCCTATTATTTAGGCCTTGTTTGTCATAACTTAAAAAGCCAAAAAGTTAAAAAGTCACTATCCTATTTAAGTCACATCATCTTATTTAAGTCACATCACATTTCTACTACATCACTTCAAACCCAACCCATATCCAACTCATATTTCATAAAAAGTCAAAAAGTGCACTTATTTAGAACATCCCAAACAACCCCTTATTCTTTGTTTTAATTATGTGCTCTTAATATTACTCACCTAGTTTGGTTCAAATTTTCTAAAAATTGAGTTTTTTGTTTTTATTTTTTTATTTTAATAATTTTTTTTAATATTTTCAGCAAATGTTTTACATTTTAGATGCACTCAATAAAAAATACAATTAAAAAGTATAATATTTGTGAAAAAACTTTAAAAAATTCACTAAATATCAAAAATGTAAAAATATATATATATAAATTCAGTACATTTTCGTATTCTTGTGTATTTATTATTTTTTAAAATATTTTTTATAAATATTTTACTTTTTAGGTATATTTAGGTTAAGTGCATCTAAAAAGTTAAAAAAATGCTAAAAATATTTTTAAAAATCACTAAAAACAAAAACACAAAAAACAAAAAACTCAATTTTTAGAAAATTAAATTCAAAAAATTAGAACCAAACAAGGCGACTGAATTTTGCTAGGAGAGACCATGAATCGGATTGGTTCAGATTTAGGATAAACCAAGAACCAAACCATAGAAATTGGTTCCAGAAAAATTAAAATCGTAACCGAACTGTTAAACTATGGAATCGGACTAAAACCAAACCATAAAAATCAGTTCAATTTGGTTTTACAGTTCTAGAAATTTTATGTAATAATAAATATAATATATTTTTTATATTTGTAAACAAATTAACAATAATTAATTTAGTCAAATTGGTTAAAGTTTATTATTTTCACAATGAAGATTAGTGTCTAAATCTTATAAGAGATTTTTTATAGAGAAAATCAGTCTAGGGTCCCTCTCCCACTTTTTGTAATGGAAGAGATCCACAAAATTATTTTTTGATGTCTAAGGTCCCTAAACATATATCAGAGAAAATTGACTTTGTCTCTCCTCTCTCTCTCTCTTCTCTGCTCACACATCAATGGCTTCGACAGCTCTCTCTCACACTGTTTCCTCTCCTCTCAACTCTCACCGAACCCACACTAACTTCTCTCTTTCTTTGCGTCGATCGATTTCTGTCTCCTCCTCTCCAACCTCTTCTTCCATCTCCAGATCCCTCATTCTCCCGACCCAATCGAAGACCAATCGCACTTGTTTCGTATCTAATTGTTCTGCAGATGGGAAACAAAACTCCACCGAAGAAGTTCCCATCGAAGAACTTCGCCGTCGCTCACCGCCTCGGCCCCGTTCCAGTCGGCCCCCCACAGCTGCCGCGGCCGTGGACGGAGGCGATATCTCAGCAGATTCAAGGCTCATGGAGAGTATTTCGTCGACATTGTTAACTCGACCTTTGATGGCTGCCCAGTGGAAGGGAGTTCGACCTTCATGGTCCTGTAAAGAAGAGAGATCTGAGTCTGATCTGAGGAGTTCTCTGGTTGTCTCAAGGTGACCTTTGCTGCAAGCTAGGTGCAATGGTAAACATCCATGGCTGTCTGTTTTCGAGGCGAAATCAGGGCGTTCTTTCAGTATTTCCTTGACTATCCCTGCAAAAATCAGGACACTAGCAAATAAGAATAAGAAATTATCTATACAAATCAGATAATTTCTCTGGACCAACCCAATTGAATTTCTCTGAGTTGAAGTGTCCAGAGAAATTTCAAAGACCAAACACAGAATTTCTCTAGGTTGTTGTTGTTGTTGTTGGTTTTTTTTTTTTTTTTTTTTGGTGATGCAGAAAATTTCTCTGGTTTTAAATCCAGAGAAATTCTCTGGTGATGAGATTTTTTCTGTGAATATGTATCCAAGTCACCGCAAAATCGATTGGTTCTATAGTGGATAGAATTTTGAAATTTTTTATATGATTTGTTCAGAGAAATTTGAAATTTTCTCTATGATGTCCAGAGGAATTTTCTGGATAGAATTTTCTCTGAAAATTTGATTTGGAATCTGATAAAAAGCTTCATAGTTTTAATATAGGGAAGCATTCCTCCTTAAAGACTTGTGCCACAGTTGGGGCATTTGGGTCTCCGGAGTCGAGTGGCAGTGGAGATGGTAACAACAGTGGCAACAATGGTGGAGGATCAAACCCACGGCAGAGAAATTTGAAATTTCTCTGGAGTCCATGATAGGCTAAGGAAAATTTCTCTGGATCAATTTTCTCTGACTTAAATTTTCTCTGGATTAATGTTGAGGGACTTTAGACATCATGAAAATATTTGATGTCCTTTATATTGTAAAATCATAATATCAGGGACCTTAAAAAAAATACCCCTTTTTATATTTTAATTTTTACATATAAAAATACAAATAAAAATAATAATAAAGAAATATGACACTGTCAGGTGCAGTTCGGAACCGTAACCAAAATTTGGGAATTGGGAACTGGCCGATTATACAACTCCACCATTTTCAAAATCAGAATTGAAATTAATAAAAATTAAACCAAACTGACAATTCAAATCGAATTATCGATTTACCGATCCTATCGATTTTTTTATGCACGCGTATTTTTTTTCTTTTGGGGATCAATTATACACCCGTATTTGCTAGGCATTTTCCTCGTGAATGTCTGAATAACATTCAGTATATTTGATTTCAGTTTTTTGAATTTAGTATTTTGAAAATTGAGTTTTTTTATTTTTTGTGTTTTTTTATTTTTAATGAATATTTTTAAAATTTTAAGTAATTTTTTTACTTTTTTAAATGCACCATACTTATATTTATCTAAATAGTAAAATATTTATGAAAAATATTTTAAAAAATTAATAAATACACAAAAATATGCAAAATATACTAAATTTTCATTTTTTTTTTATTTTTGGTATTTAGTGAATTTTTAAAAAAAAAAATTTTTACAAATATTATACTTTTTTAGTATATTTATGTTAGGTGTGTGTAAAAATTTAAAAAATTACTTAAAATATTAAAAAAATCAGTGAAAACACAAAAAAATTAAATTACAAAAAACAAAAAAAATAAAAAAATTGCAAAAATAAAATTTTAAAACTAAAACCAAAGAGAGTGATTCCAATTCTGTTACTGTTTGATTATTTCTGAAAGTCATGGCTTCTATTTGTCTTTATGCATAATAACAACATCCACAGCCAACCCCGAATGGCATGCCTATCTCCTTCTGACAATTTTTTGTTTTGAAATTTAATGTAAGAAAATGACAAAGGGCAATTGGCATGTTTAATATAGGGGTATTTTTTTTAAGGTCCCTGATATTATGATTTTACAGTATAAAGGATATCAAATATTTTTATGATATCTAAGGTCCCTCAACATCAATCCAGAGAAAATTAGTCTAAAGAAAATTAGTCCAGAGAAAAATGGTCCAGAGAAAATTCAAGTCAGAGAAAATTGATCCAGAGAAATTTTCCTTAGCCTTTCATGAACTCCAGAGAAATTTTAAATTTCTTGGCCGTGGGTTTGATCCTCTACCATTGTTGCTACTGTTGTTACCATCTCCACTGCCACTCGACTCCAGAGACCCAAATGCCCCAACTGTGGCACAAGTCTTTAAGTAGGAATGCTCCCCCATATTAAAACTATGAAGCTTTTTATCATATTCCAAATCAAATTTTCAGAGAAAATTCTATCCAGAAAATTCCTCTGGATATCACAGAGAAAATTTCAAATTTCTCTGAACAAATCACATAAAAAATTTCAGAAAAAATTTCAAAATTCTATCCACTATAGAACCAATCGATTTTGCGGTGACTTGGATACATATTCACAGAGAAAATCTCATCACCAGAGAATTTCTCTGGATTTAAAACCAGAGAAATTTTCTGCATCACCAAAAAAAAAAACCAACAACAACAACAACAACCCAGAGAAATTCTGTGTTTGGTCTTTGAAATTTCTCTGGACACTTCAACTCAGAGAAATTCAATTGGGTTGGTCCAGAGAAATTATCTAATTTGTATAGATAATTTCTTATTCTTATTTGCTAGTGTCCTGATTTTTGCAGGGATAGTCAAGGAAATACTGAAAGAACGCCCTGATTTCGCCTTGAAAACAGACAGCCATGGATGTTCACCATTGCACCTAGCTTGCAGCAAAGGTCACCTTGAGACAACCAAAGAACTCCTCAGATCAGACTCAGATCTCTCTTCTTTACAGGACCATGAAGGTCAAGCTCCCTTCCACTGGGCAGCCATCAAAGGTCGAGTTAACAATGTCGACGAAATACTCTCCATGAGCCTTGAATTTGCTGAGATATCGCCTCCGTCCACGGCCGCGGCAGCTGTGGGGGGCCGACTAGAACGGGGCCGAGGCGGTGAGCGACGGCGAAGTTCTTCGATGGGAACTTCTTCAGTGGAGTTTTGTTTTCCATCTGCAGAACAATTAGATACGAAACAAGTGCGATTGGTCTTCGATTGGGTCGGGAGAATGAGGGATCTGGAGATGAAAGAAGAGGTTAGAGAGGAGGAGACAGAAATCGATCGACGCAAAGAAAGAGAGAAGTCGGTGTGGGTTCGGTGAGAGCTGAGAGGAGAGGAAAGAGTGTGAGAGAGAGCTGTCGAAGCCATTGATGTGTGAGCAGAGAAGAGAGAGAAAGAGGAGAGACAAAGTCAATTTTCTTTGATATATGTTTAGAGAACTTAGACATCAAAAAATAATTTTGTGGATCTCTTCCATTACGAAAAGTGGGAGAGAGACCCTAGACCGATTTTCCCTTTAATATAAGTGTATTTATTTAGATAAGTATATTTATTTTGATTATATTATTTATTTTATTTTTTTATATATCTTTTTGTAAAAAGTTAAAAAGTATATTTATTTAAATTATTTCAAATCAAATAGAAGTTGTTGTTAGGGCTAAAAAACATATAATAAAAAAAAAAATAGGACAAATTATATAAGTAGTCTCTGTATTTTGCTTTATTTTGGCCACTGTCATTTTAATTAACTTGATTTTGATTATTAATTTCGAATTGGGAAAAATCCACTTTACTCTATGTGATTTAGGCCATTTGCACTGCACTCCTATCATTGAAAATAGTCATTTACCCTCATCGTGATTTTGGACTAAAATACAATACTGTTAACGGAAAATGTAAAATAACCTTAATACCTTTCTATTTTATTTTATTTTTCCATTTTCCTTTCTATTTTCTCATTCTATCTCTTCTATTATACAATTAATTTAATTTAATCACATAATTTTTCTAACTCCTTAACTCTATTTAATTTAATCTCATGTTACATTATTAAAAAAAAAAAAAAATTATAATGTATAATATAATATAATATATACATACATATATTATATATAAATATATTTTGTATATATGTATATGTAATATATTTATACACAGTGCATATATATTATTTATATTTACATTATACATAAGTATATATCACTGTATATTTCCAAATTGTGGGCATTCAAATTAGAACATATTGCCCACATCAAGCTTCAAGATCGAATAAAAAAATGAGTGCCTCAAACTGCAAAGGAGATAAAGGGGTTGCGAGGTGGATGGTGAAAAGGAAGGAGTTGCAGGGGAGGTAGGTGACTGGTGGTAGTGGCTGGAGGTAGGAGAGAGGGGAAGTTTTACCCTTTTAGATTTGGTATCAATTTAATCTAATTGATAACGTTGATTAGGATTTTTAAAGAAAAATAACCACTAAATTGGTTGAGATTTACTCATTAATTTGAATATGTATACAATTTTACTATAAAAATATGATATATGCTGTTTATTTGTATATTTTTATCAAAAAACAGTAAATATTATAATCAATTGAATCAAATTGAGATAAAATCTTAAATTCATAATTAAAATCGAGTAAATTAAAATTAGAAGAATTAAAATAACACTAGGGACAAAATATATTGAGACCTCGTTTGGCGTTATTTTTCAATGACTTTTTGATTTGGACTGTTTTAGCAAATGGAATAACTTTTTTGTTTAGTTATATAAAAATACGTGAATGACTAGTGTATATAAAGTTGTCTTTTAAGTAATTTTTTTGTTTTTGAATTTTTTTAATAATTTTTTTTGATTCTTTTAACTAAAATCACTAAAAATAAAAATAAAAATAAATAAATAAACATGTGGAGTCTGACCAACGAGTCCGCGCTAATGTTGTACAGAGCAGACATTGTTTAGTTCTTTTCATCTGAAACATTGTTTCGTCCTATTCATCTGAATCTGAAAGGTCTTCAAGTGTACTCTTAAAATAAATAAATAAATAAAAATTGTATAAAATTGTAAACAGGCTTCAGCCAAATTTTGAGATCAAGTATTTTTTTTAATTTTTTATAAAAAAAAATGAAAAAATTAAAGAGGTTATATAACCTAAAAAAGATAAAAAGATATATAAATGTATTTTTTTAGTGCACTCCAAACAATCCCTTAATGTTTAATTTGATTTTCTCAATAGATAATTCTGTGTTGATTTTTAAGTATAACTGAATTGTGTTTTTATGGTTGGATTTGATAGTTCCATAATTTTTAAAGTTTGATTTGATTTTAAATTTTATAAAAGCTTAAATACTGATTTGGTTTTGGTTTAAGTTTATTTTAAATTTAAATCACATTCAACTATACTCACCTCAATAAGAGAGTAAAAAAAAAAAAATTACAATAGTAATATTAACTTCTTCTTCTTCTTCTTCTTCTTCTTTTTTCCCTAAATTAAACAAGTTCATAAAAAATTAAGCAGTTACTAAACATAAAATTAAAAATATTTGAACATAACATAACCCAAAAAATATTTAAATTTCTTATAACCAGTGTTGATTATAAGCCATTGTAAGTAGAGAATAGAAAATAGTTGGAAGCGAACAAATAACTTTATTATATTTATTTATTAATAAAGGCATTGTTTTGTTTTGTTTAATGTTAATTCTCTTATAAACACTTTCACTGATGAAATAGCGTTGAATACAACTCAATATGTCTAATTTTAATAGATAAATTGTTTTACCATTGACTACAAAAAAAAAAAAAAAAAAACACGTTTATTTACATATATTTTAATCTTATCTTTTACTTTTTATACTGATAAAAATTGATGTTGTAGTTTGTTTACTCTTTTTTTTTTTTTTTTTTTTTAAGTTTGTTAATGTTTGTCGCCTATGTTAGAATCTAAGTCCATCCTCCCTGCTGGTGATACCTATCACCATATTGAAGTGAGTCATATTTTAAATTTTAAAATCTCTTTATCACATGACCCATTAATAATTAATAGAAGGAATTTAAAAAAAGGAAAATGCGTGGTAGCTCGAAAAATCACGGCTCGATTTTGGCTCGAATGTCCTAAAACGACGTCGTTTTGGCTCGACAGCCCAAAACGACGTCGTTTTGGGCTGTCTATTTTTTTTTTTTTTTTTCTTTTCTTCCTTTTCTTTCGTCTTCTTCGTCGACTTCAACAGAGGAGAGAGAGAGAGAACGAGAGGGAGAGAAAGAGAGGGAGAGGGAGAAGACGCCGATGCCCAGCTCCGATCGTCGCCGCCGATCGTCTCGTCGCCCAGCTCCGATCGTCTCGCCGATGCCCAGCTCCGATCGTCTCGTCGGCCCAGCAGAGCTCGTCGCAGCCTCCGTCGCCTCCGCCGAGCTCGTCGCAGCCCCGCCGAGATCGCCGAGCTCGTCGCAACCCCTCCGTCTTCTTCTTCCTCCGTCTTCTTCCTCCATTTTTTAGGGGCCCTCCAGTCCCCTCACCCTCCCCCCTCCCCCTCCCCCTCCCCTCCCTCCCCTTCCCCTCCCCCTCCCCCTCCCCTCCCCTTCCCCTCCTCTGCTGAAATTCGAGCCGTTTGGCTCGAAATGGTTTCGAGCTACCAATCGGTTCCGTTAAAAAAATTATTAGTTTATATTGCATTTTTTTGCCCCCTTTAACCTACCTGCAAAGCAAATCTTGGATATCGAAAATTATCAACAAATCACAAATATCAATTACAAGACATCATCCAAAGTCAATTTAAGACGTCTTAGTTTTATGTCTTGACTTAGATTTTGACTCCTTACCGGTTAAGATTAAAAGTACAAGTTGCTTAAATAACAATAATATAACGATAATCACATTTGTGTATTATAAAATATTTATCATTTCATATGTTATTATCACATTTATAACATATATCAGTGGAAAAACCCTTTAAACCAATATGCAATAATAACATAGGAGATAGTAAACATTTGATAAATACACAAATATGCTCACTGTAGAATTATTGCCTAAACGAAGGCTAACCAAATTGATAGCCTTCATGTTATCCTCAAAATTCTTATTTCTCTATTTTAATTTAATCTTAGCCTAACGATCGTCTCAAAATTCTCATATTTTGATAATTTTATTGCATTGAGGACAAAGAACAATAATTTTGAAAATATTCCTACCATATTGTATGATTGAATTTGCATTAAAGATAATAAACAAAACAAAACAAAACAAATTAGAACAGAAGATCTCTTGCCCCACCTTCAAAAATAGCATAGTACTATTTTATACTCATACCTTTGATCAATTGACCTTTTTTAATAAAAATTACATCCACGCTATTTTAATTAGAGTCTAATTAATCACTAATACAACCAATTCAGGTAGTTATGAGTGTAAATTTAAAAGCTACTACTTTTCTCTTCTTCTTTTTTTTTCAAGTCAATAGAAGATTAATTGCAAATATAAGAAAAATTATATCAAACTATACAATTACTATAATCTAACTATACATAGCTACAACTGTGACCATCACCATAATAAAGAGCACATAATGAAAATAAATCAGGTTAATCACACTTTTAATAGTTGTAAATTGGCTCAATTTTCACTTAGATTCCTAATTTTTTTATTAAATAATTTGGTCCTTACATTTTAAGTCATTCTCTTCAAGTTAGAGGTTAAAATTAGACACTTGCCAATATTCTAAGATGTACATGTAGTACCAAATTATTAAAAATGAAACAATAGGAACCAAAGTTAACTTTTGGTCAAACTACAGGGTAAAAAGTATAATTTACCCAAATAAACAACTCAATAAAGCAAAGAACATCTTATAAGGAAGAAATCATCTATCTTAACAATTTTCTTATGAATTGACAAAAATCCAAACAACTGTTGAATGAAGGTGTTTATTAGGATAATCAACCAGGTACAGAGTACAGGAATTAACATTGAAAACAATATGGATTATGCAGATTTCCCTGGAAACAAGCATGTTCATGTAAGCTTCAAACATTATTTTTCATGCATTGTTATTAGGAAACCTGTGTTCTTCAATACTGTGTTTAGTTCATAGATTTAGGTAGAAATTTAAAAAGAGACAGAAAAAAAGTAAGTGAAATATTACTACATTTCACACCATTTTCCATTTCCCTTCCCCTTTCCCTTTCCAAATGCGTATCCAACTCCATCGACCAAATACAACCTAAATAACAATAAACTTTGAATAAGGAGAAAACCCAAACTTATCTGCCATACAGAAATGAATAAATATTTACAAAATGCATAGCCATCATATGTTAAAAGACTAAAAACCTCCTAATCGAGTCAAGATGTAGTTCACCTCAAACTAAAACTAAGTTCAAGGTCATTACAGTTTCATTATGATAGAAAAGAGTTACTAGCTAAGTACAAATACACCCACCCCTATCCACATATACATAGAAAGAATAAAGACAAGTGCAGAAATAGCAATATACTTTTGGTCCAGATCCACCCACAGACTGAGTTTCCAAATACCAAACCAATTCCAAAATTCTATTCCCATCACTTTCCATTATGTAAATAAATATGCGAAATACACATTTCTATTGCCTTACTGTTACCAGACCTCAAATGAAACATGGAAGAAAGCTTTTACCTAAAGTATGGTTACCAGCACATGCACATGGCATGACCTAGGCCAGCCACCAACCATTTTTCATTATCATGCAGACACAAGGCATCAAACACATCATCTCACATCAATCATTCTTTTTCAATAATGAACTAGAAATGGTTGCTAATCAGGTCCATCAAGCTCTAATCTTTTAACCTACTCAAATTGTTAACCACAATTCAAGATTCTCACAAGACAGATGGCACCTGTCTCCGTTTTATCCCACAATCTAAGGACTAAAAGGGTATAAGACACTGGAAAAAAAACACAGCAAAAGCATCTCTCATGTGATGACATGACATCAGTGGTAGTACTAGTACCCCATGTCTTTTGTTAAGAAGCTTTTTTCTTAATTACTTTTCCACATTCACCTAGTACTACAAGTTTAATCAACATTAGAAAGAGAACCTGTCCTTGACAAAGTCAAGTCAAGTCAAGAGTCAAGATGCAGATTAAAGATCAGTATTAAGGATTAACACACACAGATATCGCTACCATTAAAAGGTTAGTGATTACAAACCATTTAGAGAACATTTGAGATCAGGGTCATCATATCAGTGTTTCGCCATCTCCAGAGTCAAGTCTATCGGTAGTAGGCTTGCTGATAAGTTGGTGCAACGTTTCCATAGCCTCCATAAGGAGAGTAGTTCACTGGAGCTACTTGATAAGACCCAGCAAGGGGAGGGGCTGCTTCGGGTGAGTATGCATAAGGGTTGGTTGGAGGGCTTCTGCTGCCATACATGGCAGGACCAGCAGGATACGATGGAACGCCAACAGGGTATTGAGCATGTGACGGGGACCTGACATATGTGGGGGCTGCAGGGAAAGATGACACGTAAGCATTTGTCGAGCGGCCAGCCTTTGCTGGTGGCATTGGGCCACCATTGTTCACTCGTGTTCTTTTGTTGGCAGGGACAGCAGCTGGCTTTTTCTTCTCAGTCTTGGATTTCTCTAATTGGTCAAGGCGCTTCCTGAGATTTTCTGAAGGGAATTCGGCCTCAAGTTTGTACTCTTCAATGCACTTGATGACAGCCCGGAGTGCAGACTGCTCCTTGCGTGCAGCAAGATGCTGCGAAATGAAAAGAATTACCAGCGTTTTAGAGCATGTAACCCCTTTAATCAAAGAGAACCAGATCAGGACCCTTTGGTGAGGAACAAGATCGAGCACTGTAAGGACATTTAATGCAGATAGGGAGATACAATGCATCTATTGTGAGGAATCCAAGAATCATAAATGCAAGTTTTCTCTCAACAAAGAAACTTTGTGCGGTGGAAAATATTTCTCCTCCCTTTGCATTAACAACATATTATTAAATCATATTTTGAAAATTTTCAGGTAGTGGTGGATCAAGACTTGGTGCCAGTCAACAGGACATAGAAATTGCACACAGATTGAAAAAGATATGCTACTCAAAAAAATTAAACTAAATGTCCATGCACCACTAGTACAGAAACATAGCAAATGTGTGTGTGTGTGTGTGTGTGTGTGTGTGTGTGTGTGTTGGGGGTTGAAGGCAGAGGCATATCACATGCAATACAAAGAAGAAAAAACCGGAAATGATATACGGAATTTGCTTTTGTAACATACAGTTATAGGCATATAAACCAATACAACAAAAAAAAAAAGTCACGAAGAACAAAATAAATAAATACCGCAGCTCGACCAGAATTGTTAGGATCCTCCAAAATGGAATCTGCAGCCTTTTTGGCATCATTTAGGAAAGCCTTCAGCAGTGGAACAGGGGGGAACTTGCCCTCAAGACCAACTTCGAAAGTAAAGTGGACCGCATCAACCTGCTGTCCCCTGTTGATTAATTCTTCAATCATATCTGTACACAAGCATTCCAATTCAATCATAAATCCTCCAGTATTAACCTCTAGTTTTATCAAAAAAGTTCAATAAAACATAAGAAACCAACAAAAAATCAGTTATCCACCCAAAAACACAAACAAAAAATCAATCAGAATCATATCTAGCTAAGATGCAAAAAATATCAAGGCCTGGACATGAAGTAAAACTCAGTGAGGAAGCAAATGCTCTCTAAATAAACATTACATATGCAATGCAAACATCACGTGCAGATTGTCACAGAGGTTCAATTTAGTTTTCTGATTGCCTTTTAGATGACGTGTGAGCCATCAACTTCCCTAGGGCTAATATGATTCAACCCCTCTGCTATCAGCTGAATTTCAAAGTTGGAAAAAAGTAAATTTAGAGAATTCAACCTAACGTGATAAGTAGGTTCACATTCTTCTTTGGCTCACCCTGTTCATGCAATCAAATATTTTTCATTCTGTTACTGTGATAGCTATGCACTTTTTTTTGTTCATGAGTGTTCTTATCTGCCACATGTATGGTTTCTTTGAAGGGCTGAAATTCATTAAAAAGCTTGCTCAAGAAATAAAGGTGTCAATGGATGATTTTAAGCCACAATACAGGGGATAACCTGGCTTTCTGCTTCGGATGTCAGGGAAAGCAATATTAAATAATAGTGTTCTAACTCACTATATTTGAGCTAGATTTTGTTGAAAGACTCTGATTCTATCAAGTGGTTTGCAAAATGGACAGTACTTGAGTCATCCCTACAAGGAGTGATACCACATAGAGAAGTTGTGAAGACATACCCTTCATTTTTCAAATAACCAGGCATGATTCATTATAACTTGAAGGTCATAGGCTTGAAGACCAACTAATTAGGGATGGAAATAAGGTTGATTAAAAAAGATTCCTCTAACCCACCGCTTTCAAAACAGGTTCATGTGTTGAATATTAGGGGCATACCAAGCCAACAAAATTTTAAAAAAAGTGCATACAAGCAAAAAGACAAAAAGAAATGAATTAAGGTCAAAAGACAAATCAATTTATAGTACATGTGCAGTGCATCACATAGAACACATGACGAAGAGGCAAACCACTAAAATCTCTTGATCTAAATCCCCACATAAACAAACAAACATGTAGCAAGTGCCTTTAATTTTTATAGTAGTTCGCAAATTGGAGTGAAACCAAGTAAAACCTATTAAAGATAAGGCTACAATCGAGCCAAGCCGAGTTGAGTTTTACTATGTTCGAGCTCGGCTCAATTTATTTTCGAAGTGTTCGAGCTCGGCTTGAGCTCAAAGTGAGCCAAAATATCTGAGCTCAAGCTCGGCTCGCATAAAATTTATGCAAATCAAGCTCGGATCGTGATTGCTCATTAGCCAAGAGAAAACCAAAGAACACTAGAACCTACTTCACTTAAATAGAGATCTCTCTACCTTGAAATACATTTGTTATCAATGTGGGAAACAAACTATTTGAAATGTGACTCGCCAAACGGAGTCGTTTGGCCGCTGGGTGCGATTGCACTCTGCCGTCCCACATCGCTCAAGCAAAGAAGCATACTAGTCTCAATGCTAATAAAATAGAGTTGTTTGCAGCCATTACTCAAGGAAAGCACAAGCTTCCAAGCTTGTAATGATTGTTACTTGTAATATAAAAATAAAAATAAAAATCAAGATCATTAATTATAAAGGAGTTTGAAATGTTTAAACATATATATATATACTTGGCTCGCAAGCCAAATCGAGTCGAGTATTATTGAGCTTGTGCTGGGCTCGTTTATTATACGAACTTAAAATTCAAGCTTGAACTCGTTTATTTGGTAAGCGAACCGAGTCTGAACGAACCGAACTCGTGTTTGTTCATGAACAGCTCAGTTCATTTGCAACCTTGATTAAAGATCAGGCTTGCATTATGATAGAATACAGAGACAAAAATCATTACATAATATTGGATTTTCTATCTTATTCATTCCTACAAGGCATCAAAACTTGTGTGATTAAAACACAAAACCTTGTTTTTTTCAAAATGTGAGCTTTTTAAAAGTGTTGGGTATTTAAATCTTACTACCCTAAATGCATACATATGTCAAGTCCTTACCAGAAAAAACAACACCACGCCTATTAATCAACAATAAGCAATGAAGATCTATGTTACATAGACTCTTCAAAATAAATCAAATACCCGTGTCAAACACCCAACACTCGGACAAGGATGTGAAATATGTATCCAATACTTTCTATCAGACACTTCTTATATATTTATATTTAAGACTATCTTATATATATATATATATATATTATATATATTGCTATAAAACACCATTTTGATATTGTATGTTACGTATCCACCATTTTATCTTACATAATATATTAAAAATATAAAAATATGACCTTTTTTTTTGCTTAGTCCGTATACTCTTAAATTTGAGATTTAATGGGTCTGACCTCTTAAACTCGTAATTTAATGTGGCTGACCTCTAGATACACGCCCATACGTGGGTCCATGTAACACAGATGAAGACAACTGATGAGGTGTGATTCAAAGTCCAGAGAGTTAGAAGATTGCTCCCACTAACTGAATTCATTGGCGTTGATCATCAGATCAGTGTTCAAATCCTCACTCCACTAAACCAGCTCAAGTCAAAGCTAAGAAACTAGTTCTGGATGTAACTAACAATTATGTGAACAAAACTCATACTAATAAGCATCTATGGACACATGAAAGTGGATTATTTCAACACAAACCAGTAATAGAAAACAATAAAACAACACAAGAAACATACCAGGCATTTTATCACCCAATCCCAGAGACACTGCAAGCTTGGGCATTTGCTTCCGCCAAGCTGAAGCAACAACAAGCTTCCTATACAAATCAACATCTTCCTTCTTAACAATCCCAAAAGTCACCAAATGCTGCAAAAAAGTATGCACATCAGGAGTCTTGACATTCTCAATTCCACCGCGTTGGTCCAAACTCGCCTTCCACGTCTCCGCTATCTCCTTCGCTCGTTCCTTCATTCTCGGCGTCACCAGAAGTCGCGAATTCCCCAAAATCGGATCGATCACAACTGGTATCAACGATTCCAGTATCAAAACACACGCCCAGCCCAAATCATTCACTCTCTCGCTCTTATCCTCTCTCTTATCCACCGGAAAAACCCCCGAAATCGCCTCCAACACGAACCTCGCTGGATCGATGGAATCAGCTAGGGCTAGAGGCATTTGAGTTCTCATTGAGTCCAATTCCTTCTTCCTCGCCGTCACGAACCTCCAAAACCCCTCGGCGTCCATTTTCGTACAGTAAAATCGAAGCTTCAACAACAAGCCCTCGGCATCATCAACTTCTTCGCCGTCGCCGCCGCCGCCGCAGCAATTTTCATCGGAGGTGAGGGCGGCATTCTTGCGTTCCTGGATCTTGTCGAGTGCGATCGAGATGGAATCGTCGATGGAGGACTCGCGCTTCTCGAGGAATTGGAGGGACTCCTTGGTCTGAGAGTTTAGGGTTTCGATCTTGCGCTTCAGAGCGTCGGACTTTCTCTGGATGTTTTGTTCGAGTGATGAGAAGTGATCGGAGAGCTCTTTCCATAGCAGAGTACAGCTCGTCATCAGAGAGGTTTGTCTCTGGAACTCGTCGAAGCTCGGCGGCGGCGGACGCTGGGTCAACTCGCCGAACTCGCCGCCGGGATCGGCGATTGAACCCATCGTGAGTCTCTACGACTTTCAAATTGTGAGAGAGAAGAACAAGTATCGAAGAAGCCCTATAAATTGAAGAGGGAGATAGAGAGAGAAGTGTGTGGTCGGCGATAAAGCAAAGTTGAAGGAAGGAAGAAGACGGAGTGATGACGTGGCTCGATTGATGGCGTCTGCTCCGTTCTGTATGGTGCTAATGTGCGCGGGGGTTGTGATGGTGCGTAGGATGAGAGAGAGAGCAGTAGATCCGTACAAGTCCAAACGGTATGGTCTGGAATTTGTTTTTTTCAAGGAATAATTAATTAAATATGCTGGAATTTGTTTTTTTCAAGGTATAATTAATTAAATATTGTTAATCTCACACTATGGTCTAGTTTAGATAGTTACGCTTGGGTTGAAGTGTGAGTTGGCTTTTTTTGATTTTTTTGGTTATTTTAATTTGCTGTTAAAAAGTTTGGTTGGAGAAAAGTTTTTGATTTTTTGACTTTTTTTTAATTTTTTTGTGAGTTGGATGTGATATTTTGTCTTATTCAGATTAAAAAGTCTATTTTATTTTTGGAAAATGCGTTGGACCCCAGTGGGGGTACTGCGGGTCCTCTCTGATTGAAGGAAAAAAACTGTTTTTTTTTTTTTTTTTTTCAGCCAATGGGGAGCCGATACTCACTGGGGGTTGTGTCGACTCACTGGGGTCAGTAGCAATACTCTTTATTTTTTGTGACTATTTTAATCCCAAACCCACCCAAACTCACTCGAGCCCACTTCCCAAATAATGGCTTAGTTATTTTAGATGGTTATTTGATTTTTTTGATTATTTTACTTTGACTAAAATAATTGTATTTGAAAAGTTAATTAGCTTTTATTTGTAATTAATTTAATGATTGTGAGAGAAAAAATAAAATAATTATAAATTAAATATGATATTTTATCTTGTTAGTTATTTTGATTTATTTTGTCTTTTCGTGGGTTATTTTAACTCAACCATCTTCCCAAACTTCCCTTCTCTTATGGCTTGTAGACTGAAGTGCACCGTTAAATATTTCGTCCAACTTAACAGCAAGTGTGAAACATGTGACAAATATAACGGGATTTATGTGCTCATTTTTAAATTTTAATGGAATAAATCGCATATGGAATAAAATACAAAGAGTTAAATTACACATAAAATAAAGTACAGAGGTTAAAGTGCACTTATCTTCCAAATAAATGACAAAAATCTAGGGTATTTTAGTCTTTTCCATTAAATCGTTAACGGATCTAACGGTGTATTTCAGTCCAAGGTTATGTGGTCATTTCCAAATAGAAAATTGTTTGAGACCACTAAAACAAGGAGCTCTAATAACTCTAAAAACACTGCGTCCCTAATTGATTTGATGTTTTGCTCTTTGTTTTTTTATTTTTTTTTTTTTTCTGGACTGCCAGCTCATTAGAGCTGGCTTAGTGGTCCATTTTTAGTGGGATCTATCACCATTGTTCCAAATATTAGCGGGGTAAACCGCATATAACCCAAATCACAGAGAGTAAAGTGAAGTTTGCCCAACTTTTTAAATATTTTTTTTACAAATATTTTACATTTTAAATGCATTTAAGTTATGTACATTTAGAAATTAAAAAAATTATTTAAAATATTAAAAAATTCACTAAAAAAATCACAAAAAGTAAAAAATTTAATTTTTAAAAATCAATCAAAACCAAATAAGATGATTATTATTGAAAATTGTAGTAGTAATTAATATGAAATATGAAAAATTGCTACATCGTTAACATTTTATAAAAATTATGCTTGGAGAATATTCTAAAAATTGAAATATGTTTGTTAATTTATTTGGAATGCTTTTATACAAAGAATTAATTGTTATTGAATTAGATGTTCTAAATAGAATCATGAAGTTTCTAACTCAGAAAGCTGAACCATAATCGATCCGCATTTTTTAGAATTTGATTCTAGTTCAGTTTCAAGAATTACGTAATTTGATTTTATCCTTAAATTTTTTTAACCATAAAGACCGGTTTTGTTTCATACAAATTGCTCCATGAACACCCATTCCATGAGTGAGATAACCTAAAACAGTCAAAGGTAGTGTTGTATATATTTTTTTTTTATAATCGGATGTTCAGATTAGTTTACGTATAATTTTGAAAAATTAATCTCACCGTCCACTTGTGTGGATCTCATTTAAAATCAAAATAAATGTTTTATATGGACTGGTCCCAATAAAAATAGTAATGTATTGCCTTTAGATAAAGAAATTTGTTTAAGTTTGGTTTGAGTTCGTATTTATCTTCATGCTAAAACTTAAATTGTTCAAATTCAATATATAAAATATATATATATCAATTGAGCATTTTGTTGTGCTGAATGAATGTTTTGTATTTTCAAATTATATTAAAAAAATTAAAAATAGTTTAAAATAGTTTCACTTATATAGTTACATTTCAATAAATTAAAAAAAAAAATTATCATTGTTTTATAGTTACATTTCATTTTTATTTTATATGTATGTTTTATATTTATTATATATAATTATATATATATCAACAGCCAATAATTAAACCTCCTACCTAACCTCTTTAACTAAATTTATTTTTGGTACATTGACTCAACTAAATTTGAAATTGTAACCATGAATATAATCTTACAAGCTAAATTCAAATTGTTTAGATTAGACCCGATTCAAATTATACATAGAGGGAACCTAAGTGCACAAAGAAATTTCATATAATAGTATATAGATGTGAAATTAAGAGTTATTTTGGAAATTAATTTTTTGATTTTTTATGAAAAAATAGCAGAAAAATAGAGAGAAGAGTTGACTTTTTGACAATAACCTTTTAGCTTCTTGGCCATATCAGTGGAGCTCACATATAAGAGCTATGGATTATAAAAATGTCAAGATCCCAAATGCATATTAAATTTTTTTTACCAAACGCTCACATGAATGTGATATAAGTTACACGTCCATGTAAGTTATTTGATATAAATTTTAGTAAAATATTTGGTATTCCTAACATTATTTTATGGATTATGATCCATTCAATTTTATAATTATAATGAAATATCTCTATGACAAATTTAATAACTACAAAATAAATATATTAATTTATTATTCTTTTAAATTAAGAAAAAAAAAATCATTACACTTATTAATGTGACAATTTTAGAATTGTTTAATGACACCATCTGCCTCACATGTGACATATGTGTCTCGTTACATGAATTTATTTATTTATTTTTTCAAGGAATAGACAATTTCATATATTTTATAAAACATCTAGCAAACTTTTCTTTTCTTTATTCCTAGCACAATTGATATTATAGAGGTGTTTGGTGGGGATTATACAAGTAATTTATAATTTATTTTAATTTGAAAATTTGTGTCAAATTACTTAGTATAACTTTTGATTTAACTTATTAGGCACAAATAACTTAAATAAATTAAAAAATAATAAATTCTCAAATACTAATAAAAAAATACTTTTAATTTTTATATTTTTATTATCCATTTTTAACTTAAAATAATATCCACCGTGGAGGGTGGAGCATGAATAAGGGATATTTTGGATGGCGAGAATAGTGGAGGGGAATGGGTGTATGTAGAGTTCAGATTCTCTTTTACTCTCTCTCTATTTTCGTACTTGTAATGGTGGAGATGCATTTTTAGATAAATTAATAGTCTAGATCTGACTATTTTAAAAAATAAATATATTAAATAAGTCAGATCTGAACCGTTAGATTGTCTTAGAGTGCATCTGCACCGTTACAAGTTGAGCTGTAAGAGTAGAGAGTGTATGCATGTACTTTCCCGGAAACCGAAGGAAAGGGTGAGAAAAAGCAAAGAAAATGAGGACAGGAGGAAGAGGCCGAAAACCTGGACAAAGTGGGGTGGAGTGGTGGCTCAATTCACTGTCCACCACCACATGGTTTTAAAAGTAGTAATCAGATTAAAGTATAGACATCGCCGGCCTTATACATCACACAATATATATAGTAATATAATAAATTCAGAAAAAATATTTTTAAAAATACATTTATGGATTATAATTATTTTAGGTAAGATTCACATTAAGATAATTTTAAAGTTTGGATTCTCTCAAATTGATCATTTCAATTTGAAAGTGTTTGGGTTTAATTGATTTATTTTGGGACCGATTTTAGTAATTTAATCTGTTATTTTTTAAAATTCAATAAGTAAAATATTAATACAGAAAATCAAAATGATCATATTGATAGTCGTATGTTTAAATTAAATTTATATTATAAAAAATAGACAGTTATTCTTAAAATTATATTTGTCGTTCATTTTTCAAAAACTAATCAGTGTGTTTGGTTTTAATTTTTTAAAAATTGAGTTTTTTGTTTTTATTATTTTTTATTTACTGAATATTTTTTAAATTTTAAACAATTTTTTACTTTTTTAAATGCACCTTATTTAAATGTATCTAAAAAATAAAATATTTGTAAAAAAATATTTTAAAAAATAATAAATACACAATAATACAAAAAATGTACTGAATTTTTGTATTTTTTATATTTTTGATATTTAGTAAATTTTTTAAATATCTTTTTCATAAATATTATATTTTTTAAGTGTATTTATATTAGGTGTATCTATAAAATTAAAAATATATATATTAAAATATTTTTAAAAATTCGGTAAAAACAAAAAAATATGAAAAAAAAAAAAAAAATTAATTTTTTAAAAAGTGAATCCTGAGTTTCAAAACCAAACAAGCTTTCAAATATATAACTACTAATATTCAATTATCTTTATTTTTTGTATAAATATTTTACTTAAAATTTTTTTAAAAATAAACAATATAAATCATCAGAATTAGTCTCAAATAGAACTACCAAATTTAAACACGCTCTCTCAAGTTAAAGCCAAACCTTTAAGTTAAATTTAAATCACACATTTAAGGAAAGCCTATAGTGTGCAGTCCTTTAAGGGTGCATACCAAATGCACTCTACTATAAATTGGTGTAACTTTATTACAAAATTTTATAATATTAATTACAAAATACGTAATCTCGTCACAAATTGTAGTAACAAAAAATATCGTGATCAAGTCACAAACTTTTGTATCAACCACCACAAAATTTTGAATATTTTACTACTCTAATTTGTGACGAGATTATTCATTGTATGATTGATATTACAAAATTTTATACTTCCTTCGTCTCAAAATATTAGCTCCTTATTCCATTTTTTAGTGTCCCAACATATTAGTCCCTTTTCAAAAATTAAGAAATAAAATAATATAAATTTACTATTTTGCCATTCTTTCAAATTCATTAATAACACAAAAAGTATAATTATGACAATTGATATTTCAAAAAAAAAGGTACTATCAAAGGGTAATTTTGAAAAATTAATATTTTTAAAATGTAATAGTTGTACGATCAAAAAAAGTTAGATTCTTTGAAAATGACTATTATTTTGGGACAAAAAGAATAATAAAATTATGTTAATTGGTGATAAAATACATATAGTATGCACCCCAAAGCGAGGCATAATCTGTATATATTTTTATAAAAAATAAAAATTATTTATTTATTTAAATTATCCTAAACAATTCCGAAATTCAAAGTTTTTTTTTTTTTTTTTTTTATAGAAAAATCCTCCGACTTGACTCCCGCAGGTCCAGGGCAGCGCCCCTTGCAGAGATCACCAAGATGTCCTGTTGTCCGTTCTGAGATAGGAGACTATAACTTGGGAACTTGCTCCAACCTCATAAGACAAGCTCCGCACAGCGGGGGAGCATTGGACCCACACCAAATGCTGTGGTAGTAACAACTTGAGGCTAACCTCTTAACCAACTGCCCTACGCTCAGGAGATTGGCCCAAGAGATTTTGAACTTGAGACCTAAGGTCTTAATCTTCAAGCCTTTACCAAATTGCCAAACACCATTGGGTTAAATTCAAAATATTTTACCTTGATTGATAGCAATTTTTTATGTAAATGACATGGTAGTATACCTTGGTGCACAGAATGAAGACATGTGCATGTGTAGAGAATCTTTGGATCACGATGTGAGAGAGACTTCCAATTTTGTGTTCCCCTTGTCAAAGAGTATCTTTGTTCTCAGCAGCTTTTGTTTATTTATTTATGGGGAAATTGTATGGTTGGGGTTATCTGCATGCACTAAATAAAAATATTTATTTGAATTATATTATTTTTTTATTTTCTTGTAAAAAAATAAAAAATTACACTAAGTAAACCTAGTTGTACATACCCAATATATAAATACATAATTAAAAAAATTGTATTTTGATGGGATATTTTTTAAAATTATTTTGAACCCTCACCATTTTTCTCAAAATCTCCCTTACTTTGCATCTTTACCCTCACCAGCCCTTCCTCCAACAGAACCCCCCACCCCTTTCCCTCTCTTCCTCTTGAATTAACCAATATATCATTTCTTCTTCTGCGCAATATGTTAAAAAAATATAAAAAATAAAGAGAAATAAACAAAATTATTGGTGCAAATACTTCAAATGACGATGTCGGTAAGGAACTTCTAATTAAAAGTTTTTAAAATCACTATAACTGAGTTTTTTACATTTTATTTTAATAATTAATGACTTTATATTATACAAAAAATCAATCACTAACTACTATATATAAGACAAACAATTATAAAGTAAGAGAATAAATAAGAGTCTAAATATATATATTTTTTTAATTAAGCCAAATAGATAATGGCCACACTTATTATTATTATTATTATTTTCAAACAATATGTAGATAGACACACACAAACAAACAAAATGGTTTAAGTGATGGGAAATTTGGCTATAAACCCCTTTACCTTCCTTTCATTGTTGGAAGGATTAAGAAAAAATTATACTTTCTAAACCCCCCCTCATAATTATAAAGTCTTGCATAAAGGACAAAATTTATTATTTAAATATTTTATCAGACTATTATTACCCTCACATATACACAATCCAGATACAAAATTTATCTTCTCTCTCGTCTCTCACTTCTAACCCAAGTTTCCTCCATGGCCAGAGCTGTGTCATTCCTAAGCTCCGACGATCTCTCTCCGTATCTTCTCAACTCTCCTCCTTCAACTCTCCTTCAACTGTTCATCTTCTCTCGTCTCTCTCTTCTAACCCTAGCTTCCTCCATGGCCGGAGCTGTAGAAACTTGCAATCGCGCTGATACATATATATATATATATATATATATCTATATATATGTGTGTGTTTGTGTGTTTTTGAGATTTGAATTCGAATATATAATATAATATATATATATCTACATATTTCGATCTCTAATCTATATATATCTATATTGTGTGTTTTGAGTCTTTAAGATCGAGATTTGAATGATTGCATAGATCGGTCTCGGCGATCATTTGATTCGGACTCAAAAGCTCAAAGATTTAAAGTAAAATCTGAAAAATCTGTGTGTATGAAAATCTCAAGATTTTTGAAAGCTCAAAGTTTCAAAAATCTGAAAAATCTGTAAAATCTGAAAAATCTGAAGAATCGGGGTATGAAAAATTGAGATTTCTCTGAAATTTTCAGATTATAGGCCTGATTCAAGGATTATAGGCCTGATTCAATGTTTTTCAGAGTAAACATCGATTGATTCAAGGATTATAGGCCTGATTCAAAGCTCAAAGCTCAAAGTTCCATCGATTTTTCAGAGTAAACATCAAATTTCATTTGATAGAACCAGAGTAAATTTTCTCTGTTCTATTGCTTGCTCGTTTTTTTCATTTGACAGAATCAGAGTAAAATTTTACTTTTATACAGAGTAAAATTTTACTTTTAGCTTCAAAGTCTCACAGTTAACTTATTTTTCAGAGTAAAATTTTACTTTTATACAGAGTAAAATTTTACTTTAGTTTCAGAGTGTAAATTTTACTCTCATTCAAAGTAAATTTTTACTTTTATACAGAGTAATATTTTA
This sequence comes from Camellia japonica, assembly GCA_030407325.1. Taxonomy (NCBI): domain Eukaryota; kingdom Viridiplantae; phylum Streptophyta; class Magnoliopsida; order Ericales; family Theaceae; genus Camellia; species Camellia japonica. The sequence goes on from JAPPVO010000031.1 coordinate 181,370,818, forward strand.
CTTTAGTTTCAAAGTGTAAAATTTTACTCTCATACAGAGTAAATTTTACTCTAAAATACATAGTGAAGATGTCTTAATAGGAGAGCTGATAAATATGAGGGTAATATAGTAAAAGAAACAAGTTTTAAAATATCAGGGGGTTTTAAAAGTACTTATATAATTCTTGTCTTTTTGAAAGAGAAATTAGATAGTGAGGGGGCTATGACCAAATCCCCCTTAAGTGATAATAGTTGAATAGAATAGCATAGGTCTTACAACTTCAACAAATCAATTACATGTTCTTCATCTTCCCTCTTCTTTCTCTACCTCTTGCTCCTCCATTTTCTCTCTTTCTCTTCCCTCTTCTCTCTATCCCTCTTCCTCCATTTTCAGTTTTCTTTTGTGTGTTTTTTCCGAAAGAAACAGTTTGGAACCGTTACATAACGGTGCAATGCTAATAGGCCGTTACGGTACCGTTACGACCGCTACGGCTGATACACCTGTGAATCTCAATCACACTGTAAAAGCGACCGTAACGGGTGGCGGTAACCACAAAAAACGTTACGTAACGACGTTGCGTAACGATTGCACCCGCTTTTTAAAACCTTGGTCGTATTGGTTGAGAGCACACTCTTAGGTCAGGCTTCACTTGGGCAAAGCCTTTAATTTTTTGAAGCATTTATATTTTTATCCTCTTTGATCTTTGCCAAAAGGCTAAAATAAATGTAAAAAAATTAAATTAAATATATATATTTATTGTTAAAAAAAATCTTACTAAAAAGCTTATTTTAAAATATTTGCTTATCCAAAGGAGAGAGAATAATAATTCCCCAAATTAATAACTATTTTTATTACTATTTAATAAAAAAAATTATTTGAGATTTTTTTTCCCCCTAAGCCTCCAAAAATATTGGGTCAATGACCCAATTACTGATCGCCGTTTAGCATTGACTTTTTTAATTGACTTTTTTGAATTAAAACTTTTTTAGTTTGAAACTAAAAAGTTCGTTTGATTTGGCTTTTTTAACTTTTGCGAAAGAAAAAATGAAATGATTATGATTTGGATATGAATATGAATATGACATTTTATCTTACTGACTTATTTTGTCTTTTGTGCTTTTTTTAGTCCAACTAAATTAGTCAAACAAAGGCTAAATAATTTTTTAAAGTTGAGAAGCAAAATTAGTATATCGGCAATAAATAAGATTGTAATTAGAGCAAAGTAAATTTTACTTTGGAGTTGCATATAGCTTCTTCAAACTTGAATCAAAGGTTCCCCCCCCCCCCCCCCCAATTCTATTTTTCACAAAAAAACACAATAATGTTTTGAATAATAAGATAATGCAAACCCATTCTCCTTTATATGATTGGAATATTATTCTTCCAAAAGTATCAAAAAATAAAAATAATAAAAATAAAACACAAGTACCACTTGACCTCAAGTCTAATACAATAGGCCTTGTTTGGTTATCAGATATAATTTTGTGAAAATTAGGGAATAAGTAACACCTACAAATTATGAATAAAATTAATAACATATTAGACATAGTAATTGTAATATGTTTAATTAGAATAAAATATATACTATAAAATAAGAGAAGGCCACATGAGCATATTTCATAACCATCCAAACAGTGAAAAAGAAGACAAGGAAAAAAAGGACATGGCCTCTCTTCCTTTTCAGACACGGATAGTGATAAGGATTATGACGGTAGCATGATAAAATAGTAATAAAGTGGCAAAATCACAAAGCTTTTTCCTTTTTGGCCTATTTGGTACAGTTAGAATTTTTTTTTTTTTAAAAAAAAGAAAATAGAAATGTGTATAAAGTGTTTGGTATAAGATTCTATTTATAATTTATTTAACAGAAATAATTTAAATAAATTAAAAAAATTAAGTAATCTTGGATTTTGTGTATAGAAAAAACATATACGTATATATTTATTTAATAGAAAAACAGAAAGGAAGCAAGGAGGAGGATGACCTCTATTTTCCTTCCTCTGCTTTTAAAGTTGTGCTTGAATTTTAAATTTATGATAAAGTTTCGAAAAAAATGATTGAAATGAAATCTCTTTTCTTTTTCTTTTTCTTATTTCATAATTTTTTTAAAATTTAAGATTCAAAGATAATATAGTGTCTCAAAGGACTTGTTTGGTACAATTTTTCTAAAGTTAAAAGTTAATAATCAGAAAATATAAGGATTATTTTGGAAAGAATGTTAAAGTCATATTTCAATTTTTAACCCATTTTTGGGTGCCTCTATTTACACACCACATTTGGTCTCAAGCCACGCCACTACTTAATTCACACCTTTAATAATTCTACTTTTTTATTTTTCGTATTTTAATATTTTCAATGAATTTTTTAAATGTTTTAGCAATTTTTTTTTTAATTTTAGACACACCTACATAAATACACTTAAAAAATATAATATTTGTGAAAAATATTTTTTAAAAATTTAAAAATATACAAAAATACGAAAATTGTACTGAATTTTCAATTTTTTTTTTTGTATTTTTGATATTTAGTGTATTTTTTAAAAAAAATTTCATAAATATTTATATTTTTAAGTATAAATTTGTTTAAAACATTAAAAAATTCATTGAAAACATTAAAATATGAAAAATAAAAAAGTAAAGTTTTCTAAAAAACTGTTTTCTAAAAACCAGAACCAAACAAGATATATGTTTTTTCAAATTATTAAAGGTGTGAACTGAGCAGTAGTGTTCCTTAAGACCAAATGTGGTGTTTAAATAGAGGCACCTCCCATTTTTTGTCATAACATTTCTCACATTTTTTATACGTTTTTTAAAAAAATGTCAAAAAAAATCAAAAAATTAACTTTTAACCATATTCCTAAAACAACCCTTAGTGGCACCTCTTCTCAATTTTGAGATAATTAATTTTTTTAATATATTTTTTTTGATCGGCTTTTTTAATATATTTAAATTATTCAAAAAATTGATTACTGGTTTTGGTTGGAATGTGACACAAAGATTGGATAAGATTGCTTCAATACATTTCTTCCTATTTTAATTTTATGTCAATTCATACCGAACCATCCACCAACCTTACAACGACCATCCACCCAATCCTAAAAATTTCCTAAAAAGACAAATTTTTGTCTCATACAATAATGCCTATCTATCCACCCAAAAAAAAAAAAAAAATGTCATACAAAATGAAAAATCTTTATTGTGAAATTATAAGTAATTATCTTTCACTTGTGTAAATTATATATATATATATATATTCAATTCATTTAACTCCTTTCCCAAAAAAAGTAAAATACGAAAAAGTTGATGATTCGATGAATTGCACATAAAGACATTGATAACACATGTACAGTTAATGGTTACTTTTTCGTTTTGGTACATCATATCATATGGGAAAGCAGAAATCGAACCTATGACCACCTAATTAGTTAGTTAGATATATAGTCACTAAGCTAACCCTAGTAATTGAGCTAATAATAGCATTTTATAACTAATTGATTGAGTAGCAACCCATAACCCGTACACCACCTAAAAGGAACTATTTATTATTTGATCCATACCCGAACATAAGAAGTCCAACCATCATATAGAAATAATCCCTAAAAAAACATCGATACTGAAAATTGGCTATAAAAATTTGTAAAAATATAAACAAACATGATACATTTTAATAATATGAGACGTGACATGTGGGTAAGTTGTATAGTATTATTATTCCAAAAGAAAAAAAAGAAAAAAAAAGATGAAAAATGAAAAACATACACACATTTATCTCATTTTAGATTCACATGTATCCATCAAGGTGAAAAGGAAACAATGCAAACTCTTTTTTCCCATCGAGGAGTAACAAATTCTTTCCAATTATCGCACAAGTCAGGTTAAACAAGAAACACAAATTTCACCACCCCTATATCGCCAATCTAATGATATACATTAACTGAACAAGACCTTGATAATTTTACCAACAACTGTCCGGTCTATAGCGCACCATCAAAGGAATACGAAACCAATACTTGTTCAGTAATCAGATTGCACAAAACAATCTTCCATTTTTTGTCAACTCCAGAACTATGTAAATAAGGCAGGAAAAAAAGGAAAAAAGTTCCAAGTTCCATTGAAAATGAATGCACATGTAAGATACACTCAAATACCTGGTCTCATTGCTAGGCCTCCTACGCAGATGGTTTGTATTCCCTTCTGCTCTCGATCACAGCCTTATTCCTCGTCTCAAAATCCACCTTATCCAGATCAAAAACAGTTACTAGATAGCCATAAAAGATTCTCTTCTTCTCCCCCGTCTTCCCATCCACCTTCATGAGGTTTGGATTGTTCTCATCGTCTCTGCCTGATTTCAAGGACTCTGCTCGGGTCCAACCAATTCGCCCATGGCTTTCTTTCTCAAAGAATTCAGCAAGCCTCACAGCCTCCTTCAAGCCGGATTGGTTACCATAAAACTTAACCAAAGTAATGCCAAGATGACCATCTATTCCATACATGGACTTTGACTTGCCACCCCTGAAGCCAAGATCTGAAAGGAACATTTAGAGAAGAGATAATTGTTTAAGAACCTAATTTCATGTAGCAAAATGCTACATACCCCTGATTTTTTGTCACCGTTTTGTATCGTTCATGAACAAGCCATTTATTAAGGAATTAACGAAAACCAATAACATCTAGGAAGTACTCGGGTGATATTAATGGTGAAAAAAACAGATTTATATATAGCAGTCCTCTTTATATTGAGGGCACAATAAGCCCAGAGTGACGTAGGACGGAGAGGGAGAAAGGGGAGACAGCCCTAATCACACAAGGCCACAGCCTTAAAACACTCAATTTTATTAATCCAAAAATCTCAACAATACAATGCAAAATCTAATATTTATAGACCATTAACCCTAATTAAAATAGGAAACTAAACCGACAACCAAAAAAAAAAAGAATCTAGAATTTTTAATAATATAGGAAGCCAAATTTAATAAGACTACTAATTAAACTACAATTAAAAAAAAAAAAGGAAATAAATAAAATACTAAATACAAAAAATAAAAAAATTGTAAATAAAGCTTTCCATGTGCATGCATGGCTTGACCTCCGAGTTCCCTTTTAAATATTAAACTAGTCCACAACAGCGAATCAAGTACTTCGAATATGCTAGCTGCTTTAGTTTCTTTCTTCCTAATCCGACTAAACCTTATTTTCTTCTAAATCCGAATAACCTTGGTTCCCAAGTTATTGATGAGGACCATCAGACATGGATTCAGTACATAAAAACAACAATCAATTTGTGGTGTAAATAAAATCCAACAATTTGAACACATTTTCATGTTCAAGAAGCTCTTCTTTTGGTAAAATCATGTTGCACATGGGATCGTCTTTCCAGCCAACGGCTTCTTGGACTTCCAAATTTCCTTCCAAAATAGTCACTTATCTCCTAGGGTCAAGAAGGCATTGTTGTAAGGGATAACTTAACTTCAACAGCCTAGAATGTTCGCTTTCATAACATGGGTGTCAAATGGTCAAATAGAGGAGTTACAACAATCCCTAATCCACAACTTTGGATCTGGTCTAGCAGAAATCCCAGGCCAGTCCAATATAGTACTCGTGTGCATGTCTTCAAACTCTACACACAAATGAAAAGTGTCTATAAACTGTTTCAACCTTGTCAAATCCATCAAACAAGAACAGAGATAGGAAAACATCCATCTATTTTTAGAATAAGAATATAATTCCACCTATTTTTAGAATAAGAATTTAATTCCTCTAAAAATAAATGAAGCTTACAGAAGAGGTAGGGGATAAAGAAAAACCATACCATCAACAAAATATCAGAATTTGTGCCAGAACATGATGTGAATTAGGGGGGGAAATATTCAAGAAATAATGCACAGAGAAATAAACGCCCACAATAAAACGAACATTGCACACGTAACATATTTAAGTAACAGAGTTTCCATCCACTCGATTTAGAATCATAAAATCGAATACTTGCCAGCATGACAAGGACCAAAATAAACTGGATTCAAAGCATCTAACTGAACAAAAACTAGACACTTTAAAAAAACTAAATCCATCCAAAATACGGCAACAATACTAAATTTCAACATTTGTTGACCAGTTCAAAGATTATAGTTAGCACATTGGTGAGATGCACATCAAAGTGCACCAACTTACACCATGAATCTTTTTTGAAGATATTATTTCAGAAAATTAACTTAAAGAACTATACTCAAGCGATGATGAGGGAGAACATCCCTTCAACCATAGAAAACATAGATGTCAAGCGATAATGATGTCATGGTTCTATTTCACTAATAATCAAGGCTTTTTTTTTTTTTTTTGATAACCCAAGACATGACCCCTTTCAAGTTAGATTAGAAACCTATGGGATCCCCACCCAGTTAGATTAGACACCCAAACCTGGGGGCAATGAGATGCACCACTCTCATCATCGGGCAAAAAGCAAGAGCCTTGGCTTTGCCAAGAGTTGAACCAGAGAACTAGAGGTTATAACCCCCAAGTCTTACCCACTCAACTACACCCTTAGGTGCCACTATAGTAATCAGTTAGCAGCAAAAACATATAAACATTAAAGCCATTCTAAGCATCACAAAAGGAACCTCCATTGAGAGAAAACAAAGGATCTGTACCAAAATAATGACCAGAGTCAATATTAAAATAATCCATCGATCAGTAATCTAGAAAATAAAAAAATAAAACATAAACGAGTTACCATGCTTGATATGCATCTAGAAAGTGCTTTCTAGTTTCTAATTACCACAAAGACTAGCCAATCAATAAAGTTGGCAGATTCAGTGAACTAACAAGAAAGGGTACAAGGGCAAATGAGACTACCATGACAAGGTGGATTATTGGGTAAAGCAGATGACTGCAAGTGAATTCTTTTAAGACAACGGCAGGCTAAGTTCAAGGTGGTGAAACAACATAGGAATGGAACACACATGAAGCAAGAAAAGAGAAAATGCAAAAGAGCCATAGAATGAGAGGGAAAACTTCAGTCCTCAAAAGGGCTTTGTTATTCCTGTGCGAAACAAAGACCCCATAACTGAAATCGACTCAACTGTCGTGCAGTTTTTATTACTCACATGCTAAATAATAATAATTTAAAACTACTGCAGCTAAAATCCCTTCCTAACGGCTATTGAGTGGTGGCGGAGGACTAACATGAAATCCAAGCATCGGATCACCAGGGCCAAATGAAAAACTCTGAAAAATTAGAATGAAAAAAATAGTATGAAGGATGATAAAGAACAAGGAGGCACGCTATACCTCTAAGTTTATTATCCATTTCTTTGTTTCCCAAACCTTCTTTGCGTCCATCTCTACCCTTTCCAGTGTTTGTATTATGAATGATCACCACAGGTGGCCATATTATCAGATCATCCTGGTTCGCTGATGCTTCATTAGAAGACAATGACTGATATGCCTTCGAGTTATCTGGAGACTTTAAATAGTTCCAGCCCATCAGAACACACAAAGCTTTATGCAAGCCCAAGTGATCCACAAGCAAGTCAGCTGTATCTGAGTTGTATGTGTGCATAATAAGATTATGCATATCTGGAAAATCTTTAGAAGACCTGTAATTTTACATACCAAAGGTGCCCAGTAATTCAGAAATATATCTCCGAGATCAATATAGGATTACAAAAATAAAGAACCAAGATAACAGAAACAGCATATTCACCTATTATTATTAAAATCAAAAGGGCATATGTACGTATGATTAAAAATTAAGGGTCCATAAGCTCAATCAATAGTTGCCTTGCCTGCATCGCAAGCATCAGCTAAGGCCTGTCTGAAGTTGTAAACAACATCTAAAACAAGACCTATGTCTTCTTGAAATCTAATTATCATTTTTAAAATCTAATGAGGTGATGTCCCCATCTTTTGTTACAACTACACCCCTAAGGAGGACAAATCATGTACCTTCCACATTTATGAATGAGAATTCAAATGAATCAATTTTCCAACAACATACAAATTCACTCCAAAAGAAATTTCAAGCTTAACAAGCCATTTCATTAAAAAAGCACACAGCGGTTCTTGCCTCAACCATCAAAAGAGGTTGACAGGCAAAGAAGCCAAAAAAAAAAAAAAAAAAGCAAGCAACCACAAACTTTCATATAACTCCAGTAGGACTATTCCAAACTCATCAACAAAACAACAACTACTACTATCCTTCAGACTACTAGAAATAATTACACATTTTAGCATAAAAATGCTGATACAGGGTAAGTGATATCCCAAATTGAACAATTTACCATAAACCACGATAAAGAGGCATCAAAAACAAATCACAAAAAAAAATAAATAAATAAAATGGGTACCCAGTGCACAATGCCCCCCATATAGAAGAGTCTAGGAGAGGATGATTCCCGTGACTCAAGCCCACAACCTATGTCACCTAAAACAGCCAATATAGTAGACAGATGGTGCTCTATAGTGCGATGCAAACTGATTGCGAAAACGTGTCAAATTCGGGAATTATAATCATCAAACTCACGAATTTGAAACTGACCCAATTCTAACCGATCATCTCAAGTGTATTAGTTTAGGAAGTGAGATACACAGGAACCTAAGAAGCATGGACACGGATACGTGACACGACACGAGTACGACACGGACACGTTGACACGTTAATTTTCAAAAAATGCAGGACACGACACGTGGGGGACACGCATGAAATATATAATTTTATATATTTATTATATGTTATATATATGAATATATCATTCAAAGATAATAAAAAATGCAATATGACACTAATTTTTATAAATTTATATGGTTTTTGTTTTATTATTGTATCTTAAGTTATTTTATTCAAACTTATAATTAGTTTCACATATGTCTACTCGTTAGACACGTGTGTTTAAACGATTGACACGTGTGTCCATCAAGTATCCAATGAGTGTCCAGGTTTTTAAAAAATAGGACACGTCTTGAAGAGTGTCGGACACGTGTCCTGAGAGTATCCAAAGAGTGTCGGTGTCCGACACGGACACGACACGGATACGTCACCTTCTTAGAAGTGTCCGTGCTTCTTAGACAGGAACCATCCTCTGCAATACACATGCATCATGAAATGGATCCAAGCATGAAAAAATGCCACATAGAGGATTCGACCATGAGACCAAAAGGAGGTGACGTGTGATTACGCACCATTAGACTTGTCCTTTGTTGATAAGTGTTATTTTACCTATTTAATATATGACATGTCCTTTGTTAGCAGAAAGCATAATTACTTTCTAACAAGGTATTAGTGCATAAAAAGGTTGAAATTATTTAAAAGTAAATACTTCGTATATATACATATACATATGTATAAACACACGCCATAGAGGCACTCCCGCTCTCGAGATATTTTCACAGAGGATGCTTTTGTGCCCCTGCTCCTGCTCCTGCTCCTGCTCCTGCTCCCACTCCCACTCCCACTCCACACATAAGTTACTTAGCCCAAAACACATCATTGGGGCATATAGCACTTGCCATCATGCCAAGTCACAACTTCTCTTTTTTGTATCAAAATAATCAAATATCAGTTAATGTTTTTCACACTTTTCAGTGTACCTAAAAGTTCTAGCAACCTACTAGTGGGAAGACATAGAACCAAATTAGGTAAACTCATGTGCATAGGGAAAAAAGGGCAAGGAAAAGCATATCCGCAAGGGAGAAATGATAGCATTCTATTAAACAACAAAAGCAGCATCAAAGCAAACAGTAAATAGAAACCGAAGCCACTACATGGTTGAATCTTAAAAGTTTAGCTTTTAAGATTATGTTTTTTAGATTATTGGCTTAAAATCCTTTAAATATAAGTTGTAAAAGTGTTTGATGCAACTTTTGGATAACATGTGAAAAAACTAAAAGTGTTTGCCTATTTGGAAAATAACCACAAGAAGTAACTTTTGGAAGTATAAAATCCAAAATGTCCATAGCTTTTTTAAAACCAAATTATTTTTAAAGGGATACACTGCAATTATGAAAATTTTGAGAGGCCTTTTTGTCCAATGTCCAATAGCTAAACAAGTTTAGTTAGAAAAGCACCTCCTGGGTAGCTCAAGTGGTTGTATCTCTGGTTTCTAGAGGGAGGTTTGGATTCTGAGCTTATGTAGCCCGTCATGCTAACCTAACTTACTAACCCACTAACATCCTACACACACACACACACACACACACACACACAAAAAAAAGAAAAGAGAGAGCTATATAAGTTTAATGCAATAACTTGTTCCAAACACCTTCCACCGTCGTTTTGAAAGCTACAATCCAAATAATCTAACTTAAAAGTGCCTAACAGCCTCATTATGGCAATTCAAAAGAACCTTGTAACTACTCAGACTGTTAGAGAAGCAGCATATTCAGCAATTTGACTCAATCCACAAAATGATCAGATTCATTTGGATGTACAAAAAAGAATAAATAAATAAACGAATAACACAAAAAAAAGCTTCATGCATTGAGCAACAAAAACTAACTCAAGCTTCCTTCAGAAAACAATATGCCTTGAACCTTTAATTAATATTGATAATGGTGGATCCTCCTTTGTGCAATACTAGATTTACATGGTCTAATTTGTAAGAAAATTTGGTGTGTTGTAGACTGGATAGATTTTTGTACTCCTTGAGGTGGGAAGGGTTTTTTCCCAATTTAAGGCAGAAATCGCTACCAAGATTAACGTCAGATTATTGTCCTATTATGATAGAAAGTGGTCCATTAAAGTGGGGTCCGACACCTTTTAGATTTGAAAACATGTGGTTGGAACATCCATCTTTTAAACGAAATTTTGAAGAATGGTGGGCCAATACTAGTTGTTATGGATGGGAAGATTTTAAGTTTATCAAAAAGTTGAAGATGGTTAAAAGAGAATGTGAAGTGTTGGAATAGGGAGGTTTTTGGGAATTTGGAGCTTTCAAAGAAGGAGCTGATGAGCAAAATCGAAGAGTTAGATGTATTGAATGTGTAGGGGGGTTTAGCTGAGTCCTTTAGGAGGGAGCGATCTCAGTTGAGATTGAAATTGGAAGAGTTGATTTTTAGGGAGCAAATTTCTTAGGCTCAAAAAGCAAAAGGTTAAATGGTTGAAGGAAAGGGATGTGAATTCAAAAAAAAATCACAGGGTGGCAGATGGGAAAAGCAAGAAGAAGTTCATCAAGAGATTAGAAGTAAGCCCAGGGATAGTGATGGAACGGGAGAAACAGATTGTCACTGAAATTTATGATTTTTATTCTAAGTTTTATTCGAAGAAGGAGGTGAATAGACCGGGGATTGAAGGACTTGAATGGGGACCTATTTGATCAGGCAGTTGCAACATGGCTTAAAAAGCCATTTGATGAAACGGAAATTCTTGTTGGGAGTTTTTTCGGAATTTCATGAGTCGGGGGTTGTCAATTTGAGCTCAAATGCCACATTCATTTGTTTAATTCCTAAGAAAGTGAATGCTGTAAGAATTGGAAATTTTAGGCCCGTCAGTTTGGTCACTTCACTTTATAAGATTTTGGGGAAGGTTTTATCAAAGAGACTAAAGATTTCATTGGGGGAGACTGTGTCTATGGGGCAGGGGGCTTTTGTGAAAGGAAGACAAATCCTAGATGTAGCCTTAGTGGCAAATGAAATAGTGGAGGAATATAGAAGTCTAGGGAAGGAGGGAATAATTTTTAAGGTGGACTTCGAGAAGGCATATGACCATGTGGATTGGTAGTTTTTAGATTTTATAATGGACAAGAAGGGTTATGGTGGGCGGGGGAGGTCTTGGATTAGGGGATGTTTGTCAACGTGCAATATGCCTGTTCTAGTTAATGGTAAACCAGGGGAGTATTTCAGGGCTTCGCGAGGGTTACGACAAGAGGACCCACTATCTCATTTTCTTTTTATTTTGGTGGCAGACGTACTGCGAAGGATGGTTGATAGAGCTAGAGAAGTAAGTCGTTTTGCGAGATTGGAGGTGGGGGGGATAGAGTTAGTGTGACACATTTACAGTATGCAGATGATACCATATTTTTCTCTAAAGGGGATGAAAGTTAGATAGTTAATCTTTATTCGATTTTGAGCTTTTTCGTGGTAATCTCAGGGCTTAAGGTTAATTTGAAGAAAAGTAGTGTGGTGGGCATTAATATGCAACAAGACCTGCTTCGGAATAGGGGCGGCACTTTTAGGATGTGGTATAGAGGCACTTCCATTTAAGTATTTAGGTCTTCCATTAGCGCATAATCCTAGAAGTGAAGCTTTTTAGAGTCCAATTGTGGAGAAAATTGATAAGAGGTTAGAAGGGTGGAGTAAGGCTTTACTCTCACGTGGGGGTAGATACACTTTGGTTAAGACGGTTTTGAGTGGTATTCCTATTTATTTCTTACCTTTGTTCAAGATACAGGTTAAGGTGGCAAGGGCATTAGAAAAGTTGATGAAGAATTTTCTTTGGGAGGACAAGGATAAGGGGAAAAATGATCACCTGGTGAATTGGGATTTAGTTTCGTTGCCTAAGGAAAAAGGGAATTTGGCCATTGATAACATTTTGGCTAGGAACATGGCCCTTCTTGACAAATGGTTATGAAGATTTCCACTTGAGAGTGATTCAGTATGGCATTTGGTTATTAGAAGCAAGTATGGGACTCAAGACAATGGTAGGGATTCACGGGTGGTTCTAAGGGGTAATTGTCGTTCTCCTTGGAAATCAATTTCTCATATCTATACATGTTGGTCTCGTCATCTTTTTGTAAGGGTAGACAATGGGGAACTTGTTCGTTTTTTGGAGGATGTTTGGATCGGTCAATCTTCTTTTGCTTCTAATTTTCCACATCTCTATAGAGTGGCTCGATCTCATAATTCTTCTATTGCTTCCATGGCCTGTTCACTTTTGGCTCAAATTTCCTAAAATTTTGATTTTTCTAGAAATCTTAATGATAGGGAGGCTTCAAAGTTGGCATCTTTGTTGTCCAGAATTAATAATTTCTCTTTGGCTCCTCTTTTGGAGGACAAGAGGGTTTGGGCTCTTCATTCATCTGCGATATTTTTTTGTAAGTCTTTTTTTGATAAACTCATCGATACTCCTCATGTTCCTCAATTTCCTTTTTGCAAAAGAATTTGAAAGGCTTATGTTCCTCTTAAGGTGAAGGTGTTCATGTGAGCCTTGGTTCATGGAGACATTTTGAAAAATGATACATTGCAGAAACGAAGACCTAATCGCTTTCTAAATCCTTAGTGGTGCATTATGTATTGTAAGAATGAGGAATCTGTGGATCATTTATTTCTGCATTGTCCAATTGTTTTGAATTTATGGCACATTGTTTTTGTTGGGGAATGTTTTGTGGGTAACCCCAAAACGGAGTGCGCATATGCTCCTAATTGACTTTCGCGCTTTCGAAGGATCGAAGAAAGCCAAAATGCTATGGTCTTGTGCGGTCTTTGCAACATTTTGGGATACATGGATGGAAAGAAATGCGAGGGTGTTTGAAGATAAGTCCCGGGAGACAACCTATTTGTGGGATAGTGTTTGCCATCTAACTTCTTTTTGGGTTTCGGAGAATCCTCTATTTAAGGGGATCCCACTTTTTTTGTTAGCTAAAGATTGGTTGGCAGTGTGTGATATGTAGGCCTTTGCTTTACAGTTTCTTGTTAAGATTTTGCTGGTTTTTTTCCTTTTCTTTTGTAAGAGGATGCCTTATCCTCGCTTACTTTTTTGATTTATCAATAAAGTCCTTTGTTGTTGATCCAAAATGGTCCCACTTCTAACCATGAGCTACAGCATCTAAAGGCAAGTGAGACAATAGAGGAGCCCTAAAATTCATGCAAAATAGTAAAACAAGCCAGTATATCCATACAAACTTATATCATACCAAGAAACCTCTGGGCCATCGAATAACCGCAGCATACACAGTTTCAAATTCATAAATAAAAACAAAAACAAATAAACAAATTAATACACAGGAGTATCTAATTATACACTCTAAGCAATGGACGGATTTTTGAAACATCTATTGCATCCAAACAATTCAATGTGCACTTCTTTTGGGTAAGTATGTCAGTTTTGGGTGCAAATTGAAGCAAACAACTTGATTGATCAAAAAATTACAATTTACACAAGTAGTGTCTGTGAATTGCATTGTATTGTATTTATAAATTTACACAATTGTATTGTACAATTTACACAAGTAGTGTCTCTCACTGACCTAGGTTAGCTCTATCTCAGTTGAAGTGGAACAGAACGACGAGGAGGGAACCAATTATGACCTAGCTCTATTCTTCTAACCCAGGTTTATCTCAGGTTGGTCATCTCTCTTTCTCTCTCTTATCTGCTGCCTTTCTCCCTGTTTTGAATCCACTGTAGTTTGGGTATACCAATATGGCTGATGATAAATTGCAAGCTATCACTACTAAGCTGGATGGTACCAATTATTCTTATTGGTCTCATGTAATGAAGAATTTTATAATGGGTAAAGGTATGTGGAACTATGCCATTAGTATAACAATTAGACCTACGGAATCCAAAGAAACTGAAGATGCTGTTGCTAAATGGGATAAGGAAAATGCACAAATCCTTACTTGGTTTCATAATTCAGTTCAAATTACGATTGGTATGAATTTTCCAAGTATTCTACCTCTAAACAAGTTTGGGATTATTTGAAAACTATGTATCTTTAGTCTAACTTTGCAAAACAGTATGAACTTGAGATGTCTATTCGCAGTGCTAGTCAGAAAGACAAGTCCATTCAAGATTTCTACAATGAGATGACAACTTATCAGAATCAGCTTGCTTTACTAGAACCATCAGATTTGCAGTTACTTGATAGTTATACCAAGTATCGGGAGAAGCAACGTCTTGTTCAGTTTCTTATGGCCCTTCGTGATCAATTTGAGCCACTTCGAGGAGCTATTCTTCATCAGTCCCCCTTACCTTCTGTTGATGGCGCTATCCGTGAGCTTATTGCAGAAGAAACTCGGTTCAAGGTGGCTCATGGTACTCCCGCCTCCCAGTCAGTTTTTGCCACTCCTCCACTCTTGCCTACCCCACCATCTCATTTATTTCAAGTTTCTGGTAAGCCCAAGCCTCAAGTTTCCATGGATGAATGCAGCTTCTATCATCAGAAAGGTCATTGGAAACATGCTTGTCCTAAACTTTTGCAGCCCAAGGGTCGTTCGTTTGGTTCACCATCCTCTAAGCCGATATCTTCAGGATCTCGCTCATCTACCACCTTCTCTGCACCAGTCTCTGAGAATGATCAGTCTTCCAATATGCAGTCTATGTTTGAGCAATTCAAGTCTTTCATGGTGGCCAATCCAAATTTTTCGTCCCAAGCCTCCGCTATGACCACCACTCAGTTAGGTTTGTCTGGTTCATCCTCTTCAGGTAATATCCACACTTCGTGGATTTTTGATTCTGGTTGTTCACATCATATGACCCCTGTTGCATCTTTTCTTAGTAATTGTGTCTCCCCTTCTTCTTCTATCACTATTGCTACGCTAATGGTTCTTCTATGTCTGTTCACTCTATTGGTTCTATTTCCTCTTCCCATTTATCTCTTTCTCCTATATTTTATGTGCCTCACCTTTCACTTAGTCTTATTTCTATTAGTCAATTATCTGATTCCGGTTTTGATGTTGTTTTCTCTTCTTCTCATTGTGTTGTGCAAGATCGGGTGTCCAAGAGGCAGATTGGGATCGGCGCGTAGAGTTGGCGAACTATATATCTTGGACAGCTTGCATGTTCCTCTACAAGTGTCTTCTACTACGTTGTCTTCTTTTTGTTTAAACAACAAGTCTTCTTTATTTTATATTTGGCATTCTAGGTTAGATCATCTATCGAGTGACCGTTTGAAGATGTTAGTTCGGTCTGGACATTTAGGCAATCTTCCCATTGATGATATTTCTAAGTGTCGTGGTTGTAAAATGGCTAAAATGTCTGCTCTTCCTTTTAATAAAAGTAGTTCTATTTCTTCTTCTCCTTTTCAATTGGTTCATACTGATGTTTGGAGTCCTTCCCCTATAGTTACCAAGGATGGTTCACAATATTATGGGGTTGTTTGGGATGATCTAAATAAGTGTACTTTTTGTCTTTTTACGAAAAGATGTGCAGAAAAGTAGAGAGGTGATGTGATGGAAAAAAGATAAAAAGATAAAAAGATGGATTATTTTAAAGATGCCAAACTTGGCCTATGTATCTTTTGTGGATGATTACAGTCGATTTACCTGGGTGTATTTGATGACTCGAAAATTTGATTTTTACAAAATATATTCTAATTTTCACTCCATGATTTGCACTCAGTTTTCTACCACCATTAAAGTTCTCCGTTCTGATTTGGGGGGTGAGTATTACTTGTCCGAGTTTGAGGAGTTTTTAGCTACTCATGACACTATTCATCAATCTTCATGTTCTGACACTCCTGCCCAAAATGGTCAAGCTGAGCGCAAACATCGCCATCTCCTTGATACAGCTCGCTCTTTGTTGCTCTCGTCTTTTGTCCCTTCTGTCTTTTGGGGAGAAACTGTGCTCACTGCTGCATATCTTCTCAATCGGATGACTACTCTTCTCTTCAGCTCATCCCCGTATGAGCATCTTTTTGGTGTTACTCCCAATTATTCTCTTTTGCGTATTTTCGGTTCTGCATGCTTTGTGCTCCTTCCTAAACGGGTGCGCTCTAAGCTTAGTTCTCATTGTGTCCTATGTGTTTTTTTGGGGTATGGTATTAATCAGAAAGGTTATCGATGCTATGATCCTGCCACCAAAAAGCTATGTGTCTAGGCATGTCACCTTTTTAGAAAAACTACCCTACTACACTATACCTTCCACCCCTGTTCCTTTTACCAATGATGAATTGGTTCATATTGATCCATTTCCTCAAGATGTTTCTCCCGTTGAGTTTGTTTCTGATCTTGAGGTCTCTACCTTGCCTCTTACTAGCACTTCTGATATCTCGCCAGCTCCCTCTCCAGCTCCCGCTTCCCCTGCTCCTCTTATTGTTTATCAGCGCCGCAACGCACTTCCGGCCTCGCCTTTCTCTAGCTCTACTGTCCCTCCAACTGTTTCTTTGGATCCTGCTCCTCCTGCACATCGCTTTCCACAGCGAGATCGTCATCCTCCGAACTGGTATGGTTTTGGTAATACATGTTTTTCCCTTTCCTATCAGTCTTTTCTTTCTTGTCTTCATACTTATTTCGAGCCCAGGTCCTACACATGATCCCAATTGGATTGCTGCCATGAATGACGAGTTAACTGCTTTGGCTAAAACTCAGACTTGGGATTTGGTTCCCTTTCCTGCTGGGAAGAATGTTATAGGCTGTAAATGGGTGTATAAGGTCAAAACTCTTTCTGATGGTTCTTTGGAAAGGTACAAAGCTCGTTTGGTTGCCCAGGGCTTTTCTCAGGAGCATAGGATTGATTATGATGAGACTTTTGCCCCCGTTGCCAAGATGACTACTGTTCGCACCCTTATTTCTGTTGCTGCTGCCCATCAATGGCCTTTGTTTCAACTTGATGTCAAAAACGCCTTTCTGAATGGGCATCTTGCTGAAGAAGTGTATATGCGTCCTCCACCGAGTCTTTCTCACCCTCCTGGTGTTGTTTGTCGTCTTCGCCGTGCTCTATATGGTCTCAAACAGTTTCCTCGTGCTTGGTATGAGTGATTTCACTCTGCTGCACTTCAGCTTTGTTTTCGCCCTAGTTATCATGATTGTGCTTTATTTGTTCGGCGCACTTCTGTTGGCCTTGTTCTCCTTCTCTTGTATATGGATGATATGATCATCACTGGTTCTGATTCTAGTACTATTGAGGAGGTTAAGCATCAGTTGTTTCAGGAGTTCGAGATGAAGGATTTGGGGTCTCTTCGATATTTTCTTGGTATTGAGGTTGCTACTTCTCGTACTGGGTATCTTCTCTCTCAGACTAAATATGTCCATGATATTCTTTTTTGTGTCAATCTCACTGATGACAAAATTGTTGACACTCCTATTGAGTTGCATGCTAAGTTTTCTGCTTTTGATGGTGTTCCTCTTGAGGATCCCACTTTGTATCGCGAGTTGGTTGGGTGCCTTGTTTATCTCACTGTTACTCGTCCCGATATCTCATATGTTGTGCACATTCTCAGTCAGTTTGTTTCTGCTCCTCGTTCCACACACTAGGCTGCCTTACTTCGTACTTTGCGCTACCTTCGTGGCAATTTGTTGCAATGTCTGTTGTTATCTGCCTCTTCGAACTTGACTCTTCGTGCCTATGTTGATGCTGATTGGGCCGGTGACGTCTCTGATCGCAAATCCACTTCTGGTCTTTGTGTTTTTCTCGGAGATTCTCTCATATCTTGGAAGAGTAAGAAACAGTCTGTTGTTGCTCGTTCCACTGCTGTTGCTCGTTCCACTGCTGAGGCTAAATATCGTGCCATGGCTCATGCTACTTCTGAAATCGTTTGGCTTCGATGGCTTCTTTCTGATATGAGTGTCTCTCTTTCTGCTCCGACTCCATTGTATTGTGATAATCAAAGTGCTATCCAGATTGCCCATAATTCAGTCTTCCATGAGCGGACTAAGCATGTTGAAATAAATTGTCACTTTGTCAGACAGCATCTTCAGGCTGGCACTCTTACTCTTCCTTTTGTTCCCTCCTCTCTTCAGTTGGCCGATTTTTTTACGAAGACTCACACTGTTGCTCGTTTCCGTTTTCTTCTTGGCAAACTTTCGATGCTTTCTGCGCTCGCATCCTCAGTTTGAGGGGGGCTGTGAATTGTATTGTATTTATATTTTATATTATCCATTAAGGGTAATTTAGTCTTCTAGGTTATTAGGTTTAGTCTATGCGATTATATAGTTGTTCTTCGCTTTGGTTTTGATTTGTATTGAATAAACAGAGTTCCTCTTCTTTGTTCACAGTGTCAGCCTTCACTAAAAATTGAAATATTATGAACTGCAAACTGAAGATTAAAATTAAAGCTCAATACCATGAATAACCAGTATCAAGCACATATAATTACACACACTTGTTTAATCACTCTCCCAACATGAAATCGAACATAACCAGTATCAAGCACAGCCTTCACATTCTTGTTGCAACAGAAGGGCTAGCATTTGTAAATCACAACAAATCTTACCACAACATGAAACCGAACATAACAGCCTTATACAGTGTCATATATATTGTGCAACACCTTCACAACAAAGTAACCATCAGAAGATGATGGCATTCTCGTGTAAACAAGTGAAAATACCATAAATATAGCAAAAACAACAAGGAACATTAGCAGATTCCGCCAAAATTAGAAGGGTTTTTAACATAGGAAACCATAAAAGGGTTTTTACAGCCAATATTACTTAATTTTCTACTCTAAAAGTTCAGTGAATAGGTTCTAGAGGTCAAAAAGGCACAAATAAAGGCTGAAAGCTGGACCTTCTTTAGAAGAAATTATCCGGTACCTATATCTTATGAGGTGTGCCCTTAAAATTGTATAGGGTCACGTAACTATTTTCTCCTATGTTTTAGACATAATGATTATGTGTCCTCTTGTTATAAGGTGGGCACACAGCCACGTGGTAGGCATCACACCTAGAGTTAAAAGGCATCACACAAATCAAAGATGGTTTAAAGCTAATAGAAAATTTTCAAACTTCTTCTCCATTAGTTTAAAAGCATCACAATGCTAAAAATAGGCTTCTAAGAACTCCCTCAACTCTAGCAGGACTGTGGCTCCAAAATCATAAACTCAAGATTTAACTTCCATAATTGTCAAATGGAATCTAGGCACCCAACTGACTGCCCTGAGCTACTTCCCAGGTGAAACCCCATGTGCCTAGGAGATCGCCTAATTTTATTCATTTATATGAATTTTTATAGGTGTGGTAAAAATCTCCCATAAAGGAGAAGCTAGCTTGGTGGTCAGGTAGTGTACATTCCATACTTCGTGCATAGGTTCAAGACTCCTAAACACATTTTATTCTACTTCTTTAATATTTTTTACTCAACACATCTTTATCTTATTCTTTTTAAAATAGTTTTCATCTTTACCTACTTCTTCTTTAACCTTTACATCTTTAATAATTTCATACTCAACACATCTTTGTCTTCTTTTTCTTAATGATTTTGACCTTTATCTACTTCTTTAATGCATTTTCTTCACTGACACAGAACTCTCTCCCTCTTAATATTTCTTTCTACTCCCAATACTCCATCTGATCAATCAATTAATCTCTCTCTCTCTCTCTCTCTCAACCACCCCCCCCCCCCCAAAACCACAACCGCAACTGCAACCTCCACCTTCAATCCTTCAAAAGCCAGCACCATCATCCTCCATCTCTCTCTACCTTACTCTCCCACTCTCATCCCCTTTCTCTCCCTAAAAAGCATAAGAAACACAAAAGGGGAGGAGGGATTCTTGGCCAAAATCACCAGCCTTCATCTTCATCATCGTTGATGAGGGAGTCCACTATTGAAGCTGGGAAGCCACCCATCTTCATCATTGGCAGCGAGGAAGAGCAGCGATCAATTTTCCAGTAGTAGGAAGGGTTCTCATTGTTGTCATGTCATTGTCAATTGGCAAGCACAGCAATGACTGGCAGATTGTCAACAGGCAGGCAGGATACCAGGAGATGCAATGAGGATTCCAACAATGCTACAATGGCTAGCCTGGTTTCAGTTTAAGTATAGACCCCAAGTTTCAGCCCAATACCGTCACAATTCTTGTCTCTTACCACTTTTCAGACATAAAACATACAAAAATATCTACTAACAAATTGTGTCGCCATCTACCATGGAAACTAGCTCTCAAATTCAGCACTACGTGTATGTTGAATTTGGAACAAGCTAGGCAGATATTGAAGGGGACATGGATACAACAAAATTATAGAGTGATTTTGTTTTCTTTCAAAACAGTCCAACCATTCTTTTTTTTTCTTTTCTTTTCTTTTCTTTTTTTGGAAAGTACAGTTCAACCATCCATGCAAAAGAACCAATGACAGATAGGGCATGGAAGTCCAGCCTAGCACAATAATGCGGGACTAGAAAAGAATAATTGACAAGTTCACACTCAATCTCACCACTCAACTCAACCAACAAAACTTTGTCCCAACTATTTGGGGGTAAGGCTACATCAATCCTATTTTGCCATTCTACTTGAATCACACACAACTCTGAAGAGAAATTGAAAGATCATCAGCAACAAACACACAACTCTGAAGAGAAATTGAAAGATCATCAGCAACAACTATAATAAGTAAACAAAAATGCACTAACATTGAAAAAAAATCACATTCGCCTCAAAAGCACACTCATTAAAAAGGAATGGCAGCATTCAGTCATTACAACTTCCCTAGAAACCAAACAAAGAGAACCAAACATTTAGGGCACGCTTGGTATCTTCTTCTTTTTTTAATGTTTTCAAAAACAGAAAAAACATAAACTGACAGATAAAACTTATAGGGTGTGTTTGGTTCGTGTTTTGAGATAAATTTTTAAAAAAAAAATAAAAATTGGGGAGAGCGTTTAGAAATTTTTTTGATTTATTTGGTTGTATATTTTGAAAATAGTTTTGGAGTTTGGAATGATTTGATATTTTGTTATAGTTGAATAGATGTGTGTGGGAGAAAAAGTAATTGAGAAGGAGAGAGGAGAGAGAAAAAGTGATTGATTGATGTGTAGAGGAGAGAAAGTGATTTTGGAAAAAAATTTCAAAAAAATTGAACCAAACAAAATTTTGAAAATTTTTCTAAAAAATTGTATCTTGAAATACAAACCAAACAAGCCCATATTTTCCCAAGTTGCCAGAATATATAACCCGATCAACTATGAAAAGCCCTATCTGCACCTTGCATCCAACAAACCCCTTGTACTTACTGACAAAAACTCAGAGCCCAAACAAAGGGGAAGATTGAAAGTGATATGCATGTGTGAGGAGATATAGATTTGGAAGCAAAAGGAAAGAACATTTTTGCAATAAAATCACATCAAAGCCTTATTCACAACTCTATTTTATCAAAGAATGATAAGGGCCATCAGTACTGTAGGTACTTGGCTCAATAAAGGTACAGTTTTAGATTAATAAATCCTGTAAGTACCTTTCCAATTGCCCGTGCTGCATGGATCAAAAACCAGGATTCACAAGTTGAAAACCATACCCGGGAAAAATGTACAAATTTTTTTTGATAAATGAGCAAACTTTATTAGAAAAGCATTAAGGCAATGTAAAGAATACAAAGAAGATAGCAGCCCACAATGCCCACAAACTGTAACTAAGCAAATCCTTCACAAAATGAACAAAAATCAAAACATCAAGATCAACCGAACTCGTTACCCAACTATGCAACACCATAAGAAGCTTACTTTCTAACCAAGGAATTGAATGACACAAATTTTTAAAAATACGTCTGTTACACTCCAACCAAACCACAATAAGCAATGGGAAGCAAGTAACTAAGCCTTCCAACGCCTCTTACCCACCCTCGCCCCACCCCAACTAAGCAACACTCCCAACACAGACCCCGACTGCACCCAAACGAAGAAAGCTACCTTGGACGAAGATCCCATCGCCCAAATATACTTCCAAGGAAACACAACGGCATTACCCCCTACAAGCGCCCCATAAAACGAGGACATTGAGAAGACATCTTTAGACCTCCGACCTTCCCACACCAAAGAATCCACAAATTGGTCTAGCTCCCAATCTTGCACATCTCGTCGAAAATGAACATTCCAAACAACTGACTGCCCTTGCCTCACCCTAACTGAAACAACCATCTCCTCCCCATCGCTGCAATGACATAAATCAAAGGAAACATGCTAGCCAAAAACATCGCACCACACCACCGATCCTGCCAAAAACGAACCGTATCCCCCACCCCCACTTTAAATCGAACCCTATCCCAAAAGTCCTCTCTCCCCAACCAAATCCCTTTCCACACACCACGACCATAAGATTGAATCACTCTCTTCGAACACCAACCCCCCCTCTCATCCCCATACTTAACCATCACCACCCTCCTCCATAACCGCTTCTTTTCCTCCACAAAATACCACAACCACTTCCCCAATAGAGCCTGATTTAACACCATCAATCTTCTCACACCCAAACCCCCCCTCTCCTTAGTAGTACAAACTCTCTCCCAATCCATCAAGTGGTAATGAAAACCCTCCCCTCTCCTACCCCACAAGAAATCCCGTTGCAACTTCTCCAACCTCTTTGCCACCACCGCAGGAATCACATGCACAGACATGAATACGCCGAAATACTAGAAAGGACACTCTTGATCAAAGTGATCCGCCCCTCTTTTGACAAGTATTGTCACTTCCACCCCACTAACCGCCGCTACGCCCTATCCACCACCCCATCCCACACCCTTGACTCCTTAAAGGTAGCCCCCAAAGGAAGTCCCAAATAAGAAACTGGTAACATAGCCACCTTACAACCCAAAACAGCTGCCAACATCAAGGCTATGAAAACAAAAGAAAAAATAAGAACTGTGCAAATTCTTCTAAGCATATCCAGCACCAGCCAAAATCACCTAGGAAATCTTCAGCCTTAGGAACGCCAATACTAATTCGATACCAGGGCAAAGTTTATATGCCCAGTGAACAGAAGTGAATTAAATTGACAAAAATATGCCAAGAAAATATCTTAATCAAGAAATTTGCTCATCCAAGAGGCGGGTGGGAGACGTTTCCAACAGCAAACTTCCAAATCTAACACATAATGCAAAAAGATAAAAGAAAATAGACTAAAAAAAGAAAGTATCCCAAAGTATGAGAACCTACTTAAGGTTGATGGTATTCAAATGAATGCTTTGTCCTTTTGCAGGCAATCATCAATTTAGTGCACATCAAAAGCTCTCAGCAAAAATAAAATTGCAATATTATGTTATTACTGTAAGTAGCTCAAAAGACCACTTCATATTGGACATATTCTAAGCCAGAAACGGTGATAAGACTTATCAGTGCCACCACACTCTCTGGACCAAATGCATCATGAGTGGTATAGGTCAACAACAGACACTATATCCTAAATCACGTCTGGATTAATATCAACTTATACAATACAGTAAAACTTCAGATCTTGGCACATTTGTATGTGGATAAAAATCTGATTTGAATATCCACATTGAAACACAAGACAAGAAACTCAACATAATGTTCATTAACTAAATCTCATTCTATAATGTTCATGATACACACAACTAACACTTCAAAATCAACCATAATTATGTCTCACACCTAAATCATTTTCTCACATAACAGCAAAAATTGGTCACTGGTGGTGCACCATGAGAGAAGGTAATCGCCACAATCCAGTCCACTCTTTGCAATTGTACGTGTTCAACAGTTGAAGATTCATTGTTTAATGAAGAGCACATAATTCTTAAACATTGCAACACATCAAACCCAGAGATTCCCTTTGTACAGATGTCAGCATGATTCAAAGCTCAATCATCTAAAATTTCAACAAACCTGACCAATGGTTTTAAACTGTCCTCAGTAGCTCAAGCGAGCTACTGAATTGTTCCATATTGCAGTTCATGAAAGATGCCACAGAATCAAGCAGCAGACCACATCTTGACTTCTAACTAAATGAATATATTTCCAACTTCCCAAAATAGATATGAGGACTCCAAGCACTTTGCATACACACACATATATATATATATAAGAGCCAGAAAAGGGAGGTAGTTAAACAAGACTAATTGCTTGCAAATCTCAATCAAACCTATAGACCATCCAAACATTTGAAATATTTAACTTTGAATCAAAAGCATTTGAAATCACCCTTTCCTTTCTTAAAAGATAAGAAGTAATTATATGCATTAACACATTCCATTTAAATCAAGAAACGAAATTTCCTCATCCATAAAAGATGGAGCATACTTATTCTTAAAGTAATCCACCACTACAAAAAGTTATAAAATAATCAAAATTATAAAGTTATCCACCATTACATAAAGCATACTTTTTCACATTCTTAGCGCATACAACTGCAAAAATAAAGATTTCCAACACATAATCTGCCTCATCAAGGTAGCAAGTTTAAATGCCACTCAATCTCACATAACTTCATGGCAAATAAATAGCCAAAACTGACAAACCACCAGCAACCTGACAAACAGAAACTAGCTTCTCATCTTGGCTAACTGGTAAACAGTTCGCAGTTTTACTCGTGTCATGTAAATTAAATTCTAACAAAATCATAAATCCTAATTTTAACCTTGGCAAAGATCTCTTCAGTTCTAAATATATAATCTAACACCTTAAAAATAAAATAAAAATATATATAAAGGAGGGGGGGGGGGGGGGGGGGGGGCGCTAAATATCTAATAATATTGAACCCCCAACGTCATTCATTCATCCATGCGTAAAGCATTTTCCCCCTCCCACATACTTACCAACTTATATAGACATCAAAAACTCCTCCACTCCCTAAAATCTTCCAAAAATAAACTGTTCAATATTCTTTAGCAGGTACATTTAGGCCTCGTTTGGGAACAGGGTAATTTAGTAACTTTTTGGCTATTTGGCTAAAATATAAGCTAAAAAAAACTAGTATGTTTGAGATAACTTTGACTTTTTACGAAAAGATGTGCAAAAAGTAGAGAGAACAAAGAATCTTTAACTTTTTGATTTGGATTGTTGGTTTTTTGACTTTTTCAGTAACTTTTTGATTTTTTGGCTAAACGGGGCTGTCCCCAAACGAGGCCTTAGATGAATATGCAACTCGATAGAGGTTGCCTAAAAGATCTGTCTATGTCACTGTTCTTCAATTTGCGCCCCCCACCCAAAGAAAAGAAAAAAACCCGGGGGGGGGGGGGGGGGGGGGCAGTATCTATAGACAAAATCACATCTCATATAGTGCCTATCTATGTGGCTAAGTTCATCTAATACAGATTCTAAGCTCAAAATTAGCAAACATCTGCAAACAACATATTCTTTTGCAACAAAAGAAAGAAGCCAATTTGGCCCAATGTTATCAAATTCAAACCTGCCACAGGCAACACACTGAAGAGGTGCCTGCCTCCCATTTTCCAAGTAATTCTTCTTCTGACTCTCGTTCGAATAAACCAACTTCACAAAATGCAAAAAGGACTTTTTCAAAGCACCCTCACCAACAATATCATTGTGCTTAAAACCCACATTGTGCATATTCTCATGACCACCATCACCAACTCTCGTATACTTTGCCGCGCTCAATTCATTGCCTCTGGGATTGCTAGTTCCAGACAAAAACTCACCCCTATCACTCAAACCCATCATCATATACCTATTCTGATTCAAACCCACATTCCCATACTGCAAAAGCTGTTGCCTTTGTCTTTTAAATTCATCATTCCCATCTTTTCCTTCTCGCTCATCATCACCATACTTCCTCTTCATTGGTCCAAGCGAATTCCAGTAACCCTGGTTCCGATCAAGCATGTGAATCTCATCACGGTCACGAAATTCAGGACTCATCGGACCCATTGGAGGGAATCGGGTATCAAAACCTCGGCCCGGACCGGTCAATTCCGGGCCCGGATGCATCGCCGGCTTGAAATCCTGATAATCAGGAGGCAGAGCGAGATACGATCGGACACTACTGTCGGCGAGAACGATCGACCTTCGTTCCAGCATGTGAACCCCGTACGCCGGAGGTGGTGGAGGTCCGATATCGTCCGGGAATGGAAATGGAGCTCCGTACAGGTTTGGGGTAGGGGATGGGGCGGGTTTTGGGGTAGGGTTGTTGTTAGTGGGGTTTGAGGAGGGTTTGGGTTGTGGTGGTGGTGGTGGTGGTGGTGGTGGGTTTGAGTCGGCGGAGATGGATGGTTTGGTGGCGGAGGAAGGGTGGTTGATGGCGGAGTGCCACCGGGACTTAGGGTTGGAAGATGAAGAAGAAGAAGGGTTGTGGGATGAGCCCTTGGAATGGTTACCTCTGCCCATCCTCTCTCTCTCTCTCTCTCTCTCTCTCCCCCTCTCTATTTTTGGGTCCAAAAATACTATACTTTCTTCCAATGTGTCCCCGTTTCCCTTGCAGGCCAATGCCGTGACGTTTTTACGTGGTGGTATGGTCATTTAATTGATCATCAAGATTTTAAGGTCTTGTTTGTCGATCTTTAAAAAAGTTTAAAAATTATTATTCTATTTAAGTTACATCATCTTATTTAAGTTATATCACTTCTCTATTATATCACTTTAAATTCAATCCATACTCAATTTATATTTCATAAAAAGTCAAAAAATGCACTTATTTAAAACATCTCAAACAACCCCTAAGTCAGTGGTTCCGTGCCTTAATGCGGTCTCAAGATTAGTCCCAAGCTGGCCATGGCATACATGTCACCAAGCAGCTAGCAGCAAGGCCGTCCTTAGGCTACAACTTAGTCGCTTGCCCAAGACAGACCAAGCTGCAACCTAGATTGGAGTGGACCATCACTCAGGCCACATACCGTCTGATCATGCCGCACGCCTGCCATGCCATGTTGCCCACGGCCCAGTAGCAGCAAGCCATCAAGGTAGCTTTTTGGCGCATTGTTTGAATGTCCAAATGAAAGAGTTTTGAGCTAAAATTTTAACTGGAAAGAGATCTTGGGAAAAGTGTTTTCTCAACCAAGTTTCATGATTTTTTTCAATTTGTAAAATTTTTAAAAAATTATTATGACTCTTTAAGCATAAGGCATGTTTCCTCTTTGCTAGTTGACAAAAGGCTTAAAAAGCATATATAATGAGGTATGGTGTGCTTTCTACTTGCCTTCCCGCCCAAATTGGACTTGAAGTGAGCAGCCTTGGCATAACTTAATGGCGGACTTTAGGCATCCAGAGAGGTGTCTAGAGTCTTTACGCAAGTTTGGAAGCCCCGTGGACGATGTAAAAATGTAAACACTGCACGTGTCTCCTGGACACGAAGTTTAAGATGTATCTTCCATTATGCCACGTGTTATGGCATCTTAGGGGTCGTTTTAGACCAAATAGGCTATCGAGGCACCACCAAAGGTCTCATGTGCCAACTCACATGCATGGTTTGGGTTCAACCTTACATGTGGGGATCCCATAGCTTAAGCTAAGTAATTGGAAGGCAATGCCGCATATGGAGGTTATCGAATGAAGGCATCAAGCTATACATTGATCAAATTCATTGAGGGATGATATTATGCTACAAGCGAGCTGCGAATTGAGACTTTACCTTATTTGGGTATACGTTGGCACAACGCTAAGGTGCAAAATGGCCTTAGGCAGAATCTAACACACGTGTTGGCCTGAGAACTACGTCGTGGGCATGAAATTGACCCTCGGTGTCTTGTGGGCTTTTGTATAACCATGTGGCTATCCAATATGTATTGATTGAGGCATGCTTGACCCTATGACACTTCGAGATTTTGTCAAAGACCCAACATGTTATGTTGACTTGTTGGCTAAGTCGAGGGTTTTTGCTAGCACATTGTTATGTGGCTAGGCGCCTTAATGACACTAACCTAAGTTGGGCGAGCACCTTGCTTGAAATAAGCTTGGCACTATGAAACGACTCATGCTGTGTTTGATGTACTTGAGGTGTCATGCCTACTTGTGGTATTCGGGTGAAAACAGAGCTTCATATGGGAGTTATTCAGCTTGACAAGGTATTGGGCCCGAATGTTCAAAGCAGGTGAGATCATTAACATTCGATTTGTCAATAAGTTATGGCGAGCTTAAACTTGATAGAGTTTGAGTGCCATAATCGTTCTGTTGCGCCTCTAAAGAAGTGAGCCTGTGACGCAATGCCAAGGATGAGTTTGCATATATGCGTTACTAGTTGATGACACATTGTAACTTGTGTAACTTAAATAAGTAAGAATAAAATAAAATAATAATGATATTAATATTATAGTGTGTATTTAGTTTTAAGTGCAATGGGTTCTGTAATAACCTGAAAATTTAAGTTGTCCCTTAAATTTTATATTAGTATTATTTAATTATAAACGAGAAAAATATAATTTTATATATAATTAATTAAGCTAATATATCTATATAATAAGGAAGCTCAGTATTTTTTCCTTGATGGGACTTCTGTCCCTCTGTCAAATTACGAACCATTGGATTGAACTTAATCCAAGGGCTTACAGTGTTACACTCTCCATTTTCAACCCACACCCTATCTCTCTCTCTCTCTCTCTCTCTCTCTCTCTCTCTCTCTCTCTCTCACACACACACACACACACACACACCCTCATCTCTTTGTTTCTGGTTTCTGATTTCAAATTTTGAAATCAGACCCCCCTTCTCTCTCTCTCTCTCTCTCTCTCTCTCTCTCTCTCTCTCTCTCTCATTAGACGTGCTACCCTGTCGGAGCCCAACCCTTGCCGGCGACCGAACCCCAAACCCCAAACCCTTGCACATCCTAATCGTCATCTTCTCTCTTCTGACCGAATGGAGCCACTATATATATGATTCAGAGATGGGAGATTCAGAGATTCGGAGACTGAATGTATGTATGTATGTATATGCATTTGTGTGTATTATATACATAATTTTATATATGATTATATATGATAAATGTGTGTGGATGACCTGTGCAAACAGAACAATGGTTTCGATCTCGCTGGACTGTCCTCCACTCGATCTCACTAACAGAACAATGGTTTGTCTTCTCAAGCCCTTTCGATTTCATTCAGTTACATATATGCATATCTTATCTCAATTCCATATATTTGTTTCATTAGCATTTTCTGTGAATAATTTTTGGTTTTTGGATTCAATAAAAAGTGGAGCTCTTTGTATTGGTTCTGTGATGCATTAGGGGTTTTTGTGAATTATAAACTTCAATATTGTGTGCCTTAAATGTGTGTGGTTGCCTCAAATGCAAATCATGTATATAAATTAAACTATTATATATGAATTAACCATTCTATCTTCCTTGCTTATTGAGTGTTTGATAAAATGTTTCAATGAAATTTACACACACAAATTGACTTTAACACACACCACACACAATGGTAATTTTCATCATAAAAATGCATAACTATCTTATGATGTGCATGTTTTAAGATGTGCATCCTTTTAAGAGTGGACATTATTAATATGTGCATCCTTTATTAATTATGTTTTAAGATGTGCATCCTATATCATAGTGTAAAATTATTTTTCTCTTTTCCTTGCTAAAAGACACAACTAGACAGTGCTTCATCATCACTACCCTGCAATAAAAGATAAAATCATGGCTTTGCATCATCATCACTACCCATCACCTCCCCATCCATTACTCTCTCTCTCTCTCTCTCTCTCCTTTTGATACTGAGCAATTTAAATTTGAGAATATAGACATCATAGATTAAAGACAAGATTTGAGAAGAGTGGAAGTAGGGGGGAAAAAGGGTGGGACACAAAATGCCAAGTTCAGATTCATTTTTGAGGCAGTTAAGTGAAAGAGAGGGTTGGAAATCAACATCCAAGAGGTGGGGTACTGGTAGTGGTTTGAAGCAAATGGAAGGGCTGAACATGTATTATGGGAATGGTGGTGGAGGTGATCAGAATGGTGGTGGTGGAGGTGATCAGAATGGTGGTGGTGGTGGTGGTGGATCAGAGCTCACATTCAAAGCATGCAATGATGTGGGCACTCACACATGTCACCAACAAGGGTGATCTCCTCACCAATGCTTCTACTTCCACCTATATAAAAATAAAAATAAAAAAATCATACCACCAGTGGTATGCATATACATACATACATATATACATATATTTGTATATACATACATACATACATACATATATTTGTTCACTTTCAAGCTTATAATCTTCAACTAGATATATTCATGTTTGTTCACTTTCAAGCTCATAATCAAATGGATCTATCTATACATGCTTTTATATACATATGCATATATTGGTGGTTACTGGGATCAACATAAACCACACTTAGAGAAATGGCTGAAATGGGTCTTTTCTTTTCTTTTGATTTGATAGGTCTAAATCTAATTTGCTTACAGGGAGACAAAGAAGGGGAGGTCTTCTCATATTTTTTATTTTTTTGATTCCTAGATCCTATTCTTTCTACTTTTGTTTAAACTTTTTCAGTGCTCTGTGAGGGAGTGAAATCAGAATTTTTTCTTTATTTATTTGAGTCTTGCTTTTTTGCCGCTCTTTTTTTTTTTCACTGGTAAAAGAGAGAAACATGTATCCTCTGTTTTCATTGTCATCTTTTTCAATATTTTCTTTTCCAGAGGACGGACGTGAGTTTTTCAGATGTATTTACCTTTTTCTCCTTTTATATTGTTTCCCAGTTTGTTGTCATATCTATATATATCATTTTCATTTGATCTTTTGTATGTTGAATTTGATTTTATTTTATGGGGGTGTTTAATTTGATTGATAGCAACAAAAAAGATTTAATTTGATTTTTTTATTTTTATTTTTATATAGGTGGAAGTAGAAGCATTGGTGATACAAAGTCCAAAGCTGGCTACAGTGATGAGCCAAGTGAAGAAGCTAGAGGTTTCTGTCCTTGATGTGCATCCTTTTAAGAGTGGACATTATTAATTTTCCCTAATATATGAGAAATCAATATTTAGCCAAGAGAATGCGTTAAAAAAAATAAATAATAATTCAAAGAACAAGATTGAAACCTTAAACAAATAAATTATGGGTTAGAATTAAAAAAATAAATTATACAAAAACAGATCAAACTTGAACTTGGGCTTTTTGTACAAGAAAAGCAATTGTCAAAATTGACCTAACCTACTTTGATCAATTTGATAGAGATAAAGTCATTTTCATTCATTTTTTATTTTTGCAATCTCATTGATTAGAAGTACCATATGTATATACTTTTATGGCATTCGAAGAATATTCAATAATTTTTCAGGTATGATTTAATTATTATTTAATGTTACAAGTCTATTGGACGAATTAATTTTTTTGTACAAATTTCTTTTCCTTTTCCTTATTGTGATTTAAAATTTCTTTTTCAGTTGTCAGTGCTGAATTTATCTATGAATAGAATTAGTAATAAACTTATATTTTCCCTACAAATTTGGATACTCTGTTTTTTGTCATCCCATCATCCCCACCATCCCCACCATCACTCTCTGTCAAATCAAATGGGGGTTAAAGGAAGAAATTGGTTTCATGTTAATACTCATTTTTATTTCATGTTAGTTAAATGGGTTGAGGATTGGTAACATTAAATGGGTTAATGTGAACATTAAGGTTAACCTGACTGTTAACATTAAGCTGAAAATATTTTTGTTAACATTAAATTGGTTTCATGGTCATATTTTTTATTCATAGTTTCTAATTAGACAAAATATTTTTGGTATTTATTGAATACTTTTGTATTTACTTAAGCTTTATCTAGAACATTATTTAGTGGTGATTTGCAAAATGATGATGAATTGTGGTGCATAGTAGATGTGAGCAGTGGTTTTGTTTTGGGATAATGTTCTTATACTTTTTTTTTTTATTATTATTATTTTGAGAAGTGCTCTCTCACATTTTGGATTTGGTGCTCCTTCATTTTTAAAAGATATACTTTGTTTATGGTGATTCTTTTGGATGTATTTATATATTTTTTGTTATTTTTTGGTATATATCTAAGAATGTTTCAGTTGCAGTAAGAGTGCTTCAAAGTTGAAAATCACTTCCAGATTAATTGCTTTATTTACATTTTATGGTAATTTGTATATGAAGCATTGTGTTTGTGGTCCTATATATCTGAATCATTTCTTTAAATTTGCTTAATAGGTTCACATTAGAGAGCTTGAGGAAGAAGTGAAACTTCTTAACAACCTTTCACATCTGAACATTGTGGTAAGTATCTGATTTGCATTCTTACTAAAGCATTTTAACGTTTCCTTTTGTTGGTCATCCCTTAGAAAACAATTCAAATATCTTTCTGTGCCTATCCATAAATTCTTCAAAAGGTAAGGTATAACTTCCAATTTTTGGTTGTAATAATAACATTCTAATGATTGTTCAAATATAAGTGATGATCCTCGCTACCATACATAGAACTTTAAACCCAAATGAAATTCTAATTTTTCAAGGCAATTAAAATCCATTGGGGTTTCTGTTTTATAATTTGTT
This sequence comes from Camellia japonica, assembly GCA_030407325.1. Lineage (NCBI taxonomy): Eukaryota > Viridiplantae > Streptophyta > Magnoliopsida > Ericales > Theaceae > Camellia > Camellia japonica. Next base: position 181,403,785 of record JAPPVO010000031.1, read on the forward strand.
GTGGTATTGCTTTGTTTTCACTTAAAATCTATTGGCTTTGGTCTGGTTTCCTTTGCTTCTATAGAGTTATGAGCCATTATATTGGTTTTCATTTTTCTGGATAATTAATTATTTTCTTTTATCTACCAATGTCGATAGCTATTGTGGGCAATTTGGAAGTTGATTTCAATAATTTTCCATGATTCTTTGATTTTGAAGCCCAACACATGCTCTACATAGTGGATTTGTGGTGATTCTCTCTCTCTCTCTCTCTCTCTCTCTCTCTCTCTCTCTCTTCTTGATTTATATTTAATGGGTTCAATAACTTTTTCGTGGTGAGCACCAAACTTAGATTTTTAGATATATTTTTCATGTGAATGGGTTGTTATTTCGTGCTTTTATTAGCATATTAGTACGAGATTTTGGGGTTTTTAGTATGTTGTTATTGCATTATTGTACAAAGAGGTTTTCATTTGAACCTTTCTCACCTTTATTTTCCCCCCCAATATTTAATGTACATTTGTAATCTCATCATACACCACCAGTTGAGTCCACGTGTGGAATGATTCATAATGGAATGATTCCCACTCACTCCCACCCCCTATCTTAGTTATATCTAAATACAATTTTGGTTTTTTTAATTGGTACAAATCCATTCAATTTCCATGGAATTCGAAACTTTACCAATGGAAGCAATTTCAAGTTGAGGCGTGAGTTATAGATATAAAAGGTAAATTCATGACTTAATTTGTTTTATACTTATAGAAGTTGAGTTGGAATTTTTATTTACTAAGATTTCAAATTCATGATTAATGATTAATTTCAAGTTTTTATTCAAATTCAAATTCATGACTTAATTTCAAGTTTTTATTTACTTATAGAAGTTGTGTTAATGATTAATATTTGAAATTTCTTTTTTTACAATTAATTGGTTTTGAATTTCATAACTTAATTATTTAGATTTGTAATATCATCCAGTTCAATTTTTGATTAATCTCATTAACAAAAGTATTCTTATTTACATAGAATCATCTAATTGGTTATTTAGAATTTCATCATTATTAGTTGGTTTAACAGAGAAGCCTTCTATTTGTTAGCCTGCTTTCAATTTGATTTCCAAATTCTATTTTTTTCATAGTGTAATGATTTAACTATGTTCATTGTGGAGTCTAATCTCTCTTTGTTCTTGGTATTATTGATTGGTAGGTTATTGATATTGACATAAAACAGTGCATCTTTAGCTTAAATTTTATATTATTAGTTTGGCATCTGCATATGTGTGTGGTTTTGATTGATTGTGTCACGACCCAAACCCGGCCCTATGGGTTTAGCACCGTAACCGGCCAGTAATCCGTGATTACCGAAGCCTGCTTAACAGTAATACAGTATAACAGAGTTCAGGGCCTGGCGGAAGCCAATACAGTAAATAACTAGTGTCCATTGAGCTGTGGAAATCTGTATGCCAAAAACATTTTTCATACATTCATACAGTTCAAACAGTACGGTCCATATACAGTCATACACAACATTCAGTGCGGGGACTTAACCCCTCACTAACAGTACAGTAAACATTCAGTAAAACAGTCTATACAATCCGTTAGGTCAATACAAAACAGTGAGGAGACCGATGGGAAAAACTTAAAACAAAATCCCAAGGCCATCACACGGCAACACGGAACCTCGCGGTGAGGCACATAGGCTGGCTTGACACAACTGGGGACCAACCCACGCTCCTAGCTCTGGTCTGGCTGCTGAGAACCTACATATATATATAAACAGTGAGCTAAAGCCCAGTGAATAACATAATGTATAAAGAGGTTAAGAATGTAATGTCCTTACAGTAAAGAAATCAGTTCATTTCAATCAATATTACAGTTGTTCAGTACGATAAACAGTCATATGTGGTACATCCGTTAGCATAACAGTAACAGTAGGTCAAAAAGACCGAACAGTAATGATGGCCAGTCATTCAGTAAACAGTATGGTTCCACAAGGGAACCGACAGAGATCTCTGTAACAGTAACAGTCAGTAACAGTAGTGCTAAGGATGCCACAATACAGTTCAGAAATAAAGGACATACATTCATTCAGTAAATAATTCCAGTTCAGTAAACAGTTCAGTTCAGTATTCAAAAGATAGTCATTTTGAACATATCTTTACGCAATTGTTACTCACAGAGATTGGGCTAGTAGCAGCTAGAGCGCGTCCCCGAGAGCCAACCCTAAACAGTTAACAAATAGAACCCACACTAAGTTTCACAGTCGGAAAGGGTGATAATTAGATCCCTAAATTTCCTCGGTGTGGTTCTACGTCTAAATCCTCATTAAGATGTCTTAAACTAGGCCTAAGAATGCCTAGGATGAGATGAGGATGCAAAAATACAGTTGGAAGGCATTTTTCAAAAGTTGCTGAAAATAGGCTCTTCGCTCGAGCGAGCCTTCCTTCGCTCGAGCGAGCTTCAAAAATCAAAGGCTTCGCTCGAGCGAACAATCCTTCGCTCGAGCGATCTGATGAACAGTAAAAGTACTGGATGCTCGAATTTTACGCGCGATACCACGCTCGATGCTCGCTCGAGCGGAGCCCTGAATAAAGGTGCTCGCTCGAGCGAGGAATCCTTCGCTCGAGCGAAGAAGCCAAATCTGGAAATTTCCAGATTTGCCTTCCAAGCTCAAACCAAGCATTCACAACTCAAATCTCGACCTCTTGGGCCCAAATTCTGGAAAATACATCCACATTCAATATACAACAAGTTTCAAAAACCAATTTACACATGCAAGGGCCAAAGGTGAGTCAATTCAAGCCATTTTTCAAACCCATTTCAAGAACAAATTTCAAACATGCAATGTATGAACTTTAAATCAAATTCAAGCTTCAATACTTGTCCAAATGGACTCATTTCCTCAAGAACATGATGAAAACATGGACTTTATAAAAATATGGACATGCATGCACCATTTTGCCATGAAATCAATTCAAACTCATCAATTCTTACATGCATGCAACAATGGAGTTCTAACTCAACACATTTGAGCAAAATCATGGTTTAATCCTACAATGGAGCATGAATCATGCAAGAATCAAGCTAAACACAAGAATGTAGGGAGACATTCCTACCTTAGTCTTGAAATCAAGGTGTGGGAGCTCAAATATGCAATCTATGCTTAAAATCCTTCAAGTCTATGAGCAATTCCTCAAGAACAAGTTGAATTCACTCTAAATCTCTCACTCTCTCTCTAAATTCGGTGGGAGTGCAAGAATAGGGGCTGAGCAATGTTTAATTAAGTGTATAAGGCTCTACAATGACAAGAATAAACAAAGCCACTCAATGGCAAAGTTGTAATTAAGTCCAACTCTTTAATTAACTCATTTTAATCCAGTTTAATCATTCCTAATAAATTTTCAGATAAATATACCATTAAATCAGAAATATTCTACTGATCATGGAACACTAAACGGTTTCTAATTCGGCCGCCGATAAGGCCTTCAATTAGCAATTAAACACACGAATTCAAACAGATAATCAATCACTCAAACAGATGCAATATGCAATTCAATAGACAAACTTATTCAATTTCAGTTTCGATTCCAATCGGTTTATTCAGTAACTCAGTTAATCCAATTACCAGTCATTATCAGTTCAGTTTAGCAATGATCAGTACATAATTCAGTGGTTTAACGGTAATCAGTACGAGGGTTGTTACAGATTGCTTGAAATAGATGGTTTGATTCTTGATCAAAAGAAACTAACAAAATGCGTAGAAAAATATAGTGCAATAGCTCATATCTTTGTCAGATTGATTCAATTTAGTTAAATTAATAGTATTGGGTAATAGTAAAATGAATATATACTGTCTTTTGGGTATAAATAGGACAGTTTCATGATTTCATTGTAAATTTTATCATTTTTACTTGAATAATCAAATGAAATTGGGAAGTTTAAACTAAAAAGTTTTGTGGATGGGGCTGTTTTGTTGGGTATTGCTCATTTGGGACATTTAATTTTGTTTTTGCATGTAACCTTTGTTATGAAGTGATTTTGAATAGAGCTTCAATAGAGTTGTTAATAGTTGTTGATTCACTTCCTCTCTCTCTCAACTAAATCTCAATTTGCTTTTTAATTTTTAATTTTATACTGGTTTGGTTTTGGATTCAATTTGTGTGGAATTCAAAATATAAATTTTTTATTTTTTTAAGTTGAATTGAAGGTGTGAGATGTTGTGGTCATGACTGAAATTTGGTTTTGGAGTACTTGCCACTATTGACTGAATTTCATCATAACTTTTCTAGCATTTTCTACTACTTATTTGGTTTCATTTGTGGGTTTTTGATTAGATCACGTTCTTTATACAAGCGTGATTATGCTAATTACATTTTTTTTTTTACTTAAACACAAAATCATATTTGAACTATTATTTTTTCCCAAGTGGATTTGGCATAACTGGTAGTTTTGCCCTCTTTCCTAAATTGTGGAATTTAAGTTTTTATCATTAAGTTGATCGTTAAATTGTAATTTGTGAACTTTATCATTTCTTCTTCCAAAATTTTCTTTGTTAACATCTGGGCGATGACACTGGATGTTCAATTCAAATATCAGTTCAGTTTTTAATTTGTAGTTCCTAATGTGCCATTATGGAGTAACAAGAAGATTTCAGAAAAATTATGGAGTAATAACCATTTGGATGCTTTTTGAATGGCTAAGTTATCTCTCTCTCTTTCTCTCTCTCTCTCTCTCTTTCTCTCTCTCATGTACTCAGCCACCGAAATCGAAGTTGGGTTGATGTTTATCAGTTTGACACAGAGGAATTAACGATGTTGACATGCCCAATAGCCACTGCACCCACTTCGTCTTTCCTCTTTGCCGATATGTAAGCACTGCTTCCTCAAATGGCTCTTCTTAAAATACTACTCTCCACTCTTTAAAATTTTCTCTGATTATTTTTTTCCTTTCCCCTTCTATTGTTCATTTTCATCACTTGAATTACAAGCTGTTAGGTGATGGAATATACAAGTGGGTGACATGGATTGCACAATTGGGAGACAACGCGTATCTAACGTAAAAAGCCTTTTCTTTTTACTGTCATTCCTTCTTTAAATACTATAAATGCATACACATATGTATGCGTATAATGTAATGGATAGAATGAATTTATTTAACGTGAATATCAAATGGTTCCATTTGAAAGATATTTGTTTGTGAGATTTTAATTCCCTTTGAAAGATTAATTGGATTTGCAAATGGATCTTTTGATCTTTTTCAAGCATCATGCATTTATGGTGGTGTGCTATTGGCAATAAGAAATAATCAGATCTAAAATGCATATAGAGATGTTGAATCAAGTTTAAAGTGGGACTACACTTGAGGCTATACATATAGAATGCATGATTATTTATGTTTTGGTTTCAAATTAATTCATGAACTATATGTATTAAGTAAATCTCTCCTGATTTCATATTGTAATTACAAAGTAAAAGGACAAGGGAATTAAAAATGATTGTAATTGTCCATATGTGTATACTGAAAGTTTTGTATACACTGTGACACGGAGTTTAACCTTGAATATGAAGAATTATTAATGGATTCAATAGATCATAACTACAATGTGGTGAATTTTTACCAGTATGGAAGCACTATATTAGTTTGTCTTAACTTTTATTTTTCATTGGTCAAAATGTATTAACTTGAATGTGATTTTTTTTTTTTTTAAAACTTAGAGTGCCGTAGGCACGGGTCATCCACTAGTATATATATATAGATCAAGATGCTTATCCTTGCGGATAAGTATGTAGCACGAAAGGGCCGCATGGTGGATACACATGGTTCCTTGGGGAGGGAGGTAAATGGCTTGGAGAAGAAGAAAGGAACCTATATAAGGGTGCCTCGGGTAAGAAAAGAGGAGCAAGGAAAGAGTAGTCAATCAATAAAGGAGGATGCTTCGGTAAATGATTAATATTTAAGTAAGTTATATTATACCTTAAGTCACCATAATATATTTTACGTATGTTTTGAGTTACCATAATTTACTTTACGCAATTTGTGATTTATAAATTATATTAACATTTTAATTACGTTAATTATTTTCTGAACCCTATTTTCTTAAAATGAAACACATAGATATGTTTATTTAACTTTTAATAATTATTTGACTATGATTATATAAATATTTATTTTTGGTAAGTAGCACCGTGGGAGTCTCATGTCTTGGAGGACTTAAATAATCATTGGCCCTCTGATTAGGCATTTTGTGACCCTTTGTCTGTCATAGATCCACTGACACTCTGATTTCTGGTATAGAGCAAAGTGCTGTATGAAGTTAGGTGCTACACTATTGTGGGAGCTACCTCTAGAGTTCGTACAAGCCACCTCTTGAATCCTATTCTGGTGTGGAGTAAAGTGCTGTGCAGAGCTAAGTGTTACACTATTGTGGGAGTCACCTCTAGAGTTCGTATGAGCCACCTCTTGAGTTCATACATCTGTTCTGTTCTGTACCGTGGTTATCATTATTTTGTTTATATGATTTCTGTATTATATGTCAAATGATTTCCGTATTATATATTCTGTATTTTAATATCAAACTCTGTTTAGTCCCATAATTATTCATGGTGAATTTTATGTATTTATGCTCTTAGTATAATATTTCTTATTCTGCCATATACTTATAGTTGTTTACCACTTTCTGGTGACATGTTAGGGCTAGCGCGTGCGGTAGGCACAAAGTATTTTGTAGACATAGTTTAGCTTTGACAATTTAATTAAATAGAAGCTCCAATGATTATTTTAGTACCCTCACTTTTAAATATTATTTCTACTCGCGTTTATTTATTTGTTCAAGAATTGGTCGGAGGTTACTGCAGTTACCGGCCATCACGATGCTTAACCATTGAGTACGGGGAGCGGGTCATGATAGGTTCAAGCATTCCCCATCTCTTTGTGTAATTTTTTTTAAAAAAAATAAAAAACACTCTCACGTGACATGAGGAAAGTAAATGTTTACTATACCAATTGAGGCCTTCACTTAATAAAAATATAGATATTTATGTAAGACAAAAAGTGAGTTTTTTTGATAAATCCTCTTTCTAAGACTTTTATTCCATCAAACCCATATTGTTTTTAACTATTCCAATAGGTCCTATTTGAGGTAAGAAGACCAAAACACCCTAAATCTCTCCTACCCCCTATTAATATTAATATTTAATGTTGATTGTCATTATGTTTTGGTAGTTCCCATGCATTAAGATGTTGACTATCATTATATTCATAGTAATTTGAAATGAATTTTTGTCATTGTGTTGTCAATTACATGATGTGAATATTCACATCATGCAATTGAAATGAATATTCACATTAATTTGAAATGAATTTTTGTTATTGTGTTGTTAATTACATGATGTGAATATTCATACTAAAACATACGAATGTGAACGTTCACATCACTATGTTAGATGAGAGAGAATGTTCAAATGTTGTGAATGTAATCACAACATGTTGTGAATAAGAATGTGTTGTTAATTAAAAATATAATGAATGTTATTTTAACGTGTTGTCAATTAAAAATAAGAAGGTTCATATGCTGTGAACGTTCACATCACTACATTAGATGAGAGAGAATTTTTCGGAAAAGTATTGTAAACGTTCACATCAGATGAGAGAGAATGTTCACATTATTTTTAATGTGTTGTCAATTAAAAATAATAATAATATAAAATAATAACATCAAAATTATTTAATTTGTGTATGAAATTTCTTATGCATTGGTCCTTTCCCTTCTCTCTCCTCCCCCAACATTAAATATCAATATTAAATATAAGGGTATAAGAGTCTAAGAAATAATGTAAATCAAGAAAAATAACTTTATAGAATAAAAGTATAAATGTATGGGACTAAGTGGGTTAAAAAATTTCCTCATAGACTTCTTGAGTTAAAACACTTCTAAATGAGATTTATCAATAAAAAGCCCAAACAAAACAAATAGCTTTTTTTAAAATTTTTTTACAAGATAACGGTTAATATGTTAATAATTAAATTATAATATAAATCTTGATAAAAAAAAATTATAATATAAATCAACCCCTTTCTATATACTCGAATCTCAAACCTCAGTTACTTTGGCATCTAAATACCCTTTCTATGATAACTTGGACAATTACCCGAGATAAATATATATATGTATACTTTATTTAGATGAAATATATATAATTTTTCAATATTAGCTGCATTTCTAATTTTTCATCAATTCTTTTATTTAATTTGATTTTAGATTTGAGTTAAAAATTTAATTTGATAAGAATTACTTTAATTTTTTGACTAAATTTTTATCAAAATATTATAAAAAATTATACTATTTATATCAAATTTTCTTTGAAAAATTATATATATAATTTATTTTCAATATTTCATCTTTTTAATTTTTTTTTGTCAAAATCAAATTTAATAAAGAATCTGATAAATTCTCAGCTTAATGAAAAAAAATGATTATCACTTAATTAGATGAAAATTTAGATTGTGTTTAAAACATAAATTTTAGTAGAGATTTGAAAAAGAAAAAAAAATTATAAAATATAATTATATTTTATTAACATTTTACCAATATTTTTCTCTTTAGTGTCCTTTCTCTTTCCGTTTCTAAATTTTTACGTAAATCCCTGATGCAAACGAAGGTTAATGAAAGGATTAAGAAAATTATTGACTAATTTTTTTATTAAATTTAAATTTGATAAAAAAAAAAAATGTAAAATTGGAGATACTACAATAAAAAAGTACATATGACCTTTCATTTAAATGAACAGTGTACCCTTAGTAAAGTGCTCTGGCTTTTCTGAAAGGATAAAGAAAGAAACAAAAGAAACACTGGGAAACCATTTGGACCAGGAACTTGAGGCAAAGATTGCACAAGAGCCTTGAGCAGAGCAACACAAAAAGGTAAGCACCAAAATCACTACATACATATATATATATATATATATACATATTACCATGCTTTATTGATACAAATTCCATGCTTCACTGATAGAATGAGTCAAGGGGTATCTGCTTCTCAATTCTCTTGACATTGAAGGGCAAAGGGATGGCTGTTTCTCTTGTGAGTGTGAAGAGATTGTGCCCTTCAATTTCAAGTTCAGCTGAGGAAGTTTCAAAACCAGTGAATCAGTGTAATATTGGGTTTTTTCCTCTGCAATGTATATTGGGTTCTTTTTCTTTTCATTTGCTAGCATTTACCCAGATTGATTTTGTTTTAGTAATTCAATTTGGGGTTTTGATTATTACTGTTCTTTATTTAATTTCCAAAAAACCCAATTAGATTATCACTTTCCCTTGTTGTTTGTCCCAAGAAGGTAGCTATTGATAGATGTTGTAGCAGTATATTATTCAATCTTCCGCCAAGAACCCTTTCTGTCTTTCTTGCACACACACACAATCATATGGTGTTTTCTTTTACTAGTTTTCCAGAACTATTCAAAGATTAATTAATGCTGTAATGGCCATGCTGTACTCTAGAGGCCCCTAATTGGTTTCGGGTTCTAGCATTCCATCATATCTCTTGTTCTAGGAGATCTTGGATTCAAGTCTTATCACCTCATTGTCTTTGTCATTGTGCACTGTATTATGCAATCGTGCATCTTATTCGCTTAGTTTGTTGGGAAAATTGCAAATCAGTGTAAGTTTTCAAAAATAATTTCAAATTAGTGGTAAACTTTATCAACTTTAATAATTAAAGTTATAAACTTTTCCATGCATTTGCAAATATTTTGTGAAGTTTCAACTGATTTGCAACTGTTCACGCACGAGATGGGATCTCAATTGCGTGAGAGTGTTAGCTTGATAGAACCATAGTATCAGGGATGAGTCTTGAGTGGTCTCTTTGGCCTGTGTCCACCCCAGATATATTTCTCTCATCTCTCTATCGCTCCTTATGCAACCAGACCACATGTGTAAGAGAGTGTTAGAGACGCATCACACCTTGTCACTCTCAACCACCCAAGCTTGGTTCATATAATCTAGAGGCACCTCTACCTAAAGCCAATTGGTTTTGGTTTCAATGACTCCGAAAATTCTAACGACTTCATTGGTGCATCATACCATTACATGAATGACATATAAGAAGTTATGTCAAGGGTAAGCAAATTTAATACAAAAACTTGGTCATCCTAGAATTACTTTTATTCAAAAGCATGTAACTGTATTAAACTACTTGCACATCATTTTTGACCAATCTGCCAATGTAACTTACATACAACCCACATTTTTTAATTTCTCCCAGACTCCTAGTATATTGTTTTTGATTGTTTTCTTCAACGAGACAGTAATATGACTTCTTCATCTACTTCCTTTCTAATGTAGTTATTCCTCATTGTCGTGTGCGCGCGTGTGTTTATTCATTGACTCCTTTTCTGCAACATGACAGATAAACTGCGATCCAGGTGCCATGTTGTGTTACCCTCTCAAGAGACGGTATCTCACCGTCGACATGTTTTATTATGTGGTAGCATTTCAATATTTACCACTTTAACCTTCAATTGCCCCCTGATGCCTTTATCTGCTTGGGCTAGAGACGAGGTGAAGGGAGAAGAAGAAAACAAGGATGAGGGTGTTGTTGGGGCCATAAAATCATTGTTTGATCCTGATGAGAAAACAAAGACTGGAAAAGTGTTACCAAAAGCTTACTTGAAATCAGCAAGAGAGGTTGTGAAGACACTACGCGAGTCATTGAAGGAAGACCCCAAGGATGTGCCAAAATTTAGACGGACGGCAGATGCAGCAAAGGAATCAATTCGGGAATATCTAAACGGTTGGAGAGGACAGAAGACAGTAGTCAATGAGGTAAGTTTCTTTAACTAGTTTGTATGATGTCAAACCTCATGGAAATGTCACATTTATTTGGGTAACTCATGTAGTTACGAATTCACACTACCAAGACTAAAAGGCAATTGTTTCAAGCATTGCAATCACATATTTTGAGATTTTGATCCAATAAGGTTGCTTCATCATGAGTTTAAAACAAAGAAATAGTCTCTTTGCATGCAAGGGTAAGACTGTGTACACCTAACCCTTCTCAGACCCCATAGTGGCAGAAGTCTCGTGCACTGGGATGCCTTTTTTAAATTCTGACTTCCTGCAAGAGTGATATAATTTACCTAAAAGTGTTACAACTGTCATTTCCTTACATAGTTTGGGACCATTTTGCCATTATACAATTTTGTTGATCTATAGGATAATTCTGATTTATGTCTGTATAGTTTCCTACACAAAAAGTTTTGCCTGTTGAGCCGTAAGCTCAAAATTACATAGAAATATTGTAATCTGTCTGGTCGTTAAGAAGGCAAGAGGAAAAGAAAATGAGTTGAACCCATGACCTATTTCTTTTCTTCTGGTGGTTTCTTTATTTTCTTTTCTTCTGTTGGTTCTTGGCAACTAAACGCGGCATTGAAGCCTTTCAGTATAGTAAAACTCCTGTTGAAAAAACTATATTGATATCAAACATCTTAGTTAGCCCATTGTACAATATTGATATCATAAACCAAATTTTTAAAAAGAAAAAAAGAAAAAGGGTAAGTTTTATTATCAATCTGCCACTTCTTCCATAACCTTGATTTTGTGGTGTTCTTGCTGCAGGAATCATATGTTGTGCTTGAGAAAGCAATCAGGTCTCTGGCCAGCTTCTACTCAAAGGCAGGTCCGTCAGCACCGCTTCCAGAAGAAGTCAAGTCTGAAATTCTAAATGATTTAAACACTGCTGAAGAATTCTTGTAATATGATGATTACTTGTTCACTCGATCAGCTTGCAGATGGAAACTTTTACCATGCTTTTTTTTTATATATCTATTTTTTTATATAATAAAAACTAAGCTTTTATTTATTTATTTTTTCTCATGTCACTCTGGTAGCAAAATCCCAACAACCAAATATGTAGCCCATATCCAAAGGCCTAAGAAAACCTGCACACCATTGGAAACTGTTTTAACTCCAGTACATAGGATCTGGATTCTCTGTCGCAATCTAACTATGTAAGTTCAAAATTGAATTAAAATGATATTATTTTAAGGTGTGATTTTAACCCCAAATAAAATACACCATATTTTGATGCTATTTTACTTCAATTATAAAATACACCATTTCTGTTAATAAATTCATCTGTGAAATAAGAAAATGAAATTAAAAAAATATATATATTTATTTATTAAATTCAAAATCCAAACATAGCAATTAAACAAAATAAATAAGGTAACTAGACATTACTTGTAGAAATGTTAGGCCTTTGGAATCAGTCTCATGCAGTAAGTTTAAGAAATGTTACAACACCTCACAAGTCCTAGCATACCAAACATTGGATCTTTCACAAGGAGCTTAAAAATGGCAGGTGTGAACAACAAATTACTAGCAAATGAAGATCTACACATTACACTCTTTTATGAATATTTATTGTGAATGATATATACAACATTGCTTCGGTTCTCTTAAGTTTCAAAATAACCTTAAATTAAATACAAGTGCATCTTGCTGCTCTCTTAAGATTCAACGTTTTGACCGCCATTGCCCAAGTTGCATCAATTTTCGCTACATTGCACCAGCACTGCTCTAATGAACAATAATAGCTGCAAAATACAGGAAATCACAAGGATGAATCTCAAAGTTGCAGATTTTAAAAATTAAAATGACAGGTTACACATGCTACCTTATGGCTATAATTATCCACCTTCACCTGGTGATTCCAAAGTATCAAGTACGCGACAAAACGCCTTTTGAGCTGCATTATGGACAAGGAATTGTGCGAACTTTTAGATCAAATTCTATCTGTGTTGCAGGATTGCATGAAATCAACTGGACAGGGGAAAAGAATTAGTTGTACTTTATGCTTTCTTGATTCCTTATAATACCTATGAGCTATGGTAACTCAGAAGGTAGGTGTCAACATTCATTTGCAAGAACTTGGAAAATTGTGATTCAATTTTAAAAAATGCAAGATAGAACACAAACACCAAAGAAAACCCTCATTCATGAAAGGATTGACTAGATGAAAATATAAGTGTAAAGCCATTGGCAATGACTTTTGGATCCCCCAAAAATGCTCATCATAACAAAGCTATTGAAATTATAAAACAACCAAAACTTCTATACTGGCCATTTTTTAAAAGATAAAAATATATATATATATATATATATGTAGTTGGGATTAATGGTTTGTTTAGTACTTTAGGTGCTTGAAATTCATGATATCTCTTTTAAAAAAATGTCTCAAACCTTGGCACTGTCCCATGACGACGTGGGTCATATTCTGTTGCTTGTCGAAGAGCTCTTGCGAAAGCCTTGAACGTTGCCTCAATTATGTGGTGAGAATTTCTTCCAGCAAGCTGTTACTTGAAAAAAAATGAAGATATGACACACAATTGATTAAAATAAAGAACTGGAACATTACATAACCATGTCAGATCATAAAAAGTTCTACAAGCTTCATGATGATGTGTAAAGTTATAGATTTCCCTCACATATACTACAGATGTAGGCCAAAAGGTACCACATTGAGGCCGCTTAAGTTACATTTATAGTCTTTGAATTTTGTTTATTTGGCGAAGATGGTGTGTTTTGTGCACTTGTATAGATTTGGCATGCAACACACAAATTTAAGCGAAAGGTGACACAAAAACAGATTCTCCGTACAAGCAGTGAAATTTATTGGCGTACCATCTCACCACACGTGCAACTAGACTTCACCGCACGTGCGACCCACCACACTCGAGTGGCCCACCTAAGGATACGTGCGCGGAATTTCAAGCCATTTTGGATAGTTAGGCTGCCATTCAGCAATCCGTGGCTGACCTCCGCACGGACTATCATTTGACCAAATTAATGCCCGTTAGTTCGAGTATTAGCAGTCAGTTGCATCTATGCAAACTGACTTCTATGCATATCGGGAGTCGTGCCAGCAGCGTTTTGACCAGCTCGGTGTGCGGGTTCACGATGAAGCATTCGAGACTCGGACGTTAATGCACGCTTTATTTGAGCAGTACTTTCCATCACCGCCTTATTTGATTAGAATCTGGTGGTGGTGAAACGTACTGCTCAAATAAGGCGTGCAACAACATTCAAGTCTCGAATGCTTCATCATGAACCCGCACATTGAGCTAGTCAAAATGATGCTGGCACGACTCCCGATATGCATAGAAGTCCGTTTGCATAGATGCAACTGATTGCTGATACTCGAGCTGACGGGCATTAATTTGGTCGAATGCCGTTTGAGAGTAATCCTGATATGCTTGATAGTCCGTGCGGAGGTCAGCCACGGATTGCTGAATGGCAGCCTGACTATCCAAAATGGCCTGATATTACGAGAGTGTCATGCGGAATAGTGGTGGCGCAAGCGCAGTGACAAGCTCTGTCGGAACATCATTGGGGTTAGCCAGTGCATCAGGGATGATTAGTGGAGGTGGCAGGCAAGCAGTGGTTTGTTGCCATTGGGTTTTGGCATAGAGCGGTTGCGGCTGAAGCTGAACCTGATTTGGATCGAGTGGGTAATTCTCTTGGCTTTTGATGAGTGCTGTAATGAGGTTGGCGAAGGGGAGGGCCCATGTAGAACCGCCTCAAGTGTTGCGCAGTTTGACTTCATTCAGTATACGGGTCATTTGGTTGAAGATCAATGTAAGGATGTCAACCCAAAACCCAAAGTCGAATTGATGCAAAGCGCGGAAGAAGTCCTCTCGCCGCTCTTCCTTGTGGCCTAGAGGTATTACATTCTTTTTGAGAACCACCTCAATGAAAAGGAGGCGACGTGGCAAGTTAGCCCAACGAATATTGGTGCGATTATCATCATCCTGTCGCCCCTCATAGAATTCAATCACTAGTGCCGGGATTATGAGTTCCCAAGTGAACACCGGGAATTGCTCTGCATTGATAGTGTCCACTGAGCAGTTGAGAATCTCAACAATGGAGGCTGGTGTGACTGCTAAGTCAACCCCGTCAACAATGGAAAGAAGGGCTCCCGAGGCCTCGTCACTGGTGTACATGTTCTGATAAAACACCCGCACAATGCGAGAATATGCTGTTCAATGACGTTGTAGATGCTAAGTAGGCCCCGATCTTCAAGTCGTTGCACACTCCACATAGTGAGTTGGTGGCACCAGAAGAAGGCGATGTCAAGGGTGTGTCAAATGCAATTTGTTTGTTGGCCCATATGGCGGTTGGCACATCCCTACCTCCTATGTTGGCATTGCGAGGGCGTTTAGGTGCTCCGCAGGACGATGAAGCCATAACTGCACAAAATAACGTAACCAACACAACCAAAAATGTGGAACTATTATATTAGAACTCATCAAATATCGTATGCGTGCGCAAATCACTCAAATCCAATAGATTTCTGTTTTTTCAAGTTTCTCTCTTTTTTTTTTTTTTTGGAATACTACCCTAAATGAGTTTAGACTAAATTAGCAAGTGAGTTAAATTAGATGAAGTAACGTAATGAATTAAAGGGAAAAAAAAATAGAGAAAGAAAGAAAGAAAATAAAATAAAAAACTAAATAAATAAAATAAAAAAGAAATAAATAAATAAGTTAGTAGAGAAAAAGAAAAGAAAAATAAATAAATAAATAAATAAAATGAAAATGAAAATGAAAATGAAAATGAAAATAAAAACAAAAAACAAAAATAAAAATAAAAACTAAACCACTAACCAACTAAACTAAACAACTAAATTAAAGTTAATAAATAAGAAACCACTAAACTAAACACTACATTAAAAATATAGGCACCCGCAAGCTTCTCTTTTTTTGGTGGGTAGCACGTGCGTTGGAGATAGCTGCACGTGCGGCGGTCATCAAAATTTTTTTTTTTGAAGAGACTATACAATCTCTTAACCCAAGCACAACCCAAAAACATTTCAAACCATTTCTACCTTCATTTCACATTTGAAATAAGTATAGCACTTCGAAAACATCTAAATGCTCAACAAAGGTATAATCTTCACGCGAAAATCACGGGTACTACTTTTCTCCCTAACCATGTTTGTAACTTTCCCTATTCTCCAATAGAGTGACAGACTAGGTACTAGGTTGATTTGGTATCCAAAATCGAGGCGCCTAAAGCTAACTCAACCTATGGGACTGCCATACAGAGTTTAAGTCGGGATGGTTTTGAAGCAATCTCCACACCTCTGGATATTTAAACTAAACTTTAGTCTCGGAAATTCTAAACCTTTGCGTTCTAGGCTTTGTCATTCGAACTATAGTTTCCACCGTCTCAGTTGGTCTCCTAGGAACTTACTACAAACACAGTTAAGTGATTATACCAGATCGTCAGATGCAGTTCGGGCACGGCTAACAGTAAAGGAATTACATCTTTAAAGGATTTAAAGTCTCCTAGACATCAAGTACAGAATAGCAAGAATAAAAATCAAAATAGAAAGGAAAGAAAAGAGAATAAGAAATCCATGCCTCAATCAAAATAAAATGGGTCCATCAAAATAATAGACTCAATCATATCACCATTCCCAATCCCCTCTATATACGGTTTCAATCTTTGACCATTCACTTTGAAGATGTGGCCATTCCGTGGATCTTGCACCTCAACGGCGCCATGAATAAATGCCTCGACGACCACAAAGGGGCCATCCCATCTTGATCTAAGTTTACTCGAAAAGAGTCTCAATTTCGAATTAAAAAGCTATACTTTTTAGCCGGGTTCAAATGATTTTCGATTAATGTGCTTATCATGAAATTCCTTAGCTCGACCCTTAAAAATTTTCAAACTCTCATATGCATCATTTCTAATCCCCACCAACTCATTGAGTTGCAATTTCAGGTTAAGTCCAACTGCGGCCATATTGAAGTTAAACTTCTTAATGGCCCACAACACTAGGTGCTCAAGTTCAACCGGGAAGTGGCATGCTTTGCCAAACACCACCCTATATGGTGACATCACAATAGGTGTTTTATAAGTAGTGCAGTAGGCCCATAAGGCATCAATCAAACGTTTTGACCAATCTTTTCTTTCTCTATAATGTGCTTCACCTCCCTATTGGATACCTCTACTTGGCCATTAGTTTGAGGGTGATATGGAGTGCCAACTTTATTAGTCGATAACTTAGTTGCATGAAGGTATTGATGTTGTCATTAAAATACAAACCAGTTCAAAGCATTAGTTATTGTAAAACTTACTTGACATGGGAAATAATGATGCGGCCTTTTGGATTATTTTAAACAACCAAAGGTGAAAAAGTTTGTTTTCTGGATAAGTTTTTCTAATATGACCAAGCACTTTCCAGTTGGAAAATTGGGAGAAACAATTTAGTTTCAACCAAATATTTCTCTAGAAAACAATTTATACATAAAATTTTATTTTTTAATAAAACAAAAAGAGCCCAAGGGAAGTACAATATTTGGACCTTCCTCTCCAACAAAAAGTAAACTTAAATGAACATATTGTCAAATATCAACTTTCTTTAAGATAAATGAAAGAACATTTGAGCATTATCACCTGCTGGATGTGGAGTGTCATGCCAGAAGTATTGACCAAAGACTGAAAAAAGTGCTCCACCAGCTGTATATAACAAAGTTCCATAAATGTCTATTGAAGAGATGCTCTAAAAGAAAGCAGCAGAATGTGAACAAAATGACCAAGATCAAAATAGCAGTGTTAAATTGTCCTAAATTTTTAGTATAACATTGTCAAAGCCTGAAATATGCAAGCACATAATTGTTCATATATAAGGACTTCAAGACAACCTCTATAATGGAAATATAAAATGGGCATTTTCAGATTACATAATGCAGACACTTGTGATATGGACAGTACACCCTTAATTATAAAAAATAACAAAATGATGTTCTCCCCCGTACAGGGATCATGGATGCATGGCAACCTAATTGTGCACTCTACCCCCTAAAGAAAAAATTTCAGCAACTAAAGGTGCCCAATATGATGTTCTCCAGATCAAGCAAGGGGATGTAATTGTGGATATTCTTCATTATTCATTATTCTAATCAATTAATTTGTGCAGGCATGCTATGCATTTTCAAGATGTAATACTAGCATTTTCATATAGTGTTCTAGAATGAAGTGTATCATTTTTTTTTTCCTGAACATGAAAAGGATTAGATGACATATAGTAAATATCTATTGTTGTCCTGGTGCAATCCCTTCTAGCTCAGCGATCATACCAGGACAACAATAACAGATACAATTCACCAAAGTTACAAGCAAGTTACTTTATGAATCGATTATCACACACAGCATGCGGAAAGGGTTTCATTAACTCTAAAGAGTTAGAAACAAATTGTAGAGAGGAAATAAACAAAGACAAATACACTACCTGAGTGTCATATGTTCCAACTCTCTCAGTAGGTATGCGTAAATCATAACTTAAATGCGGCCGTCCAGATAAATCCTAGATCAAAACAAACTGACAACATAAGCATATTTACCAAGTTTGAATAAGAATAAGTAAATGTTTTTAGAGTTCACAATAAACCATTAGAATAAGATAATGAGTAAACTGCATATGGCATATGCATCCCCTCTCTCTATGAAGCTCGGTTGGCATTGGTTGCACAGTTCCTAATCAAGTCTATCTAGGAGTAGCCCACATGAAAGTAGTTTTGCTGTCATGTTATGATGGAAAGCTTCGAGCAAGCAACATCCTTGTTAGTGCTGGTATGTTGCATACTTGCCAGTTCAAGGTAAACTAGTTACAAGTAATCCATATCGTGTTAAAGAAAGTACCAGATGTAATCAGTGTATTTGGTTTCAGTTTTCTAAATTTAATTTTCTGAAAATTGTGTTTTTTGTTTTTTGTTTTTCGTGTTTTTTTGTTTTTAGTGAATATTTTTTCAATTTTAAGCATTTTTTTTACTTTTTTAGATGCACCTTACTCAGATGTATTTAAATAGTAAAATATTTGTGAAAAAATATTTTAAAAAATTAATAAATACACAAAAATGTAAAAATGTATTGAATTTTCATTTTTTTTTTTTTGGTATTTAGCTATGAAGCACCAACACGTTCCTAGGGCTGGCGTACAAGTGTCGGACACGGACACGTGTTCGACACCCTCTCTAACGCGTCCTCTTTTTTTTTTGAATTTTTTCAGTTGGACACGCAGTGGACATGCGATGACACTTTTTGGACAAAGATTGAAGAACCCTAAGTTATTGGAGAGAAAGAGGGAGAGATTGATTGAACGAAAAAGCGCGAATCTATTCAAAAGAGACGAATCGAAGAAGCCCTAACTTGAGATAATTTTCTTCTTCTCTACTCTGCTTCCTTCTCTTCGTCTTCTTTGGTTCACCTTCTCTGTTCGTCTTCTTCTCTGGTTCGTCTCTCTTTCTGATTTCACTCTATTCTTTTCACTTCTCTCTCCTTTTCTCCTCCCGTTTCTCTCCCTTCCTTTTATTTCCTGATTTCACTCTCTCCTCCCTTTTTTAATCTTTTTTTTATTAAACCTAAAATTTATAGAATAAATTATTTTTATTTAAAAAAAATCAATTTTTATTAAAAAAATTAAGAAATATGTTTATTAATTTTATTATTATTATAATTGTATAGGAACTAATAATTTTTTTTCTTAATTTTAGACATATAATAAATAAATAAAATTATATATATTAAACGTGTCCCCAGCGTGTCGTGTGTAACAATCCAGATTTTTAATTATTCTGTAGAATTTATACTGATATTATTTAATCTCAGCTCGGAAAATATATAATTTATTATATATTATTATGCGTAATTTTGTAAAATATAATTAGTAAAAGTTTAGGGGTCAAAATAATAATAATAATAATAATAACGGGTATGGTAATAAAATAAATAATTTATTTTCTGTTGGTATATACGATAGAGTGTAATTTAATTAGGAATTAATTTATTTATATAATTATATTAAAATATTGGATCAAAAGATAATTATCTTAAATATTTATTAAGGATAAAAATGAATCTATATAATTATGAATTAAATCTGAGGGAAAGCGACGCCTAGCCATGTGGAGGCCACGTACGCGCTCTCTCCTCCTATAAAAGGGAGAAGGCGTTTCACCTGGAGAAAGGAAAAGAAGAAAGAAAGAAAAGGAAAAGAAAGAAAGAAAGAAAGAAAGAGAGGAAAGGAAGGAAAAAATAGTGGAAATTGAGAGGGCTTTTGATAATAGAAAGAAAGATTGAGGTATTAAGATTAAGGTGAGTTATATTATACCTTGAGTCACCTAAATGTATTTTATGTATGTTTTGACTTATCAAAATCTATTTTATATAAGTTATGTTTTATTAGTATATTAATAAAAATTATGTTTTATAAAGGTTTCAGTTACGTGGATTATTATCTGAACCCTATTTGTTAAAAGAAAACCCATGGATATGTTTGTTTTATATTTTAAAAATATTTGACTATGACCTTATAAACAATTATGTTTTGTAAGTACCACCACGGGAGTCCCACGCCTTGGGGACTTAAATAACTATTGATTTCTGTTTGGTTACTTTGTGACCCTCTGTCTGTCATGGATCCATTGACCTCTGTTCTATGCGGAGCTAAGTGCTACACTATTGTGGGAGCCACCTCTAGAATCCGTACGAGCCGCTTCTTGAATCCGTACCTCAGTTCTGACTGTCACTTCAGTGACCTCTGTTCTGTTCTGTTCTGTTCAGTACCGTGGTTATGATTATATACTTCTATAATATCTGTATTTCAGTTTCTGTCACTTAAATGATTTATTTACTAAACTGAGTTATGTAAATGTTTTGGTCTAATTAACTATCATGGTTATTTCGTGTCTCTTATACTCTTTGTATAATATTTCTCACTCTGCCATGTGCTTATAGTTGTTTACCAATTTTCAAGAAACAATGCAATTCAGAAATAGCTTTTGGAAAGTTTAGATGCGGGGCTGCGGAATAGACATACATACAATACTTTTATTGATATTTTTATATGTAAATATCTGCTTTTTTGGTCAATATATTTTGTAATAAAAATAGAACCTCCAATGATTATTTTAGTACCCTTATTTGAATATTACTTCCGCTCGCGTTTATTTATTTGTTTAAGAATTGGCCTGAGGTAACCTCAGTTACTGGCCATCACGATGCTTAACCCTTGGGTACGGAGAGCGCGTCGCGACAAATGGTATCAAAGCAAAAAAAAAAAAAAAATCATTGGAGCATAGGACACACGCACATTTAAGAAGTAGGATAGCGGGTAATTAGTACCTAAATATTATATTTTGATAGTCGATTTAATTATATTATAATTTTATATGATTATATATGTATAATAATTTTTTTTTAGTGTGCCTAATTTGTGAAGGATATTCGCTATAATTTATATTTGTTATAGTAAAAGAATGACAAGAACAGAAGGATGTTGAGTTCAATCACCTACCAAAATTATAATATAATTAAATATATATAATTTTCAGTTCAGTATTCAAAAAAAAAAAAATTTATTTTGATGTTTTTTTAAAAAAATGGGTTCAAATTATAAAGATACTAATTTTAAAACTATTTTCTATCAATGAAAAGTTCATCTCAAAATTTTTCAACTCTTGCATATGATTCTGTCATTGTGTTCTCATTTTTATTTATTTTTATTATAAACAATACGAGTAAAAAGTTTTTAAAGTCACTTCTCATTCCTTATTTTGGCCCAAAACAATTTTTGACAACTAGACAGTGAGTTATTTTTGGTAAAACTTTTTTGATGTACTATTTTCTATCAGATTAATCATCTAATATATATTTATCAGAGTGCGCAGCGGATAGCTTACATATGACAAATTTCGAGAACAAATTTAAAATGAGGGACTATTGTAACAACCCAAATTTTTAATTATTCTGTAGAATTTATACTAATATTATTTAATCTCAGTTCGGAAAATATATAATTTATTATATATTATTATACATAATTTTGAAAAACAATATAATTAATAAAAGTTTAGGAGTCAAAATAATAATAATAATAATAATAATAATAATAATAATAATAATAACGGGTATGGTAGTAAAATAAATAATTTATTTTCTGTTGGTATACGATAGAGTGTAATTTAATTAGGAATTAATTTATTTATATAATTATATTAAAATATTGGATCAAAAGACAATTATTTTAAATATCTATTAAGAATAAGAATGAATTTATATAATTATGAATTAAATCTGAGGGAAAGCGACGCCTAGCCACGTGGAGGCCACGTACGCGCTCTCTCCTCCCTATAAAAGGGAGAAGGCGTTTCACCTGGAGAAAGGAAAAGAAGAAAGAAAGAAAAGGAAAAGAAAGAGAGAGGAATGGAAGGAAAAAATAGTGGAAGTTGAGAGGGTTTTTGATAATGGAAAGAAAGATTGAGGTATTAAGGTTAAGGTGAGTTATATTATATCGTGAGTCACCAAAATGTATTTTATGTATGTTTTGACTTACCAAAATCTTTTTTATACAAGTTATGTTTTATTAGTATATTAATAAAAGTTATGTTTTATAAAGGTTTCAGTTACATGGATTATTATCAGAACCCTATTTGTTAAAAGGAAACCCATAGATATGTTTGTTTTATATTTTAAGAATATTTGACTATGACCTTATAAACAATTATGTTTTGTAAGTACCACCACAGGAGTCCCGCGCCTTGGGGGACTTAAATAACTATTGGTTTCTGTTTGGTTACTTTGTGACACTCTGTCTGTCATGGATCAATTGACCTCTGTTCTGTGCGGAGCAAAGTGTTATACTATTGTGGGAGCCACCTCTAGAATCCGTATGAGCCACCTCTTGAGACATGTTCTTAATCAATTGATTATTTTTGAATTTATTACAGAACCTTATACAAAAGAATTAGATCAGATTAAAGATCTAGTTAATTTTAAAGAAAAACAAATTAATTTCTTACAAAAAGAAATTAGTTTCTTAACTACAGAACAAAGACTTCAACAGTTTTCTTTCCAGCAAAAAATTAAATCACTTGAACAAGACTTTCAAAGTGAAATCTGCAATGATTACAGAAGTTGTTCAGAAAATTAAGGCTAGAGTTAAAACTCTACCTTGCTTTTCTTTACCAAATCCAGAATGGAAGAAAATTGTTGAAACTGATGCCTCCAATCTTGGTTATGGTGGCATACTTAAACAATTTAATCCTAATAGTAAAAAAGAAGAACTTTTAAGGTTTACTTCTGGCATTTGGCATCAAGTTGCTAAGAATTATCCGACCATTAAACAAGAATGTTTAGCTATTGTTAAATGTGTCTTAAAATTTCAGGATGATTTACTTAATCAACATTTTTTAATTAGAGTTGATTGTTCTGCCGCAAAACAGATTTTCAAAAAAGATGTAAAAAATTTGGCTCAAAAACAAATTTTTGCCACTTGGCAGGGCCAACTTTCCGTATTTGATTTTGATATTGAATATATCAAAGGCGAAACTAATTCTCTTCCAGACTTTTTAACCCGTGAATACTTGCAGGGTCCAAACCATGTCCAGTAGAGGCCGAGGCCCGGGCAGACGGGGTCGTGGAAGGGGATCCAATCCCTATCATACCGAATTTCCAGGCTTACATGCCTCTTCCAGTAAAAAAGGGGAATCTAGTCACACGGCTAAAGATGTCCTCCTAGCTCCTCCAGTTCCATATGTCCAGAATTTCATCATAGAGGAAACTGTCCTCTATATTGAAAATACAGATATCCAGTGGATGAAAGATCCATGGGAAATCAAAAGGAGGTATTTGACTACTCAACATTCTTTACCTCACTTTGATCAGTACAGATACATTTATGAGCAGATCCTTGTTGATACTGCCTCTGTGGATTTCAAGCATACTCTTGCTGAGCCAAATCGCACAGCTAGCCCTATTAATTACAACAAGGCTACCATCCAGCAACTTTTACCTATGCCGGCTTGGGGCATGCATCCCCATTACCCGCACTCTTGAGATCCGTTCCAAGGAATCTCGTTACAGCTATTGGGATTATATTGATGCTTTTTCCCAAGCATTTTTCTATATGAATCCCCCACGGAACCATTCTTGGTTTATCCGTGTTCTTCCTGACATCTTACAAAACGATCTCCCCAACTGGTTTCTCGTTTGGTGGGATAAGTTTGGTATTCAAATTGATGCCTTTCCAGAAGATGTTCGTAATGCTTTCAAAGAATGGCAAATTGCATACAGTCACCTTCCAGGATACAAGGACATATCTATGTCTAAATCTACAGTTCATTTTGTTATTCGCTTTGGTATCCCATGGATTTGGAAATGGGATTTTCAATGCGATTTCCAGAACAAAGTTCCCCGTTTAAAAAGAGTTTTCTTTTATAAATGGTGGAATAAGATGGATGATCCAAAACCTCATCAAGAACTTCTCCAGAAGATTAAAGGTCATACTCAGGCCTGCTGGGATGCTACACCTAAGTTAATCCCAGCTGCTCCCACAGTCCAGAATCCTTTTGTTCAAATTCAAAATGAATTACGACAAAAATATCCAGCACTTTCAGAACAAGAATTAGTCATCAAAAGTATGGACTATATGAAAGAACAATTTCTTCAGTCATTTTCCCGAGATGATACCAGTATGAAATCTGGTACCAGTCATGGAGATCCAGAAGAAGAAGGCCATACTGATCCCTATGAAGATGAAAATGAATTTACAGTATTGGCAGGTGAATCACAAGATCCAGCCGAAGCAGATCCCAATTTTGGAGATTTTTGGGACTCACTCACGGGTCTAATTGCTGAAAAGATGAGTCAAGAAAAGGACAAGAAAAAGAGGAATAATGCACCTCTTTGCCTTCCACTAATCCAGCATCACTTTCCAGCTCCATGTCACGACAAATCTACTTTCGGCTAAAGTAGATTCCTTGTTCGCCATCATTACAGCTGGCCATCCAGCTGTCCCTCTACCGACAATTAAAGATAAGGGAATCACGAGGAGATAAGGATACTCGACTCCAAGCCATCCAGGACACGCCACCTGTCTGCCTCAATTTTATCCCTTTACTTTTTATTTTCTATTTAAGGGATGCCACACCCTTGTTGTGGACACGCATAAAAAATTTTAAGTTTTTCAGTTTCAAAGTTTGTATTCCTTCTCTCTCTCTCTCTCTCTCTCTCTCTCTCTCTCTCTCTCTTCAGGCTTGTAATATAGTGTGAAGTTTAAAGTATAATAAAGCTGCAGTATTGAGAGTAAGTATTGATTGTAAGTATTTCTTTTCTTTAATGTATGTCTGTAAATACTCTTGCTATTTTAAATGAATTATTAGAATTTTATATTGAACGTAAAAGTTATACTTTAAATTATCTTTCTATATTCCCCAATGACCCTTGGGGTCTCCAGCAAGTAGAAGATTGTAATCAAAAAATAATTCAAATCCAGAATCAAATTCAGGAGCAAATAGTGCTTCTGGCAGTGGCCGTAAGGCCTCCCCCTCCTCCAGCACAGTAGATCATGAGACCATATATGGCATAATTAAGATAAAATAAAATAAAACTATAATTAATGTTATTCCTGGGTTAGTGCTTAATGATAGGTAGAACAGTGTTAGGGTTAGTGGGACGTCACCCAAGTCGCGTAGAGTTAGACCGTTAGCAGTGATTGCAGTTAGGTCATCTCATAAGCCGTTGACAGACGTGCTAGCCTTACCCTGTGTTAAGCACTATTATTGGTATCAGAGCCAAGTTTATTGTTCATTATAGTTTGTTTTATTTAATTTTAATTATACAAATATGGTCATCATAAAGACAAAATAAAATAAAACTATAATTAATGTTATTCCTGGGTTAGTGCTTAATGATGGGTAGAACAGTGTTAGGGTTAGTGGGACGTCACCCAAGTCACGTAGAGTTAGACCGTTAGCAGTGATTGCAGTTAGGTCATCTTATAAGCCGTTGACAGACGTGACCATTATTGGTTTTGAGTCTGGAGTGGATGTTGAAGTGGATTCATTGATAATGATTCCTTTTTCGTTATTTTGTAATTGACTATTAATCTTTTTTATTTCAGAATTAATAGCAATATTGGAAGTTTGTAAATGTTTAATTTCAACTTTTAAAGCATTAACTTCCATTTTTAAATCCTGGATAGTTAGAGGTTTTTCATTAGTAACAGGTTGAAGCCGTTGAAAAACTTCTTTCATACTGTAATGCTGAGGAGGAAGAATTTCTTCCTGCTTTTGTTGTTGTAAACATAATTCTAAAAATTTTAATTTCATTTCTGGATTAGAAATTTGATCAGCAATACTAATCATATTCTGTTCTTCTGCTGTAAGAACATTGATACTGGGTCCTCCAATATCAAGTCCATTCATTTCAACTATTGCTTTCCAGTAGTTGACTTCATTAGATATTTGATTAAGATTTGTTTTACATATCGAGGCCTAAGAATGAATCTATATAATTATGAATTAAATCTGAGTGAAAGCGACGCCTAGCCACGTGGAGGCCACGTACGCGCTCTCTCCTCCCTATAAAAGGGAGAAGGCGTTTCACCTGGAGAAAGGAAAAGAAGAAAGAAAGAAAAGGAAAAGAAAGAGAGAGAGGAAATGAAGGAAAAAATAGTGAAAGTTGGGAGGGTTTTTGATAGTAGAAAGAAAGATTGAGGTATTAAGGTTAAGGTGAGTTATATTATACCTTGAGTCACCAAAATGTATTTTATGTATGTTTTAACTTACCAAAATCTATTTTATACAAGTTATGTTTTATTAGTATATTAATAAAAGTTATGTTTTATAAAGGTTTCAGTTACATGGATTATTATCTGAACCCTATTTGTTAAAAGGAAACCCATGGATATGTTTATTTTATATTTTAAGAATATTTGACTATGACCTTATAAACAATTATGTTTTGTAAGTACCACCACGGGAGTCCCACGCCTTGGGGGACTTAAATAACTATTGACTTCTGTTTGGTTACTTTGTGACCCTCTGTCTGTCATGGATCCATTGATCTCTGTTCTGTGCGGAGCTAAGTGCTACACTATTGTGAGAGCCACCTCTAGAATCCGTATGAGCCACCTCTTGAATCCGTACCTCTGTCTGTTCTGATTGTGCGGAGCAAAGTACTGTGCGGAGCTAAGTGCTACACTATTGTGGGAGCCACCTCTTGAATCCGTACGAGCCGCCTCTTGAATCCGTACCTCTGTTCTGACTGTCACTTCAGTGACCTCTATTCTGTTCTGTTCAGTACCGTAGTTATGGTTATATACTTATATAATATCTGTATTTCAGTTTCTGTCACTTAAATGATTTATTTACCAAACTGAGTTATCTAAATGTTTTGGTCTAATTAACTATCTATGGTTATTTCGTGTCCCTTATACTCTTGGTATAATATTTTTCACTTTGCTATGTGCTTATAGTTTATCAATTTTCAGGAAACAATGCAATTCAGAAATAGCTTTTGGAAAGTTTAGACGCGAGGCTGCGGAATAGACACACACACAACACTTTTATTGATATTTTTATATGTAAATATCGGCATTTTTAGTCAATATATTTTGTAATAAAAATAGAAACTCCAATGATTATTTTGGTACTCTTATTTGAATATTACTTCCGCTCGCGTTTATTTATTTGTTTAAGAATTGGCCGGAGGTAACCTCAGCTACTGGCCATCACGATGCTTAACCTTTGGGTACGGAGAGCGGGTCGTGACATCTTGTTCCCCATTTTTTTGAAAATTTGCGTGTTCACGTGTCCATGTCGTGTCCCGTGTCCGTGTCCATGTCTATGCAACATAGGTATTTAGTGTATTTTTTAAAGATTTTTTTCACAAATATTATACTTTTTAAGTGTATTTATGTTAGGTGTGTCTAAAAATTTAAAAAAAAAAATCGCTTAAAATATTAAAAAAAAAAATCATTGAAAACATTAAAATATGGAAAATAAAAAAGTAGAATTTTTTGAAAACAGTTTTCTAAAAACTAAAACCAAACAAGCTGAATATCTCTGCCAATTGTTCAAGGTTTATACAAAATGCTTGCCTGCATTTTCGCCTCATACATTAAAAAAGGTCTTGATTGGCCAATTCAAAATTCAAAAAAACACATTTCACATGACTATACAGAACCATCGTTTTTATTGCTCTTTAATCATATCATAAATATGACTAAAGTATGATATGTCAGGAAAAAAAAAAGTACACATTTTTTACAATTTTTGAGGGATAGTTAGTGCATAAAATTACCTGCAGAAGAAAAACAAACAAGATTTCCATTCATGTGTTGTTTTATTCTAGTGTGCTTTTTGAGATTTGATTATGTAATGTGTACGCATGATACTAAGTTTCATGCTAAACATCAGCAGTGACAATGCCAGTTTGGAAAGTACTAATATACTACATAGAATACACTAAAGCACTCTGGTATTCAAGAATTGCTCTCAAACCACCGGAAAAAAAAACCACCAGATGAGCCCTTAGTGTGATACCATGAATTATTTTATAGAAATCCATTGATAATCAGTTCAATAAATGCTGGCAACATACCAGTGAAACATGTATTAGTGCTTCGTCAAGTGGAGCTGAGAAGTCACCAAAACGGTTAATTCCTTTTCTATCACCAAGTGCTTGGAGTAAAGCCTGCATTAACCAGTAAAGTTAAGTTTTAAGACTGAAAGTTTACACCCCCTAGGGAAGTGAATCAGTTCATTACTTTCTACATAACATATGGACATACAGTTCAACATGTGGAAAAAAGACAAAGAAAAGGCATCACCAAATTGAATGATACGGAATAAGCGATGAAGGCAATTCCTGAAACCCTAAGATGATCCTTGATAAACAATTCTTAACAAAAATATAATATAACATCTCAATGCTCCTCCTATCTAAAAAAATAAAAAATAAAAAAAAAAATCTTAATGCTCCCAATTAGAAAGGAAATTGGTACAAATGGCATGGAAAACACATGTTAACTAATACAGCTTTGTGTTACATGCTAACACATAAAAGGAATAAAGATTAATCAATTGAACAAAAGACTTCAGGAGGTTACCGTTCCAATGGCAAGTGCAACATCTTCATTTGTGTGATGATCATCAATATGAATGTCACCAATAGCCTTTGCATGGACATCAAATAACCCATGTGAAGCAAGTTGCTGACATAAACCCAAAGAAAAGAAAAATCACACCAGCTTCAATATAGACAACGGTGAATTGACTACCAAAAATAAAAAAATAAAAAAAAACAAAAACAAAATCCTGGCAAAGAACATTTCAACCTTCCAATTGTTTTCTGTGTAAACTAAGGGGAAAACAATAGAAGAATAAAATTTTACATAATAAGGCTATGATTAGATGTCAAGAATGAAGGCACAGAATAAGACATTCTAGGTCTCCATTCCATTGTCTAGATATGTCCAACACATGGAAAGTGATTCCATGTTACCATTCCAAGGAAGAATAAGATTGACAAACTGAGTTGGAATCTCATTCCTACACCCCCATGTGATTCTAAGAGTAAAAATTCATATGTGCGCCTATACTTTTAAAGGTAATCATTTTCCCATGAACAATTACTAACTAAACCAAATGCTTGAAAAGTATGAACACAAGAATCTTATTACTAAGAACGTGATTCCACTTAAGTCGTAACAGGATTCCCATTCCGTCTCCTTTCTTATTGATTCATTCCATCCAAACATATCTGAGTATGTAAGCATTTTTGGTTCCACAAACTGAAAAAAATGAAAAAACTCTACTGAAGCCAATCCTTGGATAAGGCTCCATTTAATGGAAATTTTCTTCTCTCTGGGAGAGAAAAGAAATGGAAAGATTATTAATTTTGTATATTACAAAATTGCCCATCTACCTACAAAAGAAATAAAAACATAAACGGTTATTTTGGTAAAATAATTTCTTTTCTTTCTTTTCTTTTATGTAATCATCTATCCAAACACAATTGGAGAAAAATCACTATCCTTTCTTTTCTTTTCTCTTCTAACTTAACAAATCATTTCTTTTCTTTTCTCTCCTAAATAAATATCCAAACATAGTGTGAGAGCTATAAGATTTGAAATACTAATTTTTTTCTTTTCTCTCTACTTTCTGAGCAACCAAACAGAACATAAGCTTCTACTCGTCCTAATTCAATGGGGTTGTTTATTTATTTTTGAGTGGGAAATTCAATGCATGCATTCACTTAAATTGGCTAAAAAAACACACCTTTCTGCAGAAATAGAATCAATGTTCAATACAGAAAGTTGAAGTTATCAATGAGAGAGACACTAACATCCAACATATGGTCAAGAAATGGAATCCCAGTACTGCAATCAGCAACACCCGAACCATCCAAGTTTATTCTCACCGACACATTGGTCTCTTTCGTAACCCTCTTCACCTCTCCGATTCGATCACCTACTTAAAAAAAAGTAAGTGAATAAAACTCTGTGAATTCTTAAAACCCTAAAAAAAGGGGAGCAAATTGAAGAGAATCGAAGTTAGGTTTTTTTTTTTTACCGGTGTTGATCGGTGAAGATGTTGCCGGAGATCCATTCTCTCTTCCGACTATGGCGGCGCGATTGATTGTTGTTCGTTGATCGTCCATTGGAGTGAGGCTGTGGCGTAGTTGTGTAGAGAGAAGTGGTGGGTGTGGGAAGCGAAATGGAATGAAGGTGGTCTGTGAAACCCTAACCCTAGTTTTGAGTAACTGAGACCAAGAAGAAGAAGAAGAAGAAGAAGAGGTCGGACGATCATAAGAGAGGGAATGCTTCATCTGTGTGAGCGAGCTGCCAAGACTGGCTTTTTGTGGATATTGTAATTTTATTCCTAAATTTAATTGATTGGGATGAATTATAATTTGATTTTTTTTTATATATATATATATGATTTCATACGTTTTATTAACTTGTTTAGATAAATCTGAGGTGAATTTAGGGATTGTTTGACAAGTATTAGATTAATATTTTTTTGATGTTTTACAAAAAAAAAAACAAAAATTGTGAAATATGGGTTGAATTTAAAGTGATATGATAAAGAGACGATGTGATTTAAATATGTTAATTGTAACCTAAATAGAATAATATGTTTAACACATGCCAAACAACCACCTAACTTAGCCAGTGGTAGTGTCACGTGATATTCTGTTCGTATAATTAATTGTTTTTTTGCTGGTTTGATAATTGATTATTTTGATTGATTTTTTAATTTTTTATAAAAAAAATATACAAAAGAAAGAATGATATGATAATTTTAAACTTTTTAACTAAAGACCATTTTTGCCAAACATGAATTTAGTGGCGCTTTGAAAAATTGGTAAAAAATTGATTTTTTAACTTTCTTCTTTTGGGTAAAAAGTTGATTTTTTTAGCTAAAAAAATTAAAAAGCCAAAAAGTTGGCTTTTTTAAGCCTCTTCCCAAAGTGTCCATTGAAGGATAAATATATATAATTTAAAAAATTAACCAATTTAAATATTTGTTTTGTTTTGTTTTTTTCACACGTATCAAATATGAGACGAGTTTAAATAATTTGATTTACTATTATATAATTTTTATACGTATTAATATTAAGGGATATTTAATTTAACATCTCTTTTCAACTTTTGATAATAGAAGAGGTCCATAATTTTATTTTATTTTTTATTTATTTTATTTTTTTGTAGTAGTTTAAGGTTCCTCACCCATTTTTGTACCACTAATCCACTCAACTATCTCTCTTTCTCTCTCCTAGTTCTATCTCTTTCTCTTCATTTCTAAAATTAATTTCTCACTTGTCGGTCACCACGCCAACTGTTTTTTCAACCACCGTGCCGACTGTTGCTCCTCTAGTGCTAGCTTCTTCTCTTCCGGTTGTGGCTGTTTTATCGCCGGCTTTGAGCAATAAAAAGACTACGAAGAAGCACAATGCACCTTTGTCGACACCATTTTCAAAGATGTTTAGCCTCCTTGCACCGTCAAGCGAAGCCCTTAGTCCGAGTTTTGACTCGATCTCGCCTAGTCCAACTCTTGAAGATCAAATGCGTACTCTATGCTTGCTTATTTTTTGTTCATTGCTTCTAAAATGCGATTGGTGCCAAATATACATCCAGATCTGCATTGAAATTCACATTTCCATGAAAATAGCTGTTTGTTTATCTTCAAATTTGTATTGAGCCATTGCTCTCACAAAGGAAATCACAGGAAGTTTGTGAGCAAATCAGAGAAATTTGAAAACAGAGAGAAAATTAAAGAAATCGAGCAAATTAGATAAATTTCAAAATACTGAAATTTGAAATTTCTTTAGATCGAAATTTCTTGTATCAACATTTCTCTGGGAAAATATTGAGAGACCCCAACTGCTACAAAAATTTTGCATATCCTTTATTCTTTAAAATCTTAGTTCTTGTTTGGCATGTACTAAAAAAGTACACTTTTTTTTGCATACATACACTTATTTAAGTTACATCAATCAACATTTATCAATATCTCATCTCTCCTTTTTTACCCACTTTCTCTACTTTTATACACATTTTTTTTTATTATAAAAACTCAAAAAAGTGTACTTATTTAGAACATTCCAAACATTTCCTTAACATCAAGGAGCTTAAAAAAAAATTCCTATTATTAATCATATTTTTATATAATTTTTAATATTTTTTACACATTAATATTAATAATATTTTTAGTATATATTTTAGGGAGGCTTATTTATAAGTCATTTTTCAGACACTTATGGTCGGCTAAGTCCTGTGTAATTTCTTATAGAGTCTCAAGTCCTATTTAGATAGGAATGTATTCCACAAGATCCTACATAAACGTAACGTGAAGTGACACTTACATAAACGTAACGTAACATGACACCTATATAAACGTAACGTAATGTGACACCTACATAAATGTAACGTGACACCTACATAAACATAACGTGTCACGTTACGTTTCGCAAACTTAATGAGTTTTTATTTTTTAAAATTGAATGTGAAAATGTTGCTGGTTTATGTTAGTGTCACGTTACGTTTCATATAAATATGATTTATGATAATATTCAATTTCCTTCCTATATAGGAAATTGAATGTTGCCATAGATCATAGATGTCATGTTATATTTATGTAGGTGTCACGTTACATTATATTTATATAGATATGATTTATAAGAAATTAAATGTTGCCATAGATCATAAGTGCCACATTACGTTTATGTAGGTGTCACGTTACGTTACGTTTATGTAGATACGATCTATGGTAACATGTAATTTCCTAGAAAATTGCATGTTACCATAGATCATAGGTGTCACGTTACGTATAGGTGTCACCTTACGTTTATGTAGGTGTCACGTTACGTTACGTTTATATAGATATGATCTATGGTAACATGCAATTTCCTATATATGGTTTTACTATTATTTATGATATTAACAACTAATATTAAGGGTAAATGTGTCAACAAACTTCCCATAGGACTTATGAGAATATAAATTTTTTAGTAGGACCATATGTAACATAAGTTTCCCTAATAGAACTTATAAATAATTTTTTCTATATTTTAATATTTTTTAGACGTATACTAATGTTAATCATGGTCCAATAAGTAATAATCAGCATTTCCCTTATTTAATGGCTACAGCATCTTCCAAAGTGAATTTTAAGTTAAAAGTTTAATCTGAAACATTCAAATCATTACTCCCTTTTTTTAATCAAAACTTAAAAAAAAATTAAACTAATTCTAAAAACATATTTTAAATATTTTTTACTAAAGAAAATTATTTTCAATCCTTATTCTTAAAATTTCATCACATATAAGTATCAACTTTTACACTTCATCAAATTCAAATTTGATAAATAAATTGATGAAGAATTGAATATACTCTTGCAACGACTACTATGATTGTTGCCAAAATTAGGGGTGGGCGCGGGTTGGTTGCAGTCACAAAACCTCCAATCCGTCATTTGTTCGCCAGATTGGCGGATTGAAAAAAATCAATCTGCATCTGTCTGCCAATTTGGCAAATGTGGATTGAGCGGATTGGCGGATGGATGCGAATTAGTTTGGCGGTTTAAAATTTTATAAATTTTCAACATAATTCAACTTGTGCACTTCCTCAAAAAAAAAAAAATATTACAGTCAATGATTTAAAAGTATTACAATCACTGCATGCCTCATCTAAAGAAAGAGAGTTTGAAACTTTAGAATATTACAATCACTGCATGCCTCATCCACATATTACAATCACACCATGCTTCATCCACATAAAATATTACAATATGTGGTTCTCAAAATATAAAAACAATTCAAACCATCAAAACGATGAACAAAGCAATAGAAGAGATTGTATGCCTCTGTATTGTTACATCTATATTTTTTTTTGAAAACAAAAACTAACCAGCATATACCATCTTTTTTATTTATTATTTTTAGAGTTACATTTAAAAACAAAAAAATATAGATAAATAATAAATTTATTTTTTTCAATTCAAAAAATACATTCAAGTTGAAAACTCTGTTTCAACATAATATATTCAACAGAATATTTAAACTCTTTTTCAATTGAAAATATAAACAAAATATCTAAACAAACTGAAAACACAAATTTTTACAAATCATTAGGGGTGTTTGCGGTTTGGCGGTTCGATTGCAGTCAAAGGAATCTTAAATCCACCATTCGTTCAAAACTATGTGGATTGGAAAAAATCAATCCGCAACCTCCAAAATGCAGCGGATCGGTTCGATTAGGTCGGTTTTGGCGGATCGGTATGTCCGCTACTCACCCCTAGCCAAAACTTTAGAAACCAACCCATCAAAAGTTTTTTTTTTTTTTGGCAATGGCTTGCCTTCACTTCACCATATAGGCTGGAGGGTTTAGTCCGGCCCATTGGGCCCATTTTTGGACCCCTTTTCTATAATTCGAACCGTTGACATTTTAAGGTTTGTTGGTTATATTATTCTTGTAAAAAATCACGTCAATCGGATAACGAATACTATGTATTCGGATCACTTTTTTATGAATTGTTAATTTTTCGACCGTTCATTTTTTTTGTAGACAAAAGTGATCTAAATACATAGTATCTATTATCCGATTGATGTGATTCTTTATAGGAATAATGTACTAAACAGATCCTAAAATGTGAATGGTTCGGATTATTAAAAAGGGATCAAAAAGTGGACCCAATGGGCCAAACTGGACCGAACTGTCCCAGATCTAAACTGGAGACAGTCCAGCCCCTTCCTTTTTTTTTGCCTCTTCCATTCACAAAAAGAGATAAGCTTCCCTCCATACTTTCATCTCTCCATATTTCTCCATACTCCTCTTGTGGGCCTCAATTCAGACCTGCACCGATGATCCGAACCGTTTATCTTTTAAATTTCGTAATAAAAATCATCCATGCCAAAAATGAACTTCATCAAAAAATTATAATGTTAAGAAAAAATCATATTTTGTTTTATAAGAAAAACGACAATGTGATTGTAAACTTAAATCATGTATTTTATAAAATAAAATATTTTTTTGTCCTGTATTTATAATTTTTCGATGAAACTCATTTTTTGCATAGATGACTTTTATTACAAAACTTATGAGATAGATGGTTCAGATTATCGATGTAAGTCCGAATTAGAGCCCACAAAAAAGATATGAAAAAATGAAAGTATTGAGAGACGAAAGTATGGAGGGAGCCTATCCCTCAAAGGGGGCCCAAGAACCATTTTTGTAGGGATGTAAATTTGGCCTGGTTCGGGCTCGGGCTGGCCCATGTTAGGCCTCGCGAATTCTCACCAAAATTTGAACCGAGTCAGTAATTAAGGCTGAATTGTACATCATTGAGGCCGTTAATTAGGATCTCTTAACTTTACTTGCTTGTCAAAATGTATACTTTATGTATGTTGAATGTCAATCAGGTTGTATATAGTCGGAGCATAAAATGGGCAAAAAGACAGAATTTGGAGAGAGTTGACTTCCCACACGTGCGTTGACTTTGTCCGCACGTGCGTTGAATTTTTTTGAAAAAACGTGCGAGATGTTTTAAACCTGTTTGGAAAGACACCAGAAGTATAAATAGGCAAGAAAAAGGCTGGATTAGGGTTCTGAAGTTGTTTTGTCAAGAAAGGGAGGCTAGGGTTTGAAAAGAAAAAGGAACTTGAAGCTTCAAGCATGTCTCCCATGGTGGCTTCTTCTCCATCTACCCCCTTCCATTCCTCCATGAGTGACTAGTCTCCTTTTCTAGGGTTTTGATGAAACCCTAGCCATGTAATAGGTTTTTCTTTTTGATTTTCAATTATGTAAAGGTTTGAACACTTGTATGGTGTTTTAGAAGTTTTATATATATATATTTTCCATTATTTCTTCAAATATTCGGCTTTCTGTGATTGTTGAATGTTTTCCATACAAGAGTTTTCTACTCTTTCACATTCAAGGTATAAGACGAATCATACTACGTATGGGTGTTGATTTCCGACCACACTGCCAACTCAGTAATCAGCTGGAGAGTATTGGCAGAATAGATGACACCTGGCTGACCTGCAACAGAAATAAGAGATTCCGGCGGTGGTTCGTCCACCCGGGGGCACTCCAACGATCAAATCAGTATATCTCTCAAAGATAATCAATGGTGCTAAATTCACTATACAGAATATAAATCGCCTACCTTAGACCCATGGGGGGTGCCTTTCTTTTATAGTTAACTCAATCCTTGTCCTAACAGAAACCTAGCTTCAATGGACTTTGGCTCAGTGCTTATCCAGGACTCTTCAATAGATAGAGACAAACTCCCTAAGAGCTTTATCTTTATCCAGGTTGAGTCCCTTCATAATCTAGGACTCTTGTGCCTTATCCGCTTATCTCGGATTCCGATATCTTCGGAGATAACCTCGGCCTTACCGAGATCACCTCGGCGGCACGTCCAAGATACGTGGCACCTCGGCTGACACATCAGCGTCACCTTGGCCACGTGTTGATATTCAGAAAATATATCCCCACAACTGCCCTCTAGGTTCTATTACCTCGGCATCCTGAGGTGATGGAACCTATACTAGAACTTCCTGCCAGTACATCGTCTTAAGTCGAGATCATTATGATAAGCCGACATGTTTTCTTCAAGATCAAGAATTTCAAGAGCTTCCTTACGCATATGAGCTGTTTTACATAACAACTCAAACGTTTTGGTTACGTGCTTTTCCCTTACTAGATCGTGTTTGTGACGCGCCTTTAATTCATCTCACGCTTGTATGCGCCGTTTGACAAATCCGTTTTTCTAGGCTCATCAATTTCTTTTTGCCGCTTTTTCACGTTTTTGGACAAAACCAATATCCCTTTTCTTTGTCTCTTCACTTTTCATCATCTCTGAAGCTTTCTCTCTCTCTAGTTTTCTCAAACCCTCCATTGTTTCAAGCCTTCAAGCTCTGCTATCACCACCGTTTATCTTCCACCGGCGAGGCTCTTCTTCTACTACCGCCGTTTGTCTGATTTCGATGATCTCAACTCCGGCTTCCCCTCCTCGGTGAGTTATTGTTTCCTCCCGATTTAATATCTTGTTTCAGTTTTTGAAGATATCTTGAATTCCTGTCATTTTTGCAAACTTGCTTGTGACTCTGATTAGTTTGATCTGTTCATATATCTGAGTATGATTGCCTCGTGATTCTATTTTTGCTCAATCTGTTCTTGAATATTCACAACCTGTACACACATTTGTCCACTTTTGCCATTGTTCTTGGCCTTGTACCCTTTCACACACTCTGTCACAGTGTTCTTGGTAGTTCACCCTTATTCTTGATTCTGAAGCATGTTCTTGTTTTCTGTTTTCTGTGTCTTTTTTCAGATTCCTGCCTTCAATCTTTGTTCCCACAGACCTAGGTTTTGGGTTTTGTTTGTAGAACCCACAAATTTTAGGAAAAACTGAAACGAGTTCCTTCTAGATCCGTACAAACCCTTACCATAGTACAATTTTAGGTTTTTAGCCGAGGTCCTTTAAACCCTCCAAAAAATACTTCTTCCTGAAATCTGATACCTCCATTTAAGCCGACGCCATGGGTATATGGAAGCATAAGGTAGACACCCCGACAAAATTAGAATACTTTAGGCGAGAGTTTTCCATCCCTGCCGACGTCCATCTGAGGTTGGCTGGGGAGGACGACTCCATCATACCTACAACTGATTCTATGCCATTCCCTGTAGTAGCCTTCATTGAGTGCGGAGTTCGGCTCCCACTCAATACCCTTTTTCGCGAGATACTACACTATTATAAGTTGAACCCGATGCAACTCGCCATCAATTCCTATCGAGTCATTCATGGTATCATAGCCTTAGCCAAACAAGAAAACGCTAGGATTACCTTAGCCGACATCCAATATTGCTATACCATGTGTGGCCTTAAAAAAGATACGGGCTACGTTTACTACCTTAAGCCGAGGTCCACAGAGTATAAAATCGTAGCCGACCTCCCAGACTCCAACAAGGGAGCTGGAGACGATTACTTCATTATCTCGGGGAACTGGGAGTTTGCTTCAGACGAGGACCTCCATCTCTACCCTCTTTCTCGTTCAGTTTTTGTAGAGGGCAATGGTAAGAGCCCTGTGTTTATACTAACTTGTTTTTTAAAGCCTTTAATACTTTGTTCGTTTCTGATGTCTGTTTTTTCTTGCAGCTCTTCCTCAGCCACCAAAGGGCTTCCGTCAGTATTTCTTTCCCAACAAAGACTTGAGGAAACTCTTGGATTTGCCAGTCCACAAGCGGAAGGCCTCTCTGCTTTTCAACTTCATCCCTACTTATAAGTCGGTTCTTTCCGACGTCCCAAAAAAGAAGAAGAAAGGCCTTTCTCCACCTTCTGCCACAACTCCACAAGTCGCGTCTACATCTCGGACAGACCAAGGATCAACCTCTGATCCAGCTGAGCAGTCGTCAACCTCGGCTCCATATCTGATCCCGATATCCCAGCGCCAGCGCCGGTGACGAACCGTTTTCCCTGCCGAAATGGGCCGCTAAAAAGCAGTTGCTAAGGATCTTTTGGCCAATATTCCTACCGACGTTGATGCTCAGGCTGCACAAACCCAGCCTCAACCAAAGCAGAAACAAAAAAGAATCAAGAAGGCTCAGCCCAAAGCAAAGGCGACTCAGGTTGAC
Organism: Camellia japonica; assembly: GCA_030407325.1. Lineage (NCBI taxonomy): Eukaryota > Viridiplantae > Streptophyta > Magnoliopsida > Ericales > Theaceae > Camellia > Camellia japonica. The sequence continues at coordinate 181,442,749 of JAPPVO010000031.1, forward strand.
ACTGAGGATGCTTTGCCAATTTCGAAATTGGCTTCAAGTGAGAAAACCACATCTGCTGTCGAGAAGAGGCCCGCCGAGGCCCAGCCATCCGAGTCCATCCGATCAAAGAGGTCGAGGTCATTTACTGCAACCACTTCGGGATCTTCAAAGCACGATGCCCCCTGGGCCTCCCAAATCATGACATCAATGTCGGCGTTGCCCTTAGTACCGCTCTACTGCTTCCCGGCGATCTTGACCGAAACGCCGAGTTGAGCGAGTATGAGAACTATGCTCTGATGCTTCAGCGTTCTGTTCAAGTAAGTGCCGTCGTTTTTCTTTCTTTCTTTTTATACTTTAGAAGATTTTGTAGTAACCTCTACTTTGATTTATTTTTTCGCAGGCCATCCAGCATGCCCATTCTTTCTTAGTACAATCTTTCGAGAATCGGGAGAAGCTGGCCGAGAAGAAGAGGGAGATCTCTAGTCTTCAGAAAACTAATAAAAATTTGCAATCCAAGATGAAGACTCTGGAGGATCAGGCTGAGGTTGTTATCAAAGCCAAGGACGATGCCGAAGAAAAGGTTGGTGCTGCTGAGGCGATAAACAAAGTCCTTCAAGCCCAGCAGAAAGAGGCCGAGGATAAGATGGCCAAGGCCCAAAAGGAGCTTCAAGACGCCCTCTCCACCAAAGAGGCCGAAGTCAAGGCTGCCGACGAGAAGGGCTACAACGAAGGGGTGGCCGATGTTACGGCAGACTACGTGTTATCCCAGATAGGCAACCCAAGAGGGGGGTGAATTGGGTTATTAGAAATTTCACAATATTAAAATTAACACAATATTCAGAATTTTAATAAAAAAAAAAACAGAATAATAATTATCAATATAAAAGTAAGAAAGATAGGGAGAGAAAATCAAACACTGAGATTTATAGTGGTTCGGCATGCCAGGCCTACGTCCACTCCCCAAGGAACCTCCTTGAGAATTTCTTTACTATCAATTGAATAAATACACCACCAAGCTTGTGGATTTGGCACAGGACTTACTCTTATCTATTGAGTCTCACTCAACAATAAAAGCCTTACCCTTACAAAATCTCTCACAAAAATAAGGAATAAGAATAAGTGGTACTTAAACCCACTTCTACAATAATTCTCTCACAAAGAATAGATATGAAAGTGTAAGAACAAAGGCTAGACTTAGATCTGAAAGTGAAAGAGCAGAATACAATTTGGAGCTCACAGAAAATTTTCTCTTCAAGTTCTTAATTTTTCTCCACACACAACACTTCTATTTATACACAAAAATATACCCGTTGGACGCTCCTTGCTGACGTCATGGATGACATCTATTTGTTTCGACTTTTCATCATGAGGCATCCTTTGTTTCAACTTGTCATCATGAGGCATCTTTTCTTTTTGACAAACAAAGTGGCCGAATTTGAACAAAACTCACAAACATGTGGGTTTTGACTAATATATATAGTATAAATATATATATATATATATATAATCCTACAAAGTCCACATTATAAAGATGTAACTTTAACATTCAAATACAAACTTCAACATGTGAATAAAAATTCAATATGTTGCAATTTTGCAACCATTTCTTTGTGTATTATATCATGTATGATTTTTTTCACATGCTAGTAATTAATGTTTCCACACACTAATATATATGATTGCTTCCGTGATGTATGCTATTATATGCATTTATATGTTCTGATCAAATATTTGCATACACAGAAAAATCTCTTTAAATAATATTTATGATGGATCTGAAAATATATGCCCCCTTTAAAATATTGTATATGTTGTAGAGATTTTAAACTAAATATATTCTTCCACTCCATATTAATTTTGTCAAAACAAGACAAACCATCAATATTAAATTTGTCAAAATAATACAACCAATTAATCATTTTTGTCAAAATAATATAATTAATCAATTTTTTTAATTTGGTCAAAAAGTGAATAGTGATCAGCCTCAATTTTCAAAAAGTAAATAGTAAAGTTTTCAAAAATATTTTTATTTAACTAATATTTAACAAATATATATATATATATATATATTTTTAAAAAGATAATATTTTGGGTCAAATACATATGTATATTAAAAAAATCCAGATTGTTACAAATAATATTTTAGACATCATCAAAATTAAATAATATGATTAACACTACGAAAAGCAGGTGAAGCAGGCATGCAACAAGGGTTTCACCCTTGATTGGATGACCTTGCTGAAAAGGCTTGATGTCCTCGAGGACTCCCTCCTCAGGAATGCCGATGTCCTTCTTCTGCCATTCCTCCCAACTCCAAGCCAATCCGTCGACGACGACTCTGAGTTCGAGGAGGAGGTTTTGGTGTGGAAGTCAAAAGACGTTGCTGGGGCCAAGTCTCCTCCTCAAAATGAGCAAGTCCTAGACTTGACTCAAGATGAGGAGGTTGAGGAGGTTCCCAAGGAAGCTACCCCTGAGCAGGCATCATTGGACGTATCTCTCGCCGACAAGAGCCTCGATCAGACCGTTCAAGAGATTGATGCTGAGCTTGCGGCCGAGAAGGTGGCTGAGATGTCCTCCCAGCAATCTTCCGAGATCCAGACCCAGCCTGCTAATGATGCTGAGGAATCTTAGTTTTGATGTTTTTTTCCTTTGTCTTTTGTACTTTGCTTTTCTCCTTGAAGTAATGTAAACTCTTTTCATCGCCGATGTGCCTTTAATTCAACTCTTTTGTTTTGAATGCTTGCATGTTTGCCTTGTATGTTTTCATACTTAGAATATTTTGTATATCTTTAATATATACTTCAACCCTTGTGCAATCTTCTCGGGGTGACATACCTCGGTGATACAAACTTGGTTTAACTTTAATTTGTAAACTTTTCTCAAGTTTCAACAAGTGTTAAACATCATCTTGGTCTAACTTTAACTTGTAAACTTTTCTCAAGTTTCAACAAGTGTTAAACATCATCTCGGTTTAACTTTAACTTGTAAACTTTTCTCAAGTTTCAACAAGTGTTAAACATCATATCGGTTTAACTTTAACTTATAAACTTTTCTCAAGTTTCAACAAGTGTTAAACGTCATATCGGTTTAACTTTAACTTGTAAACTTTTCTCAAGTTTTAACAAGTGTTAAACATTATCTCGGTTTAACTTCAACTTGTAAACTTTTCTTAAGTTTCAACAAGTGTTAAACATCATATCGGTTTAACTTTAACTTGTAAACTTTTCTCAAGTTTCAACAAGTGTTAAACATTATCTCGGTTTAACTTCAACTTGTAAACTTTTCTCAAGTTTCAACAAGTGTTAAATATCATATCAGTTTAACTTTAACTTGTAAACTTTTCTCAAGTTTCAACAAGTGTTAAACGTTATCTCGGTTTAACTTCAACTTGTAAACTTTTCTCAAGTTTCAACAAGCGTTAAACATCATATCGGTTTAACTTTAACTTGTAAACTTTTCTCAAGTTTCAACAAGTGTTAAACATTATCTCGGTTTAACTTCAACTTGTAAACTTTTCTCAAGTTTCAACAAGTGTTAAACATTAGTTCTCTTCTCTCTGCCCCCTGATGTGAACCTAAGTTCCACTTGGGTTCTCATTATACATGCCTCCCAGAAACAACGTTATGTATCTTTATCAGTCACAAATGTATAAACATATATAAACAAGCGAAAACTTTATTTATTTACTTCGGCAAAAATGACACAAAATTCTAATGATAGAAAAATTTCAAATTGCAAGTGTTCCAAGGCCTTGGCAACTCTTTGCCTTCATTATCTTCAAGCCGATATGCCCCATTGCCCAATACCGAGATGATTCTGTAGGGTCCTTCCCAATTTGGGCCAAGCTTCCTCTCTCTGGGATCCTTCTTGTTGCCGACGACTTTCCTCAAAACGAGGTCGCCGATTTGAAACTCTCTTGGGTTGACCCTTTTATTATAAGCTCTGGCAAGCTGCTGTTGATATGCTGCCAGCTGAATTGCAGCTCTCTCCCTTCTTTCTTCTAAAAGATCCAGATCTCGGGCTAAGAGTATATCATTAGTCTCATTCTCTACTCCCTGGGTTCTGATCCCTGGGATGCCGACCTCCAGCGGGATGACAGCTTCTGTGCCATAAGCTATGGCAAAGGGGGATTCCCCTGTTGATCTTCTCGGCGTAGTCTGATATGCCCAGAGTACGCTTGGCAGTTCATCCACCCATTTTCCTTTTGCTGCTTGCAGCCTCTTCTTTATCCCATCCAAGATAACTTTGTTGGATGCTTCTGCTTGTCCATTGCTTTGAAGAAAGCTTGAGGTTGAAAATAATTCTTGATCTTGAATTTTGCACAGAAGCTTTTGATTAGCTTGCTGTCAAATTGTGTTCCATTGTCGGCAACTATTGCTCTTGGAATCCCAAATCTGGTGATGATATTTCTCCATATGAAGTTCTTCACGTCCACATCTCGGATCTTAGCTAGGGGCTCACCTTCTATCCACTTGGTGAAGTAATCCGTTGCTACCTGCAGGTACTTCCTTTGTCCAGTTGCTTGGGGCAGTTGTCCAACGAGATCCATGCCCCATTGGGCAAACGGCCAAGGGCTGGATACTGGGTTCGGGTCTGCTGCTGGTTGGTGTATTAGAGGTGCAAACCTTTGACATTTTTCGCACTTCTTGACATAGGCCTCTGCATATTTCTGCATGTAGGGCCACCAATACCCCTGGGTAATGGCCCTATGGGTAAGTGATCTGCCCCCAGCGTGGCTTCCACAAATTCCTTCGTGAATTTCATATAAAAAATCTTCAACTTGTGAAGGATGTACGCACCTCAAAAGGGGGCCAGTGAAGGATCTTCTGTAGAGATGTCCTTCTGCTGTCAGACTGAATCTTGCCGACTTCAATCTGATCTTGTGTGCCTCCTTGTGGTCATCTGGCAGCTTTCCTTCTCTTAGGAATACTATAATTGCATCCATCCAGCTTGGTCCCATATCCACACACATTGCTTCGTGCTCTGTGATCGGTGGTTCAATGCTCGGGCCTGACAGGTATTCGACCATTATTGTCCTCGTTTTTCCAGGTTGTATTGCACTAGGCAGATTGGCCAGTGCATCGGCGTGACTATTATCATCTCGGTTAACCTGATGTAGTCGGCAATTCTGAAACAAGGCTACTAACCTGTTGACTTCCTTCGCATAGGCTGACATCCTTTCATTTTGGGCTGTAAACTCGCCCGTTGTCTGGTTGACTATGAGCTGGGAGTCACAGAAGACTATCACTTCATCTGCTTCTACTGCTACTGCCAGCTTTAGTCCTGCAATCAATGCTTCATACTCTGCTTCATTGTTTGAGCCCTTGAACCCCAAACGAATCGACTGTTCTAGTATCTGCCCATCGGGAGATTCCAGTACTACTCCTGCCCCCGTTCCTTGTCGGTTTGAGCTCCCATTGACAAACAGTTGAAAGGAGTCGCCAATGTAAATGCTGCATGGTCTGAGTTTTTCCTTCTTCCTTTGTTCTGCTGCATTTGGCTGGGCTTCTCCCTGCTTGCTTGGGCATCGTTCACCTCGGCTCAACGGAGCCCGATGTGCAATGGATTCTGGTGTGAACTCTGCCACGAAGTCGGCCAAAACTTGGCCTTTGATTGTTATTCTGGGTCTGTACTCCAGGTCATACTGGCCCAAGGTGACTGCCCATTTGGCTATTCTTCCTGTCAAGTCTCCTTGTTATAGTAAGGACTTCAAGGGGTGTTCAGTTAGCGCCACAATTTTATGGGCCTGGAAGTAATGGTTCAGCTTCTTTGAAGCCATTACTAAGGCCAGTGCCAATTTCTCTAAGGGTAGATACCTTGTTTCTGCATCGGCCAGGGTTTTGCTTACATAGTAAACAACCCTTTGTTCCCCTTTTTCTTCTCGGACTACCACTGTGCTTATCGCATGTTCTGAAACTGCTGAGTATAAAACAGCTCCTCTCCAGGTTCTAGATTTGAAAGAACTGGGGCTGTGGTCAGATACTTCTTTAGGTCGGCTAAGGCGACTTCGCATTCTTCGGTCCACAGGAAGTCTGTGGCTTTCTTTACTATGTTAAAGAAAGGTCGGCACTTGTCTGAGCTTCTGCTGATAAACCGATTCAGGGCTGCGGCCCTTCCGATTAGCATTTGTACCTGTTTTGCCGATGTCGGGCTCTTCAATTCCAGGATGGCCTTGATCTGATCTGGGCTGGTCTCAATGCCCCTTCTTGTCACCAAGTATCCCAAGAACTTACCGGATCCAACTCCAAATGCGCATTTAGATGCATTGAGTCGGAGCCGATATGATTTAAGGATTTCAAAGACTGCTTTGAGGTCGGCCAGATGACCTTCAGGTTCCTTGGTCTTCACGACCATATCGTCGATGTAAACTTCCACCATTCGGCCAATCAGGTGTCGGAACATCTTGGTTACCAACCTTTGGTAAGTTGCTTCTGCTTTTTTCAACCCAAAATGCATCACTTTGTAGTAGTACAACCCTTTTGGGGTGATAAACGCAGTCTTTTCTTCATCCTCGGGGTACATGGCTATCTGGTGATACCCCCTATAGGCATCCAGGAAGCTCATCCTTCCATGCCCTGAAGTGACATCCACTAGCTGGTCAATCTTGGGTAGAGGGAAGCTGTCTTTGGGACAGGCCTCGTTTAAGCTGGTAAAGTCTACGCAGACCCTCCATTTACCATTCTTCTTCTTCACTACTACTGTGTTTGATAGCCATGTCGGGTAATTTACCTCACGAATGGCCCTAGCTTCCAGTAGTCTATCTACTTCCTCCTCCACTGCTTCGACGTGTATCAACGTCGGTTTTCTTGCTCGTTGGATTACAGATTTAGCCGACCTGTCAACATTCAGCTTATGGCAAGTGACCTCGGGGTCAATGCTAGGCATTTCGTAGGGCGTCCACGTGAACACCTCAATATTTGCTCTAAAAAAAGCTTCTAACTCTTTTTCCTCTTTTTCGGCTAAGCCCGAGCTGAGAAGAAAGAAGCGTTCTTCATCTCTCTCCTGGAGGAGGATTTTCTTCAGTGCTTCTTCACTCTTCTCGGCTGGCTCATTGCCGACATCCTCTAGGACCTCCACGTCCTCGTTTTCGATCTCTGCCTTCTCTGGTTCTTGAATGCTGCAGGTGGATTTCATTGCTGCCATGGAGCAATTCTTTGCTTGTAGCTAATCTCCTTTGACCTCCTTAATCCCATGCTCTATTGGGAACCGCAATAGTTGATGCAATGTTGAGGGAATAGCCCCCATTGCATGCAACCATGGCCTTCCCAAAATGATGTTGTAAGGGGAGGGTGTGTTGATTACGGTGAACTCTGTTGTTATCTTCCTGGTACCTGCTTGCACCTCCAAGCTGGTTGTTCCCAGTGGCCATGTTGGCGTTCCATTGAACCCGACCATTGGGCTATTGGATTGCTCCATATCGTCTGGGTGAAGACCGAGCTCCTTGTAGCATCGGACGTACATGATGTCACAGGAGCTGCCTTGGTCAATCAGGATGCGCTTTACTTGGCATTCCCTAACCTGGAGGGATACTACTAAGGCATCATTATGTGGATGCTGCACCATCTCAAGATCGGCTTCAGAAAAGGACACTACTGGTCCTTGGCCCTCCTCTGCCCGATGTCTCTTCTCCCCAACTTGGTAGACATGTTGCAAGTGCTTTACCTTCTGGGTCTCCCCCCTAATCTCGTTCTCGTTGACCTTTGAGTGAATAACATTAATTACCCGAGGTCCTCCTACCTGAGGTTGCTGTGCTGGGAGAGGCGGAGCTGCTGGTGCCTGAGGCAGTCTTGCCTGCTCTTCTCTTGTCCTGGCTTCATCGATGAGGTCTCTTAGATGGCCTTGCCTCACCAGGTCTTCTAAGTGTGCTTTCAGGGCTCTGCAGCCCTGAGTTATATGCCCGTTTTCATTGTGGTAAGCACAATGCCTGCCAAGGTTTCTTCCCATAAATTCTCCTGGTGCCCTTGTTGGTATTCTGAAATAGGGTTGATTCCGAATTTGATCCAGGACTTTATGAATTGGGATTCGGAACACAGTTGTCACTACCTGTGTAGCCCTCAGTTCTGTCTCTTGCTTGCTCGACCCATTGTTACCTCGGCCTCGCTTCGGCGAGCCGTTTCCTTTCTCTTGCTTTGTCTCCTTAGTCCCCGATGTATCTTCCTCGGCTTTGGTGTATTTTTCAATTCTGGCCATGAACTCTTCCATGCTTTTTGGCAGTGTCTTTGCCAAAGACTTTCGTAGCGGGCAGTTGTCTTTTAGGCTGTTCTTGAAAGATACGACCGCCACCTTTTGGTTACACTTTGGTATTCGGTTGAACACCTCATAGTATCTTTTTGCATAGGCCCTAAGGCCTTCATCCTTACTGATCTTCAGAGCCATCAATGCGTCTACCCTCAATGGCTGCAGCTTTTTGTCACGAACCTGACCACAAACATCTCGGCCAGGCCTTCCCAAGTCTTCACGCTTCCCTTTGGTAGTTTGTGGAACCAATTTGATGCAATCTCCCCAAAGGATGAGGGGAATACTTTGCAGAGCAACAGCTCGTTCCTACTATATAATGCCATTGAGTTCAAGTATAATCCAACGTGGAAGTTGGGGTCTGACTTACCATCGTATATTTGAAACCGCGGCATACTGAATCTCTTCGGCGCCTCAAACTTGTCCAATTCCACCGAGAATGGTATCCTCGGCTTATCTGGGGAATTTACCTCGGCATCGGCATTCTGTTGCTTCCTCTTGAGGTAATCTCTTAAGTCCTCCTTTGTCCGCCTAGGAGATCGGCTATCTCCTGCTTTTAATCTTTTTGGTGCACTACTTTCAGCCTCGTGGTGAGTCCTCTTCGATCTTTCTCCATTAGTTGTGTCGAAGCATAGTGCCTGCCCTTGAACATGCCGATGTTCTTTGGGGTCTGCCTCCTTTGTGTGAAGCGTCCTCCGCAATTCTTTCCTTCTTGACTCTCCCCGTCCGACTTTTCTGGAAGGTCGGTGAGAATGTCTTTCGCTCCTAGTGTGCTGAGGGGCTATTGGGATAGTTTTCTGTCCTCCCTTCTGGGTATTGGCCGCTGGAATCGGCGTGTCATATAGCGGGAATGGTGGCTGCATGACATTGTTTTGCATTATGAAGTTGACGACCGATTGCAGGTCCACCAACTTGTTCGCCATCTCTTTAACCTCTTCGTCCCTCCGCAGGCATCTATCCTTCTATACCTGGAGGTCATCCTCTTTGTAGTACCCACTTCGATCTAACTTCTTTGGTGCGTTGCCATCCTGGCCGACATCTTTGTTGCTGTGATTCTGGTCACGAGTTTCTGTGTTGCGGTTGTCTCCTTCGACGTCAAGGTCGACAGGTCTGCCACTCTCAACAGGAGCGTCGTCCCCAATCTTTTCCTTCTGTCCGTTGCTGGCCATCTATTCTCCTTTCTTTTCCACAGACGGCGCCAAATTGTGGGTGTTGATTTCCGACCACACTACCAACTCAGTAATCAGTTGGAGAGTACTGGCAGAATAGATGACACCTGGCTGACCTGCAACAGAAAGAAGAGATTCCGGCGGTGGTTCGTCCACCTGGGGGCACTCCGACGATCAAATTAGTATATCTCTCAAAGATAATCAATGGTGCTAAATTCACTATTCAGAATATAAATCGCCTACCTTAGACCCATTGGGGGTGCCTTTCTTTTATAGTTAACTCAATCCTTATCCCAACAGAAACCTAGCTTCAATGGACTTTGGCTCAGTGCTTATCCAGGACTCTTCAATAGATAGAGACAAACTCCCTAAGAGCTTTATCTTTATTTAGGCTGAGTCCCCTCATAATCTAGGACTCTTGTGCCTTATCCGCTTATCTCGGATTCCGATATCTTCGGAGATAACCTCGGCCTTACCGAGATCACCTCGGCGGCACATCCAAGATACGTGGCACCTCGGTTGACACATCGGCGTCACCTTGGCCACGCATTGGTATTCAGAAAATATATCCCCACACTACGAGAGACGAGTCGTATCACTACCTTAGTTTAGAGTGAACGATTCGTACTACTTGAGATGGTTCGTGCTCATACATTGAACGTGATGATTTTCTTGTTAAATGCTTTGAACTTGTAGTTATGAAGCATTATTCCGTTCGAACCATAACATAATTGTTTTCAATTTGAAAACCCTATTTACGTGACTAGTAGTGGACTCTTCGCCCTAGGTTTTTTCCCAATTCAGTAAATCCATTTTTAGTTATAATTGATAAGTTAATTATTTAGTTTAATTTACTCGTTATTAAATTAGGTTATGATCAATCATTCTTTTCATCAAAATTAATTTAGGAATTTATCAATTAAATTAGTTTAATTTCACAATTGTCCCCGTGGATCGATACCTGGACTTGCCATTATTCCAAAAGAATTTGGTGCAATTTAGTGTTTAATTTTGGTGTGTTCAAGGACCCATCAGTCAGACCGTGGTCCAGAAAATTAAGCCCAAGCCCAAAGGGTATTTAGGCCTCGAGCGGGCTGGGTCGGGCTTGGATAGGATTTGAACATTTTTTTTTAAAAAAAAAAATTCTATTTTTTTCCACAAAAAATGACATCGGGCCTCGAGTAAGCCAGGCCTCGGGCCAAACTTTGAGTGGGCCTTGAACAAGCCGGCCCGGACTTCAAAATGATGGCTCAAACCTAGGATCCCGGGCTAAGCTCAGGCCCAAGCCTAATCAGGCCAGACCTACTTCGGACCACGAGCCATTTTTACACTTCTACATTTTTTTGCACGTACCATTTCCATCAACAGCTAGTAAATAGCAAACTTTGCAACATAGATTCATGTTGTCATATGTAACCGACACTTTGATCACAACCAAAAACAAGAGGGGCTAGAAAGCCAGATGAGTTTGTGCTTGAATGAAACTGAATTACACATGGCCAGGAATGGATCGAGGGGGGGGGCTGGCAAGGGCGACCGCCCCCCCAAAGTTTTGAAAAAACTCCCTAGATATATAGTATTAAAATTATAAATATTTTAAAATTATATAGGTTCGCCACCTCAAAGTTTTTGTCGCCACCCCCTAAATTTTCTATTTTAAAATTAAAAAATATAATTATTTTTTTTTGGATAAATACTAAAAAAAAAAATAATAATTTATTTTTTAAGTATGATTACTTTTTATTTTAAATTTAATAATGTTAAAATAACTGAGAATTTATTTATTAATATGTTAAAGTCTTTTTTATCTGATTAGGGCCTAAATTTTTTAGTTGTTTGGTTATAACTAAATAAAATAAAAAATAAATAAATAAAACTCACGTGCCCCACACTTGAGTTGAAAAGATTCCCAAATTCTCATTAACCTAATTCTCTAAGCCCCTTCTCCACACTCTCTCTCTCTCTCTCTCTCTCTCTCGGTTTTGGGATTATCATTGAATTGAAGCAGCACTAGAGGTTTCTTTACAAGCCTTCTTGGATTCTACCTTCCCTTCAAAACACTATTTTGGATATGCAATTCAATCCTATATACATTTATAACTACTCTACAATTTCTACATATCTATACATAGAGATTTGAATGTAGTAGAATTAATTGTAGATTGCTTATGGGGGTCCCAATCTTTATTCATATAATTAATATCAATGGTACATATCTTTTTTGTAGATTATATATAATTAGAATTTTAATGGTACATATCTTTTTTATAGAAAATTCTACATATGTAATATTACTGCATATATAATTAATTCGTATTGAGTTCAAAAAGCATCAATTTTGAATTATAATAGACTTGTTGTCTCCGAAAGAAATCTTCTCTTGCTTTGGTTGCAAAACCAAACATTTACTGTAGGCTTAAATAATAATAATAATAATAATAATAATAATAATAAATATCTTTAATTTCTCAGTGATGAATAGGCTTAAATATTTTTAATTTCATTGCAATTCACTTCAATTTGGATGCTATTCACCTCGTTAGGGTTAGAAATTCTATTACTCTGAATATTCTTATTGTTTACCCATTGAAAATGACATGTCCTTTGTTTGTTAGATTAAATTATATTGTTAGTGTGCTTTTTACCTAGTGAGTAACAAAAATTGTTTAATAAATTTCAGGTTCTTAAATAAAATTGAGTTGAATGTTAGGTGAATTATGGTGAACAAAAAAATTGATTCTTTATTTAAGAAAAGCGGCTCTCAAGATATAGAAGTTAATGCAACTACAAAACCTTCCACTGATAATGTTGAAGCTTCAATTCCTGAACAACGTCCTTGTAAAGTGCCTAGAATAGAATCCAAAGAAGTTGATACATCTTCTTTGGTAAGGGATCCAGGACTACGACCATAAATTTGGGATTATTTGATATCTCAACGTGATGAGATTCGATGAGCTTACATCAAATTTGGACCATACCAACCTGACAACCATCCTTTTGAAGAGAAGAATCGGCGTCATTTTCTAGCTTCTTGGTACAAGTTATTTCCAGATTGGCTAGAATATTCTCCAACCAAACATTGTGCTTTTTGTCTTCCTTGCTATCTTTTTACAAAATCGAATGGACGCACTACTTCTAGCGCTTTCATTTCTGATGGATTTTCTTCATGGAAGAAAGTCAATAGTGGAAAGAATTATGCGTTCTTAACTTATATGGGAAAGGGTCCTAATTCGTCGCACAGAATTGCCGTTAAATCTTGCCATGATTTAACAAATCAAGCGCAACACATTGAGAAGATAGTTGAGAAACAAACTTCTCAACAAGTTGCAAAAAACCGTTTGTGGTTGAAGACTACAATAGATGCTGTCAAATGGCTTACATTTTAAGCTTGTGCATTTAGAGGTCGTGATGAAGGTCATGATTCTAATAATCGTGAGAATGTTATTGAATTGATAAAGCTCTTGGCATCTTATAATGCGGATGTGGCAGATGTTGTGTTACACAAAGCTCCTCAAAATGCTTCATACTACTCGCATCAAATTCAAAAAGAGATTCTTAGTATTTTCTTTGACAAAATACAAAGATTCATTCATGAGGAGATTGATGAAGCAAAATTTTGCGTTATAGTGGATGAAGCTCGAGATGAATCAAAGAGGGAGCAAATGGCCATTGTTCTAAGATTTGTTGATAAAGATGGTTTTATAAAGGAGCGTTTTTTTGACATGGTTCATGTATCGGATACAACATTAGCAACTTTGAAAGAAGAAATATGTATTGTCCTATCTCGTCATAATCTCAGTGTACAAAATATTCGTGGTCAAGGATATGATGGTGCTAATAATATGCATGGAGAGTGGACTGGGTTGCAGGCCTTATTTCTTCATGATTGTCATTTTGCGTATTATGTTAATTGCTTTGCTCATTGACTCCAATTAGCATTGGTAGCGACAACAAGAGAGGTTATACCCGTTGCCCAATTTTTTTCTTATCTAGCTCTCATAGTTAATCTATGTGGCTCTTCTTGTAAAAGGCATAACTAGTTGAAAGTTGCTCAAGCTGAAGAAATTGCAGCAAAACTTGCCATTGATGAAGTTGAAACTGGTAAAGGCAAAAATCAAGTTGGGACATTGAAACTGGCAGGAGATACTCGATGGGGTTCTCATTTGGGATCTATTTCCAGTTTGATAAATATGTTTGGTGCAACTTGTTCAGTCTTAAGTAATGTCATCAATGATGGAGCCACCTCTACTCAACGTGCAGATGCAGATGGAGTTTATGATAAGATTACATCTTTTGAGTTTGCGTTTATCTTACATCTTATGAGAGATATTATGGGGATTACTAATGATCTTTGCCAAACTTTGCAACGTAAATCCCAAGATATATTGAATGCAATGCATCTAGTGTCAACTATAAAAGCACTTGTTCAAAAATATAGAGAAGATGGATGGATTTCTTTGTTGGAGAATGTTCAACTATTTTGTGGAAAATATGACATAGATATTCCTGATATGAGTGCTCGTTACACATCTGGTAGAGGTCGTGCTTGTCACCAAAGAGATCACATTACTATTGAGCATCATTTTCGGGTTGATACTTTTACAATTATATGTGATTCTCAATTACAAGAATTGAACAACAGATTCAAAGAAGATGTGATAGAGTTGCTTATTCTCAGCTCTGCTTTAGATCTTAGGGATGATTATAGTTCGTTCAAAATTGCAGATATATGCAAGCTTGTAAATCAATTTTATCCTAATGACTTTATAGAGTAAAAAAAAATTCATTTGAAATTTCAATTGCAAAATTACGAGATTGACATCCTTAAACATCCTGAGTTTCAACAGTTGTTGACAATTTCTGAATTGTGCCAAATGTTGGCAACAAGAAGGAAGTCGACAATTTATCCTCTTGTCGATAGATTGATTCGTCTTGTTCTAACTTTACCAGTTTCTACGGCGACAGCAGAACGTGCATTTTCAACCATGAAAATTGTAAAGACTAGATTGCGCAACAGGATGGAGGATAATTTTCTTTCAAGTTACTTGTTAACATATGTTGAGAAAGACATTGCTCGAGATTTTGATGTAGATTCCATCATATATGCTTTTTATGTTATGAAAGAACGTCGAGCATAATTTTAGATGCCTAAGTAGATATGTAAAGCAAATAGTTGTTTTTTAAAAGTTATTATGGATTTACTAGAACATATCCAATTATATTTTGATAATATTTTGCAATTATATACGATGAATGGAAACATATAATTATATATTTTTGTGATATTTGGATAGAAAATAATATTGTATATCACATGCTCATGACAAATTTTTTGATTGCATATCCACTTGCCCCCCGATATTAGAATCCTGCGTCCGTCCCTGCACATGGCAATGCTCATATATATATCATCTAAAGAAGCCAATCTAGTAATCACATTCAGACACATCTACAGATATTGGAGACACTACACATTGAAATTTCTCATCAAATGCATTGTCAAAACTTTATTCCATTCACCATTGTCATGATTATCATTCATCACACAAGAAAGCTACGCTTTGCACATTTGTACTCAACATAAACACTGCAAATGGCACCTAACTAAGTTCCCCAAAAAAAAGAAAAGAAAAGCAACATAAAGAGAATAATTTATACTAGTTCCCTGTAAAATCAGCATCTGCAACAACTAAAACTTACATGAATAATGGTGGGAGTTCCAGGACCTACAAAGGAAGGACCTATCCAAGAATTTCATTCCCTCTGTTATGTGAAAGACCCAAATTACCATAAACAAATGACACATTACAAGACCTTCAAACTCAGAAAATGATGACTCAAAATCTAATTATATGTACACAAGAAAGCTAATTAGCAGAGTATCCATCTACCAAACTCAACACACGTCACAGAACAGGTTAACTAACCTCCAGGTATAACATTACAAGGCAGGGAACTGCACCTTTGACTTTATGTGAACCACAGCGAGGACACATTCGAACCTCTTCAAACCTTCTGGAAAAGAGAAATGTTGTTGAGCACTGTCTTGGACCAGAACCCCGAATTTTATATTTAACATGTCACGTTTGTTTCCCTCTGAATTATGGCATTTTATTGCTACCATCTGAAATTGCAACAGACACCATCAAAACCACGTATATAAGCGCATTCCAACACTTGTAATGAATGGAAAGTATTTTTAGAGACACAAGCATGGCTATCAAGATCATATCAGCCCCTCGATATGCAAAAGGCGCACGTTAAATATTTCTTTCGCCATCCATTGCATCAGATGCGACTTCTGAATCCACACGTCCTTCAGTTTCCATCTCAATTGCACTAGGATGATTCTGATCAGATTCAAGCTGAACAGTACTGCCATTGGATCCATCAAAAGTCGCATTCTCTGCAGAGGTTTCACCTGAAGAATTGAGAACAGGTTCAACAGAAGCAATTGCAACATTTACCTCATGAGCCTCTTTATCCACATCGTCCTCTGCACTAGGAAGAATATTTCTTCCAACTAGAACAACTTCTTCATCAGACACAACTTCTGAAGCTGCATGTGAGTTGCTTTCCACCTCAAGGGCACTCTGCTTGTTCAAATCACAATCGAGTTGCATGGCACTCTCATCAGAACCATTAAGCATAGAAACAGCAGCATGATCCTGATCTTCATTAATGTCTTTATTCTGGGCAGAAATTTCACCAAAACAATCAAGACCAGGTTCAACATTAGCAACTTTGCCATTAACTTCATGAGTACTCACTGCAGAAGACTCGATATTATTGACTTGTAAAGCCACATTTAATTTGCTTTCAATTCCAAGTGTATCCAGCTGATTCAAATCAGATGCAATACACTCATCAGTACCATGACGAGAAGATACAGGAACCGGATCATGGTTTTCATTGATTTTTTCTGTAGTATTCTGTGCAGAAATTTCATCCAAAGAATCCAGACTGGGCCAGGCACAAGAAACTTTCACCTTTGCATGATGAGCATCGTGCTTATAACCCTCGGCATTAGACTCGATATTACCTTCAGCAGGTTGAGGACTCAATTCAGAGTTGGATTGCTTCGTATCCTCATCAGTTCCATTAATAGCACAAGCAGAAAGAGGATTTTGATCTCCCTTGATTTCCTCAGCAGTATTAATAACCGAACTTTCACCAAATAAATCAAGAACGGGTTCAATTACAGCAACTTCGACATTTGCTTCTTGAACAGTATTGACAGCCCCTTCCTCCGAAGAATTACCTTTAACAGAAGGATCTAATACAGGATTTTCCTCATCACTGGACTCTTTTACTGACTGAGACTCACTCAAGACATTGAGTTTAGGTTCAGAAGGAACATCCAAAGAACTATCCAACCGTACACTGTCATCTAAGGGAAGAGCTGGGGCTTGCAAACCAGAATCTACAGCAGCAGCTTTGTCATCTGTCTCATCAGCATTGTGCAAACCAGCAGGATTTTCCTCATCAGTTGACTCTTTTACTGACTGAGACTCACTCAAGACATCAAGTTTAGGTTCACAAGGAACATTCAAAGAACTATCCAACAGTGCATTGTTGTTTGAGGGAACAGCTGGGGCTTGCAAACTAGAATCTACAGCGGCAGCTTTGTCATCTGTCTTGTCAGCATTGTGCAAACCGTCATCGTCACGAATGTTGAGATCATGCCCAACAGAGGAATCCACATCATCTTTTTTTGTTAAATCAGGTGTAGGATGATGATCCTCTTTGATTGGAAGAGGCTTTGCATCTAAAGCAAAGAATGTATAAGAAATAAAAAATTTAAAAATAATAATGTTATAAATGGACTTCAAGGCAGGGACAAACAATTGCAATCAACAGAAACCTGAGTTAGCAGTAACTTTTCCCTCGGTGGTTTTTAGTTCCCCTAACAGCTTCTGTAACATATCCGTACCAGGAAACACCAACATATTCACAGACCGCATCTCTTGCTTTTGTGACTCCTCAAGTGGATAGAAGCCAAAAACTACAGTCCATGTATGCATGTGCTCAGCAATGGCGGGAATAATCAATTTCTCAACTTTTAGAGAGCTGAGGGCCTGAGAATAGTAATATCACAACGTAAAATCTTTGGCATAAAATGATTAAAAATTAAGATACAATCTGCAGTGAAGCTGGTCAGTGAAGTTATAGATGCTCTGACAATGAAATTTTAGTAACTCAATGAAAATATAATACAAAAATATTTGTACAATGTGTCAGGCGAAAATTCAAGCATAACCAATAAGAAAACTTTTACACAACATTACCGATTCAATGGCGCAAAAAAGCCGACGGCACATCCCTTGGCGCCTATATATATGGCGTGTCCCAATGAATGGCATCTCTGCTAGTTGGGTCCCATGGATCCTGATCAGAAAATAAACAATAATTATTAAAATCATTTGCAATGAAAATCAACAGATTTTAGTGAGCAACGACAAACAAAGCATAAGTAGCAAGATCTAACTTGAGAGGATCTGATCTATGGAAATTGAATAACAAATAAAATGATCTAGCTCAATAGTTCAACCAAGCTTAGAAAGGAAAAGAGAAAAAAAATACAACATCCTTTTATGGTAAATGACAAAGATATGTTCAAATGCAGCATTCTTGAGTGTGAAAAACCACGAACGAGATTAAAAATACAACATAGTTCCGAAAAATGAGCTCTCCATTTGCAAGTTCTAAAAAACTTTGTTTGGATCATTATTTTCATTTTTTTCCTCTCAAAACTATGGTCTACTTCACAAAATAAAAAATTGAAATTCTCCATGCAAAAGAACAGGCCACTAATTTGGAGAATCATAAACTGACTTTGAAAACACACACACACGCACAAACCAAACAACTTCCAATATAGCAAGAACATAAGCTGCTTGTGGGTTAAACTACAGCAATCATCCAATGCCAGGCTGGCTAAAGGTAGCTAACCAAATATTGATGTCTGCTTACCAAACCATTGAACACGTCTTTTCTCTCAATATGTACAATTAATCTGCGCTATGAAGGCATGAACTTGTGACATGCTAAGATGTGGGAGAAACGTGGATGGTAAAGCAAAAATATCCTCTTCTAGAGATATGACTGCCTCTTCAGATCCAAAAGAGGGGACCCCTCATCATTTTTGCTAATATGTTTAAATCATCAGTTTAGTTTTTCCCAGAGGAAGAAATACAGTATGTGCTATTTTTACGTCCACAGAAAACTGCATGAAATGATTAACTGCATATGCAACACATAGATGACATGAAGCTGCAAGGCAATATACCTGATGGATGCAGCAGCAATGATTTCATCACCCCTCTCCAAAATGACAGTATAGAAGCCAGTATAGTTCAGCCGACTGAAGTTTGATCTACAGAGGAAATAAGCAAATCATGGAGTAATTAGTCACAGATAAAACACACACAAATAATGTATGGCAGTTTAAAATGGAAAAAATAAAAATATAGTGACTACTGTAAGGTGATATAGTTAACTACCTACATAAGCTCAAGAAAGTATTCAAGATCAATATTGGAAGCCAAACAAGCACATGGAAGATACTGTTCACAAAATTGCAGGTGTAGAAGTCACAAAACAGGATAAAAATAAGACACAAAATATGATAGCATTTACAAACTAAAATAACTAAACTAGTCCCAAAAAAAACATAAAAGACAGGGAAAAACTAACATTAACATAGATACATAATCACAATACATCCTCAGAACAGCTGTTCAACTAACTGAACACAATCTCCTGGATAATAATAATAATTCGTACACACGTGCCTGTACAAAAGCAACAAAGAAAAAGAAAAACAAACATTTTTCAACTCACACAAGCATCGTTTTAACATGCACAAAATACAAAGTACATTAATAACTAATGCATGCCTCAGATGACTGCTTCAATTAAAGAAACTTGCTTAGCAAAGTGTAACATAGAATACCAAAAGCAAAGTCGCATGAAAGAAGATTAGAGGCATTTGTGTACAAAACTTCAATTCCAACCCAGTATAGTTGACAACTGCTTACCCACAATTATAGACAACATTATGGATCAAATTGACCCCACTCCTCCTGTCAATAATAGGCAAAAAGCACTCATCCATAACAGAGAGTGCGACAGCTAGCTTAGAATTGCATTCCACCCTCTGTGAATACCCACGGTGTGATGCATCTGTGTCCAGATCGGTTCGATGAATTAGAGACCATGAGAATCCCGCTTCCAATTCATGTTTGACCCCAAGAAGCTTCTGTAAGTGGTCAAAGAGCTGCAAAAGTAGAATGATTCAGATTCAACTAATTTCCTTCTGACATGAGATACAACACTGGCATCATAGGAGTAGAAAAAAACACCACCAAAAGTAACAAACAGACTAGTTATCAAAGAGAACCATGCAACAAAATTGAAACTAAATCAAATAGCAAGTAGACACTGATTTTCAAATTGATTAAAAACCTAAGGTGAATTCTAACAGTACAACTTGTCTATTAATTGTCTTTTGCCATTTTTATAGCAATCTCATGTGAACAAACAACGTAAGAGTTGATTAATACGAAACTTCACAGCCTTATACTTTCACAACACCACTAAAGTGTGTACATGGATTGCAAACCCCCAAACTATTTTATCTATCAAACGAGGACCAAAAAAATCACAATACCAACTTAATAACCACTTTATTCCGGGTTGGATACTACGCGTTCAAATCCTATGCAAAAAAGTGAGCAAATCATATGCATAAAAGTGAACCGTACTAAACCCAGAAGTTAACATTGAAAACTTAACTGACATGGGGGTGCCTGGCTATTTTTAAAAGACCAGGGTAAAAAGCCCCGAGGCCATAACACATGGGGGTCAAATGGATTTTGCCCAAATTTTTTTTTTCAAAAAAGTAATAACAATAATAATGCTTTATGTAACCAAAATGACATTTCATTAATCAACACAACATTGAAAACTTAACAAATTGGACAAAATAATAATACCTCTCGGCACGTCTGCCCACAAAAGGAAGTTGATGCACCATTTGTATCAGCAGGTAAAGCATCTATCTCCTGGCTGCAGGATTCATGATCTGAAACAGGCAAAAGCTCACCTTCAGGCAAATTCTAACATTTGAACAAAAAATACAAGGGGAAAGAGCGCACACACTCCAAATTACGGGGAGGTTAGATAACTACATTTTTTCTCACACAGGCTGCATGTGAGAAGCGCACTGACAGTTGTATGATTTCCCTGGGCACTAATCTCACCGGCAATCCCGCAAAATTTGCATGTACAGTTGGGGCAGTGCCAATCACCTGGGGGAAGCATCTGAAACAACGATAAAGATGTAAATAAACAAAGTCCTAATGAAGTAAAAAATCATACAAATCCAATTCTACAGGCAGATACAGAAATAAAGCACAATAGTTTAACAAGCACGACACTACCACACCAACTTTGTTGCCCACCACTTCTGTAGCAGAAATCTCAACTAAAAAACTGTAATGCCAACGTTTCCGCTAATGCTCTATTTGGTTCATTTGAATGAGAAGGAATGGAATGGTGATTCCTTATGCTTTCTTATGGAGTGATCATTTCTTTAACTTAGGAAAAAATGATTCCATTTGTAATGCATTTGTCATTATATTTTTAGTCTAACCAAACATGAGAATGAATATTTTGATGGAATGATCATTCCATTTCGATTCATTCCAATGAACCAAACACTATCTAAATGCTCCATTTGGATAACTCACACAAGACAGTAGCCATTCAAAATCAACTGATCATAGTAAACTTCCAGTGTCCAAAAATTTAACGAAGCTGATGTAGCAATTGAATCACCCTAATTTGAAACATTTAAGATTGTTGGCATCTGACAAGAAAAAACAATCTAAATCTGGATTCCCTTCTGTTTCTTCAACTCCAAGGATGAATCAAAAAAGAAATCTTTATTGGATCTACCTCCTATATTTTAATGAATCTTTTTATTGAAGGATAAAAAAAAATGGGTCCAGATCTCCTGCGGAAATGATTTGGAAGATCCAAAACCAGAGATAGTGGTATTTGCTAGCAACAACATAATGGAGGCAGTCAATCAATATAGATTGATCTGAAATCTGATTCAAATCCAATATAGCACCTATGGGTACATAAGAAATGTATTGAATCGATTCTTTTTAATGAATCGATCCGATCACAACTTCAAATATGGAATACACCACCTTTTTCTCCTCTTTGAATAGAGGATATGTAATCTTTCTTGGGTTTCTCAGTCTAAGCAGGAACCTCCCCCCTTCTTGTGTACAATGTACATCGTTACAAAAACTCCCAAAATTCTGTTTTAGTGTTCAACTTCATTTGTACATTTCCGCCCTTGGACTCCAGCTATATCCTCAATTACAATTTGAAAGTAAAACATTTAAAAGGTAATACAGTGTTTTTTTTAGACAAGGAAAAATTGCATGACAAATCAGCATTTCTCTCACTTGCATAACATTTAAAAGGTAATAGAGTGTTTTTCTATACACATAAAAATCATATACCATATCAGCCTTTCTCTCACTTGCACAACTAAATCCACTCATTTTTACACATGTTGCATGATTCTTTAACCAATAAATAGTACTTTTCTCTCCTTCGGCAAATTCCTTCCAAGTTTTGAGTCTCAATGTTTCGGGTAATCTCTTCATCCACTAAAAGTCTAAGGCACAACAATAAATTGTCCCTCCAAATCACATCCAAGTTAACATGCATGCATTCATATAAAGCAATAAAAATACATACATAAAAATCTACATATTTACCATGAGAAAAAGATCCAATGGCCTAAAAGATTATAGGGATGGCAATCACAAACAGTTAATTCAATGTTTATGTACACCACCAAAATATGACCCAAAGGTACATTTGCTATGTGATCAAGTATATATACCTCTATATCTAAGCAGCTTTGATGAAATGTTGATGGACAACCATCACAACAAATCAAATCCCCACCATCGCCGCAGAGGCCACAAGTATCATCATTTGGATCATCGCCATCAGTGTCCACAGTGTGAAAACCAAAGCGTTCGGACTCCTCTTGTCTATTCCATGCATCTATCTGACATTGCAAAAGGGAAACCCCAGACTCCAAAAATATGTTTTGGAATGGCTGACGCAGTTTGCTTCCAGCATGAATCTCAAACTTTGAAACTGTGAGGATTTTGCTACAGCAACCACAATGTACACCATCTCTCGTAATCCAACCCTCTAGTATTACCCGTGTTCGTCTACGGTTCATGTACTGCACTTTTTCACTTAACTGCACCGTTCCAGAGTCAATCAGCCATGAAAGCAGGGTTCTTTTTCCCGTATATGGAACACATCCGTCACTCTCCGAATTCAGCCCCTTGTCAGAACTGCGAACCAACAAGGTACATCTGCCAATTTTTCGACTTTTTCTTCCTTGAATCATATGAGAATTGGTCGCAGAGGATGGTTTTTCAGCCTTGTCTTGCTTGGGTGATCCCTTGTTTAAATTGCCACTTGAATCATCTCCACTCGCATAAGATCTCCCTTTTGGTGGCTTGCCATTCTGCTTCATGAAGAAACTTAGTTTGTCGTCATCATTTTCACCGTCCGTGCCTTCTGAAGACTCTTCCCTGGAAACTTTTTTAACTTTCTTACTTCTACCGTGATCTCTTCGCTTCAACTTCATTTCCTTCTCAATCTTCTTCCTGGTTTGCCTAGTTAATTTACTAAGCATCTCCTCTGGTAACGGAGTAAAAGAAGAGCAGTCCCCACTAGGTTTTATATCAACAGCTTCTTCATCCAATTGCTTTTGAAGCGCATCGTAAGCCTTAATAATTGACCAATATGCCGTTCCTGAGGGACTAATGTATACTGCATCTAAGTAGTCTCTGTTCCTTCTAGGTCTATAATCAATCGTCCAGCCAGCTTTCACAAGCATATCCCTTATCTTCTCACGCAACAATTGCTTTTCTGTGCCACTACCACGGTTAATTTTAACTTCTTTCCCTCTAACAGGAGTGACCTTTTCAGCTGATGGAGCTTTCCCTTCACTTTTTTCCCCTTTCAAAGAGGTATGAGCTTGCACACTTGTTGATCCCAGCCTCAATGATGCATCACCATCCTTTGTTTCAGAATTGCCAGCCTTAGCACTCTTAGTCAATGATTTTTGCAGTTTTAGCTCACTCTTCTCTGTCTTAACAAATGACATTGCTCTTTCAGGACGTTTTGAATCCGAGTAAAATGAAGGTCTGGCAGATACATTCTTCTTGATAGCATTTTCAGACTTAGAACCCTTTCTATCTCCAATTTCCAATTTATGATCAGTGAATTTGTGGGGCAGATCCATTTTCTTCTTTTTGTTTACCATCACCTTCAAAACACCATTTTTCCCCTGCAACCTGATAGGCTCATCAGACGATACACGAAACTTCTGTTTCAAAGACGAAATGGGTAAATGAGCTTCATCATCCTCTGTCTCGTACCTACTCTTACCAGTCCTTCCCGACGAGTTGCTTCTACTATCAACATAAGAATTCTTTCCCTTATCAATCATGACATGTCTACTAGACCCAGTTTCAAATTCCCTCTCACTCCCACCCCGTCCTGTAAGCTTAAACCTATCCTGCGAAAAATCCATCCTCATCCTCTTTCCATCAATTCCATCATATTCATCGAACTCAAACACATCTAACCTTCTCTTCTTATCACTCTCAATTTCACCATTCCTACCAAGTTTGCTATCTTCTACAATGTCTTTTCGATACACGGCTGAACCATTATGAAATTTATCAGCTCCAGAGACAACTTTCCTCCGAATTGGCTCTAACGACTCCGAATCACTCGACTCTGATTCACTGACAACCAAACGCGGCCTTTTTCTCTCCTTATTCGATTCAAAAACCTTTCTTGACCCTGAAGACCCAACACCAACCCCTTTCTTCTTTATGATCAAACAACCCGAAGAATTCTTCTTCTTCACCAAACCCCCACCAGATCTCACCCTCTCTTCCATATCAATCAATAGCCCTAATCAAACCCCCCAAAATTTCAATCAAATCAACACAATTTTGACCCCTGAATTGACCATCAAAAACCCATAATCTCCTTCCAAACAAACATTACCAGATCTGAACCAAAACAAAGAAAAACCCTAAATTTTTCAGGAAAAATCAAGAACATCGAATCCTTACCTCGCCGGAGAAAAGCTGTGTGATCGGACAATCAACGAAGGACCGGCGAGACTGCCTCAATCCGACACGAAAATTCAAGGCGAATCGAATCCGATCGCAGATTGAATAGAGAGAGAGAGTTTCTTCTGGGTTTGTAGAGAGAGAGAGAGAGAGAGAGAGAGTTGGATTGCAATTTGGTCCTCTGTTCAGACCAGACCTGTGTTGTAACTTGTTTTTATTACAAAAGAATATTATTTGCAATTTAGTGTTTTATTTTATTTTTTATATTTACATTTTTGTAATCCCCCCCCTCTCTCTCTCTCTGGTAATTTATTTTTCGTTAATATTCCCTCCAATTTTGTGCCTCGAGGGTGTCAGAACGGTAATAACAAATAACTGTTTTTTTAACTTATTTATTGAATATATCACAAATGAGATTTACGCCTCGTTTGGGAACAGGCTAATTTAGTAACTTTTTAGTTATTTGACTAAAATATGAACTAAAAAAAACTAATATGTTAGGGATGACTTTTTCACTTTTTACGAAAAAATGTGCAAAAAGTAGAGAGAAAAGAAAATCTTTGACTTTTTGGTATAGGTTGTTGACTTTTTAACTTTTTTTAGCAACTTTTTGAGTTTTTGGCTAAACCGACCTGCTGCCAAACGAGGCCTTACTTTAAAATATGATTTATTCCATATAGTTTTTGAAATTATAAATATTCTCTCATCACATTTTTTTACGAAATTAATAGAAAAAAAAATTAACTACTCTCCTGTTACGCGAATTATCAATTTAAATATGTTTATAATATTGTTAAAAATTATTAATTAATTGATAATTTTTAATAAAAAGAGTCAATTGTTATGTTATTAGAGATTTGAAGAGTTAAGATATAATTTTCGTAACCATAAAAAACAATTCATATTTTAAACGAATCTTAAGAAGTGTATTCATAATTTATTCATATTTATTTTGTAGTTGCTCTGTTTGTCTTGAAATTTTGTAAATTTAGCTCCTTTTTGCAAAAAAATAATTTGATTAGATATTGTTGAATAAATGAATTGTAATTTAATTAGAAACAACAATAACTTTCATTTGATTATAGAAGACAGTTAATGAAAGGGTAAAAATTAATTTAAAATTGAATAGTTTAGTCGTAAAATTGATATTATTAAATAAATAGGAATGGAATTGACTTTTGAGTGATAACTGAATAAGGCGGTGTTTGGGAAGAGGCTAAAAAGGCTAGTAAAATGATTTTTATTTTTATTTTTATCGTAACATAAATATTTTATGCTTCATTTGGGTTAGCTAAAAAGGTAACTTCAAAAACTAATGTTAAAAAAATTATTTTGTTGGGGCACATGTCAAAAACAAAATTTTCAGGTGGTTTGGCACTAATTTTTTAAAATAGTTTTTTGACTTTTTAAAATAATAATAAAAAAATTGATGTGTTTGAATTTTTTTTTTCTTCTTAATTTAGGATTAACTACACTTTGTAACCCTTGTATTTTAATTTAAAATTTATTTTAGTTTTTATAGTTTCAAATTGAACAGTTTGATCTCTATATTTTAAATTTAGTTTCAATTTGTTGATTCCGTTTAAGTTTTTAAGATCATTTGGAGGATTCGATACCTAATCTAAAGGTCATGACACTCTCAAACATAATAGAACAGTTAGTTTAGTGGTCTATGTAGCTGTCCTTTGGAACAATGAGAATGTGAGAGGTTCAAGATTCGAGTTGATGGAGCGATTGCAGTCATTTCATTATAATATAACTTATTAACCTCCTAACATCTTATTGTACGGCAAAAAAGACACTTCCAAGTAATTTTTCTAATGCTGTATTTAGTTTGGGGATTTAGAAATGAAAAAGGAAAGAATAGGTGAAATATAAATAAAATATACCTCAATTTCACCTAGTTTCACACACATTTTCTCTTTTTTTTTTCTTTCTAAATCCCTCCCCAAATCTCTCAACCAAACATAGCAAAATGAGATGTCATGTTAGCTAACCTGGGACGCCAATTAGAAGAAGGGAAAAATACAGATCAAATGAAACTTTCAAAAATAATTACATGATAATAAAAAATTTATAATTACAATAATTAAAATTTATAAATTTTATCATTAATTTCAATTTTTTTTTTTTTACAACCATCAACTAATGGGTTATTTTCAATCTCTCAAGGTGGGTCTAAGCCCCCCTATTATCATGACTTAATTGTGAATTAACATTATTCAAACTAGTAGTGAGAAACCTGTGCGGTCTACGGTGAGAAATATTTAAAATTTATTTTTTATTTCCTATGTCCCTCCCCAGCAATGTTTTAAATAAAAAAGAATTGTGATACAATATAATTACTAGTATTTGAATTATGAATGTTCCACATTGTTTTAAAAAGATACATGCATGCTTCAGACCAATCAACTTTAAATCTATACTATGGGGTGTTTGTTTTAGCTTTTCAAAACTAATTTATAACTTTTAGTTTTAAAAAAGTTATTTTAGATTGTTTGGTTAAACTTATTTCAAACAGCTTCTGATTCTAACAGTTTATTTTAACTCAAAAAAGTTGATTCTGAGAAGCTACTCACCTCTTGTTTCTGATTATCAGCTTCTGCTGTGAACATGTTAATTTATGGTTATACTCTTAGATTTTTTTACTTTTTATTTTTTAAAAATAGAAAAAGACCTAAATGGACTATAGATTATTATTATTATTTTTTTATAAGAAATGTGGACAATTAGTAAATAACAAAAAATAAAAATTAATTGAAAAAGCTATTTCACAATTTATTTAACAAACACTACTCAGCAACTTAAATCTATAATCCAACAGTTACACCAAACAGATTAACAACTTCTCATTAAAGTCATAATTTATAATCTGTTAAACTATAATCTATAAGCTGTTTTAATAGTTACACCAAACGGGGCCATAGAATGTAGTGCTGCTTCAAAAGGCTTCAATATGCCATTCTAAAATTCTCATAAATTTGAAAAATATGTGGCAACTTTCTTTTGAATTTATCCCCGTTTGGTAGAACTGTGAGAAAGTGATTATAGATTATAGCTTAACAGATTATAACTTACAACTGTGAACATAAACAGATAACCTATTTGGTGTAGCTGTGAGATTATAGATTTAAACAGTAGAGTAGTATTTGGTAAATAAGCTGTAAAATAGTTTTTTGCTGTGTCATTGTCATTTTTGCCCTTATGAACATTACAATTAATATCAATTAATATCCATGTATTTATATTAAGGGCAAATTACACAAATAGTCCCTATAGTTTGGGGCTTGTGTTACTTTGGTCCCTGACTTTTTAATTGTGACACATTTGACCCTGAATTTTGAATCTTGTTCCAAATAAGGACAATTGAATATATAATTAGATTTTTCAAGGGTAAAATTGTCAATTTGATAAAATATAAACTAATTTAACAAAAATAAATGTCAAACAAATATTTTTGAATTTTTAAAAATTATTTCCACTTACTAAAAATAAAATTATGTAAAATTAATAAATCTTTTAGACATTTATTTTTTTTTTTACCAAATTAATTTTTATTATGTGTTTGGATAATGATCATGTAAAATTAATTTTAAAAAATTAATCATGTTATTTTTATTAATTTTACATAATTTTATCATTGGTGGATAAAAATAATTTTAAAAAAATTAAAAATATTTTTTTGACATTTATTTTTGTCAAATTAGTTTATATTTTATCAAATTGACAATTCTACCCTTGAAAAATCTAATAATATTTTCAATTGTCCTTATTTGGAACAAGATTCAAAATTCATGGTCAAATGTGTCACAATTGAAAAGTCAGGGACCAAAGTGACACAAGTCCCAAACTATAGGGACTATTAGTGTAATTAACCCTAGTTTTTTTTGTTTATGTTCTATAAAAAAATTGAAAGCTGAAAATAAAAACTTGTTTGGTATCTGTTTTTGTGGGTGTTGATTTTCAACCACACAACCAAAATGGGAACTTAGCTGGAGAGCACCGGCAGAATAGATTAAGCCTGAACAACCTGTCACAGAAATATAAGAATCTGGTAGTGGTTCGTCCACCTGGGGGTACTCCGACGATTAAGTCAGTAATCGATATCTCTCAAAGATAGCAAGTTGTGCTTAACTCACAAGAATCAACTTACTGCTCACAGTACGTTACACATACCTCAGACCCACGAGGGTACCCTGTTTTTATAGCTCACACTGACCTGATCCCTGTAAAAGCCTCACTTTAGTAGACTCAGGCCCAATACTTATCCTGGATTCTCAGTTAGATAGGGATAAACTCCCTAAGAGCTTTATCTTTATCCAGACTGAGATCTCCCCTGGTTCTAGGACTCTTGGCCCTTATCCACTCATCTTAGATTTCGATATTTCCGCAGATAACCTCGACCTAACCGAGATCACCTCGGCGCATGACCAGGCCACGTGGCACCTCGGCTAACACTTCGGTGTCACCTTGGCTATGTGCTGTTATTATCAAAATATGTCCCCACAATTGCCCCCTAGGTTCTATTACCTCGGTAATTTGAGGTGATGGAACCTACACCGCTTCGTCCAGATTTTGTATCGGCTAAGAATTCACCTATCCTTCTGACTGAGATCATGGCTCATTGGCTTTATATAACCAGGACTCAACTGTTCATCTTTTTCAATGGCCAAGAACCAAGAGCCAAGTTCTTTAAGTTCCCTAACCGAGATCGCTCAATTAGCCGAGGTTTTGGCTTCATTAAATCAAGAACTCCAAGAGTTTTGTCTGTGCATGAGCTATCACGCACCTTTTTTCTCAACCGTTTCCGCCACGTGTTCTTTTCGCACTGGTTCGTACTTGACACGCGCTATCAGGGCGCGTCCCTTCTGCGCACGCCGCCTGACAGACACGTTGCCCAAGGCATATTATTATGGTTTGCTGCCTTTTCATATGTTTGACAAAACATCTCCCTCTCTCTCCGTCTTTTCACTTTTGAAAATTCAAATTGCCTTCAAATTTTCTCTCTCTAACTCTCCTTCTTCCAAACCTCCATTTTCGTGTTTCTAAGCTCCTGCAACTGCTCCGATCGTCTCCTCTGGCAAGCATTTCGTCGTTTGGTTCTGATTATTCACATTGTCTGACTTCGGTGAGACTCATTCCGGCATCCTTTCTGTTAGCTTCACTCGGTAAGTCCTCAGTTTCTTCTTTCTACTTCTTGGTCATGTTTTTTAATATATCTTCCCTTTGAGTTTTGCCATATGCTCCACTCTGTATCTATTACTGTGGAAGTTATATCTATTTTCGTAGTTGTATTTTGTTTAGTATGAGTCATTCTCTGTTCTTGAATTTGTCTTGTTCCTCAAAGTTTCGTCATTACATTTGCTTGTGATTTGTGTACACTGCTTTCACACACTCACACAGCGTTTGTAATTTTTCACACCCTTGGCACATTGTACTGGTCACTTTGAATGTTTGGCATTGCTCTTGCCATATCTATACTTTTTCCTATATTTTTGCTTTGTTTGATTCTTGAATTTTGTTTGCCTTTGATGCTTCTTGATTTTGAATCCTGCTCCTTTTTTTTTTTGCTTTTCTTGTTGTATTTCCAGATTTTTCCTCGAATTCCTATTTTTGTAGTTTCTAGGATTGGGATTTGCTTTAGAACCTTGTTCTTTAGGAAAATCAAAACAGATTCCTCTTAGATCTTCAAAAACCCTTGCATCAGTGCCTGCTTAGGTTTTAGCCGAGGTATTCAAACCTATACCCATCACTCTGCTGCCAACCCCTTCTTGTTGAGAGAATGGAAATGTTCAGGTGGAGGGTAGATACCCCATAAAAACATAAGTACTTTAGGAGAGAGTTTTCTATCCCAACTGACGTCCAAATTAGGTTAGCTGGAGAGGAAGACTCTATTATGCCGGATGGAGATTCCATGTCCTTCCCAGTGGTTGCCTTTATCGAATGTGGACTTCGGTTTCTCCTTAATACTCTCTTTCGTGAAATCCTCCACTATTACAAACTTAACCCCATGCAACTTGCCATAAACTCATATAGGGTCATCAATGGCATAATTGAACTAGCACACCGAGAAAAAGCTAGGATTACTTTAGCTGACATCAAATTCTGTTATACCATGTGTGGCCTTAAGTCTGAAAAAGGCTACATATACTACCTCAAGCCCAGGTCCACTGCTTACAAACTAATAACCGACCTTTCAGACTCTAACAAGGGTGCTGGAGATGATTACTTCATCGTCTCAGGCAACTGGGAATTTGCACCTGACGATGACCTTCATCTCTATCTTCTGTGCCGATCGGTGTTTAAAGAGGGTGATAGTAAGAGCTAAGTTACCCTTTTAATTATATTTCGGCTAGGATTAGTCAGTATATATCTGTTTTTTGTAATGTTCTTCTTCTCACTTCTTTTTGCAGCTCTTCCCTAGCTAGCAAAGGATTTTTGGCAGACCTTCTCCCCAGCCCCGATTTCAAAAGGCTTTTAGGTTTGGATATTAATAAGCGCAAAGCCCCTTTGCTGCTTAATTATATCTCGACTTACAAGTCCGCGTTACCCGACCTCCCACGCCGAAGCAAGACTCCTTCATCAGCACCAACTCCAGCAGTTGCTTTATCGCCAAGGCCAGATCAGGCCTCTTCATCAGACCTAGTAGAGCAACCCTTCACTTCTACTCCAGCTCAACTAATCCCATCATCTCAGCACCGACGCCGACGTCGTGCTCTACCAAATGTACCAGCAGGTCGAACTCGTAGCCGCAAACGACAAGATTCTGAGGCGTCGACCTACGATCCAACCAATCCTCCTATCACCCTTCTCGCCATTCACTTCGACACCAAAGTTACACTTGCTACCACTACCGACGAAATGGGCCGCAAACCAGCCGTCGTTGAGGACTTTCTGGCTGATATCCTTGGGGTAGTGATTGTTCAGTCCTCTTCTTCTCCCTCTCAATCCACGCCAAAGCCTAAGAGAGTTAAGAAGGCTAAGGCCAAGGCTAAGGCTACAGTGACTCAGGTAGATTCTAAGGACACTGTACTGATCTCAAAACTGGCCGAGTCTGAAAAGAATACTCTTGCTGCTGACAAGAGGCCAGTCGAGGCCCTATCGCCCGATGCCCCTCCTGCAAAGAAGCCAAGGTCTGACCACCCTGAAGGTAGCAATAGCTTTCCCCGTAGCATGATCTGGTCACCCGAGGTCATGGTAGGGGACAAACCTTTGACAGCTAGTGACAACGCGATCTAGGACGTGGAGGTCGGCGCCGCCTTGTCAACAGCTGTGCTCTTACTAGAAGATTTGAATCAAATAGCCAACCTCCATGAGTATGAGAACTTCGGATTGATGATGCAGTACTCAGTCTTGGTAAGCCTTCTTATTTACAATTTTACAGTCTTTCAACACTTAGTCAAAATTTTTTTTTTTCATAATCTGTTTCAATCCTTGCAAGCCATCCAGCACGCGCATTCATATGCGGTGAAGACAGAGATAACAAGGAAGGAGCCAAGGATTCATATGTCGGCAAAAAAAACTCAAGAAGCTACCAAGCTCCTGTCTTTGCTTAATCATGCCGAAGCCAACAATAGAGCTCTGTTGGATCAAGCCAAGGCTTCCAGGGTTGCTCAGAACCAAGCCGAAGAGAAAGCAAAAACGGCCGAGGTTGAAACCGAAGCCGAAGCCGCCAAAGCCGATCTTGAGGTTGCCAAAGCCAAGGCAGCCGAGTTAGAGGCCAAGCTCCAAACTCAAAGGATGATGAGGTCAAGGCGGCCGATGAAAAGGCTTTCGAAGAAGGGTAGACCGCCGTCCGCGATCAGTGCAAGGGGCAAGTTAACCTAGCTTGTAACCGAGGTTATTACCTCAGCTGGATGGCGACACTCAACAAGATGTCTGTCCCAATGGACTCCCCACTTCGTGATATTGACCAGCTCCAAGTGCCTTTCCCTCCGGCTCCACAAGAATCCGATGATGATGCCGAGAAGGGTGACGCTGAGGAAGAGGCTACGAATGAAGACGAGGTTGTTGTTGGGGCCAAGTCCCCCACTCTGAATGAGTAAGTCCTTGACTTGACTCAAGATGAGGAGGACGAGGTCTCCAAGAGTGCCTCTCCCAAGAGAGCCACGTCAGAAGCCGAGGTACAGATAGTCGAGAAAAGCCTCGACCAAACCCTTCTTGAGATCGATGCCGAGATTGAAGCAGAAAAGACTGCCGAAAAGCTTTCCCAGCTATTTGCCGAGGTCGACACACAGCCAATCACCGACACCGAACGGTCCACCTAGAATCTTTTTTTCTTCTTGTAATAATTGTAACCTTTTTGTTCAAACAATGTTTTACCTTCAATTTGGTCGATGTGCCTTTTTTTGTACCCGAACAAGTTGTCTTTTTGCTAGGCCGAAGTGCCTTTTTGCCTGTGAACAAGTTCCATCTTCTGAATGCAAGTCTTATACTTCCTTCTAAGTGTTGAATGTATGCTCTCTTTTTTTCTAAGCATGTTTCTATACTTAGAATATTTTTTGCATGTCTTCAAAGTACAACTTAACTGTATAATCACGTCGGATATGAACCTTGACTGTTTGTTTCGGCTAGCAATTGGAATACCTCGGCTAAAACTTAAAAACATTTCGAAATATTTTTACAAGTGCTTGTTTCTTTAAAGTTATTCAGTCAAGTACTGCTTCTTTACTTCTACTTGTTGTCTTCTATCAAGACTTCACCCTTTTATCCTTTCCAAGCTTAGCCACCTGGTTGGTCATCTCAGCTAATATGTACCTTGGATACTTCTTTCATTATTACCTCGGCTAACTTCAACTTGTAAATTTTCCTAAAATTTCAACAAGTGTTAAGCCAATTCTAACTTGTAAATTCCTCTAAAAAATTTCAACATGTCCTAAACTCTCAAGTTTGTTCATCATTCCTACTTACTGCCCCCTAATGTGAACCTAAGTTCTACTTAAGTTCACATTATGCGTTTATAGTCTTTCGCCGAAGTCAAATTCAAACAAAGACTAGCTGAGGTGTTCAACCTTGGTTTCTCTGTTAATCCGACGAAGCATACTGAGCTCCACACTGAGTTTAACCCTGCTGACATGGCAAACCTAGATTAGTTCAACTTAGTTTAACTCTATTATATGCAAGTATAATTCAACTCTGCCATATAATAAGTCTAAGCTATTCATCATGTTCCATTCAGAAACATCGCCAACTTAGTTCAACTCTATTATATGCAAGTATAATTCAACTCTACCATATAATAAGTCTAAGTTATTCGTTATGATTTATTCAGAAACATCGCCAACTTAGTTCAACTCTATTATATGCAAGTATAATTCAACTCTGCCATATAATAAGTCTAAGTTATTCGTCATGTTTCATTCAGAAATATCGCCAACTTAGTTCAACTCTATTATATGCAAGTATAATTCAACTCTGCCATATAATAAGTCTAAGTTATTCGTCATGCTTCAACCAGAAACATCGTCATAGGACTGGTCAGTCCTCTCGCACAAATTTAAAAATCGTAAAAATCAAACTAGCATGTTTTTATTACTTAAGACAATAAAATTATGACATAAACTTCGAAAACAAAAAACTAATCATAAAAAAACTTCAAGTTGCAAGTGTTTCAAGGTCTTGGCAACCCTTTTCCCTCAGTATCTTCAAGCCGATATGCCCCATTGCCGGCAACCGAAATGATTCTATAAGGCCCCTCCCAGTTTGGGCCAAGTTTTCTCTATCTGGGATCTTTCTTGTTGCCGATGACCTTTCTTGGGATGAGGCCCCCAACCTTAAACTCTCTTGGGTTGACCTTCTTATTGTAAGCCCTAGCAAATTATTGCTGGTATGCCCCTAGCCGAATTGTGGCTCTTTCTCTCTTTTCTCCTCCAGCAGGTCCAGATCTCGGGCCAGGTATGCCTCATTAGTCCCATTCTCTACTCCTTGTGTTCTGATCCCAAGGATGCTGACTTATAGTGGGATAACTGTCTCAGTGCCATAAGCCATGGCAAATGAAGACTCCCCAATTGATCTTCTTGGCATAGTCCGATACGCCTAGAGTACATTGGGTAACTCTTTCACCCATTTTCCCTTTGTTACTTCCAGCCTCTTTTTGATCCCATCCAAGATAGTCTTATTGGATGCTTCTGCCTGACTATTGCTTTGAGGAAAACTTGGAGTAGAGTAGTAGTTCTTGATTTTGTACTTTGCACAGAAGCTTTTGATTAGCTTACTGTCAAACTGTGTACCATTGTCTGTTATTATTGCCCTTGGGATCCCAAACCTAGTGATGATGTTCTTCCATATGAAGTTCTTCACATCAATATCTCGAATCTTCGCAAGGAGTTCAACTTCTACCCACTTTGTGAAGTAATCAGTTGCTACCAGCATAAACTTCCTTTGCCTAGTTGCTTAGGGTAGTTGTCTAACTAGGTTCATGCCCTATTGGGCAAATGACCAAGGGCTGGATATTGGGTTCAAATCTACTGCTGGTTGATGTATCAAAAGTGCATACCTTTGACACTTCTCGTACTTTTTGACGTAGGTTTCAGTATCCTTTTGCATGTAGGGCCACCAATACCCTTGAGTAATGACCCTATGAGCAAGTAATCTGCCTTTAGTATGGCTTCCACATACACCTTCATGTATTTCATACAAGAAATCTTCAACCTGGGAGGGATGCACACACCTCAAAAGGGGATCAGTGAAGGATCTTTTGTAGAGGTGGCCATCTGCTGTTGAGCTGAACCTGGCCGATTTCAACCTGGTCTTATGTGCCTCCTTTCGGTCGTCTGGCAGCTTGCCATCCCTAAGGAACATCATTATTGCATCCATCTAACTTGGACCCATCTCCACACACATTGCTTCGTACTTTGTGATTAGTGGTTCCACACTTGGGCCTAACAAATAATCAACTATTATTGTCCTTGCCTCCCCTGATTTCATTGCACTAGCCAAGTTAGCCAAGGCATCGGCATGACTATTATCATCTCGGCTAACCTGCTGTAGCTGGCAATCCTAGAACAATGCTAGCAGTCTAACAACTGCTTTGACATAGGCTATTATTCTTTCATTTCGGGTTGCGTACTCGCCTGTTGCCTGATTCACAATAAGTTGGGAGTTACAGAAGACTACCACCTTATCGGCTTCCATTGCTGCTGCTAACTTCAATCCTGTGATCAGTGCCTCATACTCTACTTCATTGTTTAAGGCCTTGAACCCCAATCGAATAGACTGCTATAACATTTGCCCATCTGGTGATACTAACACCACTCCTGCCTCCGCTCCTTGACGGTTTGAACTTCCATCAACAAATAGGCGGAATGAGTCGCCGATGTAGATGTCGTATGGCTTTGGTTTTTCTTCTTTCTTCTGTTTTGCATGAGTGGGGTTCTTTGGCCCCAATTGGGTTTCTTCTTAATCTCCTGGGCACCCCAAGCCACGACTTACCGGAGTTCAACGTGGGATGGCACCTGGTACGAACTCGGCCACAAAATCGGCCAGAACCTGGCCCTTAATTGCTGTTCTGGGCCTAAATTCCAAGTCGTATTGGCCCAATACTACTGTCCATCTGGCTATCCTGTCTGTCAGATCTCCTGTTGCAACAGGGACTTCAAGGGATGCTCAGTCAACACCACAATCTTGTGGGCTTGGAAATAATGATTTAACTTTTTGGAAGCCATCACTAAGGCCAATGTCAATTTCTCCAGGGATAAGTACCTGGTCTCTACACTTGCTAGGGTTTTACTTACATAGTCTACTGTCCTTTGTTCTTCATTTTCTTCTCTGATTACCACTGTGCTTACTGCCTGCTCTGAAACTGCCAAGTATAGGAGCAACTCTTCTCCAGGTACTGGATTTGACAGAACTGGGGCTGTAGTCAGGTAATTCTTCAAGTCGGCCAAGGCGACTTTGCACTCTTCCGTCCATAAAAAATCCGTAGCCTTCTTTAACAAACTACAAAATGGTTTACATTTATTCGAACTTCTGCTTATAAACCTGTTCAGGGCTGCGGCTCTTCCAGTTAACATCTGTACTTGTTTTGCCGATGTCAGGCTCTTCAAGTCAATGATGGTCTTGATTTGATCTAGGCTTGCCTCAATGCCCCTTCTGGTGACCAAGTATCCTAGGAACTTACCAGACCCGACTCCAAATGCACATTTCGAAGCATTGAGTCGGAGCTGATATGTTCTTAGGATATCAAAAACTGCCTTCAAATCGGCCAGGTGATTCTTAAGTTCTTTGGTCTTCACGACCATGTCATCGATGTATACTTCTACTATTTTGCCAATCAAATGTCTGAACATCTTGGTTACTAACCTCTAGTAAGTTGCTCCTGCATTTTTTAACCCGAAAGACATCATTCTATAGCAATACAAGCCCTTTTAGTGTGATAAATGCAGTATTCTCCTCATCAGAAGGGTATATTGCTATCTGGTGGTATCCCTGTAAGCATCTAGGAAGCTCATCCTTCCGTGCCCTGAAGTAGCATCCACTGCTGATCAATCTTGGGTAGTGGAAAACTATCCCTAGGGCAAGCCTTGTTCAAGCTAGTGAAATCAACGCATACCCTCCACTTGCCGTTCTTCTTTTTCACTACCATAGTGTTGGACAACCAAGTAGGGTAGTTCACCTCTCAAATGGCTTTGGCTTCCAGTAGTTTGTCTACTTCCTTCTCAACTGTCTCAACATGCATCAACGTCGGCCTCCTTGCTCGCTAGATGACAAGTGTAGCCGACCTGTCTACATTGAGCATATGACATGTGACCTCGGAGTCAATGCCTAGCATCTCATATGGCGTCTAGGCAAATACCTTTATGTTGGCCCGTAAGAAAGCTTTCAACTCCCTCTCCTCCTCCTTGGCCAAGCTTGAGCTGAGAAGGGAGAAGCGCTCTTCTTCATCTTCTTGGACCAGAATTTTCTTCAAGGCTTCATCACTCTTCTCGGCTGGTTCTTTGCCGACGTCATCTATAACTTCTATGTTCTCGTCTTCAATTTCTGCTGTTTCTGTCTCTCGCACATTGCAGGTGGATTTCATTGTTGCCATGGAGCAATTTTTTTCCTGCACCTGATCCCCTCTAACTTCCTCAATACCATGCTCCGTTAGGTACCGCAATAGTTGGTACAGTGTTAAGGGAACAACCCTCATTATGTGCAACCATGGCCTTCCTAAGATAGCATTATAAGGAGAGGGAGTGTCAATTACTGTAAATTCTATGCTTACTTTCCTAGTGCCTGCATGCACCTCCAAATTCATTGCTCCTAGGGGCCATGTCGGCGTTCTATTGAACTCGACCATTGGGCTGTTAGATTGCTCCAAATCATCTTGATGAAGGCCCAGCTCCTTGTAATATCGGACATATATGATGTCACAAGAGTTGCCTTAGTCAATCAGAATGCGCCTTATCTGGCATTCCCCAATCTTGAGGGTCACTACCAGAGCATCGTTGTGTGGATGCTGCACCGTGTCTAAGTCTTCCTCAGTAAAGGACACCATTGGCCCTTCGTACTGGTTTGTCCTAGGCCTCTTTTGTTGGACCTGACACACATGCTGTAAGTGTATTACCTTCTAGGTTTCTCCCCGTATATCATTCACATTAACCTTCGAGTGGATCACATTGATCACCCGAGGTTCTGCTTGCTGTGGTTGTGGCGAAGGTGGTGCTGCCAGTGCCTAGGGCAATCTCGCCTGCTTTTCCCTCGTTTTGGCGTCATTTACCAGGTCCCTCAAGTGACCCTGTCAAACCAAGTCTTCCAAATGCGTCTTCAAAGCTCTACACCCCTGAGTTAGATGCACATCCTCATTGTGGTAGGCACAATGCTGCCTAAGGCTTCTCCCCATAAATTCGTCAAGAATCATCTCCGGCGCTCTATAATATGGTTGGTTTTTGATCTTTTCTGGAACTTTATAAACCAGGATCCGGAACACAGTGTGACTGCCTGTGCAGCCCTCAACCCTGTCTCTTGTTTATTAAATCCATTATTACCTCGGTTTCGCTTCGGCGAGCCGTTTCTCTTCTCCTACTTTGGCACCTTCGTTCTCGGTGTGTCTTTTTCTGCTCTGGCATATTTCTCGATCCTTGCCATGAGCTCCTTCATACTTTTTGATAAAGTCTTCGCCAGCGCCTTTCGAAGCGAGCAATCATCCTCCATGCCGTTCTTAAAAGATACGACCGCCAACTCCTGATTGCATCCTAGTATTCGGTTGAACATCTCATAATACTTTTTGGTGTATGCCCTGAGGCTCTCTCCCTTGCCAATTTTCAAAGCCATCAGGGAGTCTACCCTTAATGGTTGCAACTTGTTCGTGACAAACCTAGCCATGAACATCTCGGCCAAGCCTTCTTAACTCTTCGCAGTTCCTTTCGGCAACTTGTGAAACCAATCTGATGCAATTTCCCCAAAGGATAAAGGGAACACCTTGCACAGTAATGGTTCGTTCCCCAGTATACGAGGCCATTGAATTCAGGTATAAGACGACGTGAAAATTCGGATCAGACTTACTGTCATATATCTGGAACCTTGGTAAATGGAACCTTTTGGGGGCCTCAAACCTATCTAACTCGACTGAGAACGGCGTTCTTGGTTTGATAGGTGATGTGACCTCAGCATTCTGCTGTTTCCTCTAGAGGTAGTCCCTCAAATCCTCCTTAGTCTAACTAGGAGCTCAACTGTCAACGGATTTCAGCCGTTTTGGTGCGCTGCTCCCGGTGTCGTTATGCGTCCTCTTGGACTTCTCTTCATTCACTGTGTCAAAACAAAGTTCCTCCTCCCCTTGAACATGCCGATGTTCCTTGATGTAAGTTCTCTTAGTCCGAGGTATCCTCTGAGACTCTCCTCTCACCGACTCTACTCGTCTGGTATCCTGCTAAGGCCGATGTGAGTGTTCTTTCACCCTGTCATGCTGAGGGATTGCTGGGATTGCTTTTTGCCCCCCTTTCTGGGTGTCGTTCTTGGCTGCTGGAATCGGCGTGTCCTTCAATGGAAACGATGGTTGCATGACGTTGTTCTGCATCATGAAGTTAACAACCAATTGCAGGTCTGCCAACTTGTTTTCCATTCCCTCCATCTCGTCATCCCTCCTCAGGCATCTATCCTTCCATATCTAGAGGTCGCTTTCGTTGTAATACTTGTCTCGACCTGATTTTTTCGGTGCGTCTGCCTCTTGGCCGACGTCATTTTCTCCGGGATTCTGATACCGGGGTCCTTCATCACGGTTTTCCTCTTCCATGTTAGTATTGGCATGTTTACCACTTCCATTAGGGATATCGTCCCCAATCTTCTCTTTTGGCCCGTCGTTGGCCATTTATTCTCCTTACATTCCCATAGATAGCGCCAAATTGTGGGTGTTGATTTCCGACCACATAACCAAAAGGGGAACTCAACTAGAAAGCACCGACAGAATAGATTAAGCCCGAACAACCTGTCACAGAAATATAAGAATCCGGCGGTAGTTCGTCCACCCGTGGCACTCCGACGATCAAGTCAGTAATCGATATCTCTCAAAGATACAAAATTGTGCTTAACTCACAAGAATCAACTTACTGCTCATAGTACGTTGCACATACCTCAGACTCATGAGGGTGCCCTGTTTTTATAACTCACACTGACTTGATCCCTATAGAAGCCTCATTTCAGTGGACTCAGGCCCAATGCTTATCCTGGATCCTCAGCTAGATAAGGATAAACTCCCTAAGAGCTTTATCTTTATCCAGACTGAGATATTCCCTGGTTCTAGGACTCTTGCCCCTTATCCGCTCATCTCGGTTTCCGGTATATCCGCAGATAACCTCGGTTTAGCCGAGATCACCTCGACGCATGACCAGGCCATGTGGCACCTCGGCTAACTCTTCGGTGTTACCTTGGCCACGTGCTGTTATTCTCAAAATATGTCCCCACAGTTTTCATTTCAAAAAATGTACTCCCTCCGTCCCAAAAAATAGTCTCTTTTGGAGAATTCAACTTTTTTTTGTAGTACAATTATTGCACTTTAAAAATATTAATTTTTCAAAATTACCCTTTGATAATATATATTTTCTGGGAATATCAATTGTTATAATTATACTTTTTGTGTTGTTAGTGAATTTAAAAGAAGGGCAAAATAGGAAATTTATATTATTTTAATCCTTGATTTTTGAAAATGGTCTAATATTTTGGGATAATAAAAAATGAAAAAAGAGATTAATATTTTAGGACGGAGGAAATACTAAATTCCATTAAAAAACAAAGAAGTTGCTTTTGTTTGTTTTTAGACAAGTTTCCTTCCTTCTCTCTTCCCCACCTCTTTTGGCCATCACCTATCACTAGCACTAGCTACCCCCTTTGACCACGCTCAGCTCCTGCCATCACTGTAGGTAGGGCTAGTCCTGAGTTTTCGGGGGCCTAAGGTGAAACAAAAACGGAGGTCTATATTCACAAAAAAAAAATAAAAATAAAAATAAATTCTATTTCGTATCACTACCGTCGATTGATACCAAAATAGATATCAAAATGTATTCGTATAAAAAAGAAGAAGTTACCAAAATTAGGAAAACTTTCTTCAATTAAAATGTATTGGATATGTATTGAATTGATTGTTGTTTATTGAATATGTTGTTTATGAGTGTGGTTGCATTGTTGTTTATTGAATATGTTGTGTATGAATGTGATTCAAATTGAATTAATTGTTTATTCCACTAAAATCTGATAAATAAGAAAAGTAAAAAAAATTAGGATAAATTTATTTATTCCACTAAAAGCTGATAAAGAAAGAAAATAAAAAAAATTAGGGGCCCTATTTTGGGTCACTAAAATTTTGTATGTGTATGTAATGTTTCTCATTCAAGGGGCACTGGCATTTTGTATATATTTTAATTTCAATTAGGCCAAACCACACTTATAAACAAATATGGGCTCAACAAAATATTTTTGGGTCCTTTAGATTGGTTCTAAAACAATAAGGGATTTTTACCAGCTGGTCCCAATAATTGAATCTATTACCCATTAGGTCCTAAGTTTCTATCTCATGCACCAGGAAGTCCTGTTTTATTTTTTTATCCCAATTTTGCCCCTGTGACCAGTTGGTAAAAATCCCTATTTAAATCATCCTAAACACTTTCTAAATCTTTAATTGTTTATAATATTTATTACTCATTAATTTTTTTAATTTGTATTAACTTCTCTCTTGATCATTTTTCCAAAACTCTTCTTCTTTTTTATCTCTCTCTCTCTCTATAGAAAATACCACCATTGTAGCTATGGCCATGGCTATCCACCCGCAACCACCATCATCATTCGTTACTAACCACCGCCACCTTCACTAGTCACCACCATTGCCTTCGCCGGCCACTACTATCACCATTGTTCACCAACCATCTCCATCGTTGCCGATCAATACTTCACCATCTCTCAACCACTTGACTCGCTCACCTAACATTGTCGTCTTTCTTCCTCTTTGCCATTACCATCGCTCTACCTCTATCCTCCATCATTCATCTACCATCATTGTTGTTCTTCTTCAATCATCGATCTACCATCTTCAATGTCGAACTTCATCAATGGCTTCAAATCTAGTTGTTTTCAATGTTGACCTACCATCTTCGACGCCAATCTGTGCTTTACATGGTTACCGATGAGATCGAGACTCTTCTACAGTGTGTGGTGAAGATTTACATTTCTAAAACATGTTGAACTAATTTGATGAATTTATCACTTAATTTGATAAATTTATCACTGATTTGTTTAATATGTTGTGGATTGCTGCTACTGGAATTTTGATATTAATACAATGATAAATTTATCACTGATTTTTGCTCATGTTATATTTATCACCTCTCCTTTTCCTTACTCCCTCTCTTTTTTTTTCTTAAACCAAATCTGCTGTATCAGTGATAAATGTAGTACTGATATATTTATTTGAATCTTGTGTTGATTTGTGACAATGATGATGATATTTTTTATTTATTTATTTTTGTAATCTTTTAACAAATAACTAGTGAGAAATTTATCAGTGAATGTGTTTATCATTACTAAATTTATTACTGAATATGTTTTTGAATCTTATGTTAATTGTGACGATGATGATGAGATTTTTTTTTTTATATTTTTTAACAAACAGTCAGTGATAAATTTATTGCTGAATGTGTCTATCAGTGATAAATTTATCGCTGAATGTGTCTTTGAATCTTATGTTGATTTTTGATTATGAAGACGAGATTTTCTTTTTTAAAATTTTAACAAACATAGAGTGATAAATTTATTATTGAATGTGTCAATCATAGATTTTTTTATTGGATGTGTCAATCATAGATTTTTTTAACAAAGAAGTTGCTTTTGTTTGTTTTTAAACAAGTTTCCTTCCTTCTCCTTTCCCCACCTCTTTTCGCCATCACCCATCACCACCACTAGCTACCCCCTTTGACCCCCTCAGCTCCTGCCATCACTGTAGGTAAGGCTGGTCCTGAGTTTTCGAGGGCCTAAGGTGAAACAAAAATGGAGGTCTATATTCACAAAAAAATAAAAAAATAAATCCTATTTCGTATCATTACCGTCGATTGATACCAAAATAGATATCAAAATGTATTCGTATAAAAAAAAAGAAGTTACCAAAATTAGGAAAACTTTCT
Source organism: Camellia japonica (assembly GCA_030407325.1). Lineage (NCBI taxonomy): Eukaryota > Viridiplantae > Streptophyta > Magnoliopsida > Ericales > Theaceae > Camellia > Camellia japonica. The sequence goes on from JAPPVO010000031.1 coordinate 181,485,919, forward strand.
TCAATTAAAATGTATTGGATATGTATTGAATTGATTGTTGTTTATTGAATATGTTGTTTATGAGTGTGGTTGAGTGTGGTTGCATTGTTGTTTGTTGAATATGTTATGTATGAATGTGATTCAAATTGAATTAATTGTTTATTCCACTAAAATCTGATAAACAAGAAAAGTAAAAAAAAATTAGGATAAATTTATTTATTCCACTAAAAGCTGATAAAGAAAGAAAATAAAAAAAATTAGGGGCCCTATTTTGGGTCACTAAAATTTTGTATGTGTATGTAATGTTTCTCATTCAAGGGCCACTGACATTTTATATATATTTTAATTTCAATTGGGCCAAACTACATTTATAAACAAATATGGGCTCAACAAAATTTTTTTGGGTCCTTTAGACTGGTTCTAAAACAATAAAGGAGTTTTACCAACCGGTCCCAATAATTGAATCTATTACCCATTAGGTCCTAAGTTTCTATCTCATGCACCAGGAAGTCCTGTGTTTATTTTTTTATCCCGGTTTTGCCCCTGTGACCAGTTGGTAAAAATCCCTATTTAAATCATCCCAAACACTTTATAAATCTTTAATTGTTTATAATATTTATTACTCATTAATTTTTTAAATTTGTATTAACTTCTCTCTTGATCATTTTTCCAAAACTCTTTTTCTTTTTTTATCTCTCTCTCTCTAGAAAATACCACCATTGTAGCTATGGCCATGGCCATCCACCCGCAACCACCATCATCGTCCGTCACTAACCACCGCCACCTCCACTAGTTACCACCATCACTTTTGCCGGCCACTACTATCACCATTGTTCACCAACCATCTCCATCGTCGCCGATCTATACTTCACCATCTCTCAACCATTTGACTCGCTCGCCTAACATTGTCGTCTTTCTTTCTCTTTGCCATTATCGTCGCTCTTCCTCCATCCTTCATCTGCCATCATCGTCATTCTTCTTCAATCATCGATCTACCATCTTCAACGTCGAACTTCATCAATGGCTTCAAATCTAGTTGTTTTCAATGTTGACCTACCATCTTCGGCGCCAATCTAATACTTTACATGGTTGCCGATGAGATCGAGACTCTTTCTACAGTGTGTTGGTGAAGATTTACATTTCTAAAACATGTTGAACTAATCTGATGAATTTATCACTTAATTCAGTGATAAATTTATCATTGATTTGTTTAATATGTCGTGGATTGCTGCTACTGGAATTTTGATATTAATACAATGATAAATTTATCATTGATTTTTGTTCATGTTATATTTATCACCTCCTTCTTCCTCACTCCCTCTTTTTTTTTTTTTTTTTTTTTTCTTAAACCAAATATGCTATATTAGTGATAAATGTAGTACTAATATATTTCTTTGAATCTTGTGTTGATTTGTGACGATGATGATGATATTTTTTTAAAAATTTATTTTTGTAATCTTTTAACAAACAACTAGTAAGAAATTTATCAGTGAATGTGTTTATCATTGCTAAATTTATTACTGAATATGTTTTTGAATCTTATGTTAATTTGTGACGATGATGATGAGATTTTCTTTTTACAATTTTTTAACAAATAGTCAGTGAAAAATTTATTGCTGAATGTGTCTATCAGTGATAAATTTATTATTGAGTATGTCTTTGAATCTTATGTTGATTTTTGATTATGAAGATGAGATTTTCTTTTTTAAAATTTTAACAAACAGATAGTGATAAATTTATTATTGAATGTGTCAATCATAGATTTTTTTATTGGATTTGTCTTTGAATCTTTGTATTGATCTGCAAATGTGAAGAATTATTTTCTAGACTCCTTATCCCCCTCCTTCATTTTCTTCATCCTTATTCTTCTCTTTTTCTCTTGTTGCCAGCATGGCGGTATTGACATGGTTGAAATGGAAAATGGCCAAAAAAAAATATGGTCAAAGGTCGGAGGATGTCTTCGGTGGCCAGTTGAGAGAGAGTGTGTGAAACGGTCGTGCGATTTCTACATATGGGCTGAATGTCAAGGGTAAAATGGGAAGATGTGCTAATTATTTTGGGTCAGGACCTCATGGGAATTAAATCAAGTTGAAAGGACCGGCCCGCAACTCCCCCAAACAATAAAAATAATTTGGGCCTATTTATATTTACAATATACTATAATACTTTTCTAAATTTGGGGCCATATTTTGGGTCAATTTTTTGGAGCCTAAGGCACAGATCTCAATGGCCTTAACCTAGGGCTGGTTCTAGCTATAGGTGACCTCCTCCGGCCACCACCTCTAGTGAGTTCCCTTCCACCTTTGGCTTGTCCCCCTCCTCCCCTGGTCACCACCGTTGGCTTGTTCCCCTCCACTTCAATCACTGCCCACTCCTCCTGGCGAGTCCCCTCTAACCTACTCCGGCCCCCGCTATCTTACTCTTAAAAAACAAGTTTTTGGAAACATTTGTGTGTACCAAACATGTTTTTTTTTTTTTTAATCAAAATTAAACATAAACTTGATTAATATTTTCTGTAAAAATAAAAAAAATAAAAAAAAATTAAACGTTACCAAACGAAACAACTTGGAATTATGTATAGCAGCTTTATAAGTTTTATTTATTCTTCAATTGTGCCCAAGTCATCTGTCATCTGTCATCTGTTTAATGTGCCGTTGTTGTTAGGTAAAAATCCTGGTGACTGCTAATGGGGCACACAAACTACCTGTCATTGAGGACCCACAAAGCTTGAAGGAAGCTTTGCAATATTTGAATTCCATCGAGTGTAAGAAAATCAAAGTAATATGTTTCGAACTTTTTCAGAATTAGGAGCTCAAACTGTTTCAAATTGGCACCTCTAATACCTGATCCAACTTTATTCGTAGGCTCCACAACATGAAAAATGATGCACTGATTAAGGAGGAGCTGCTTCGAAACTACCCTGTCCTGAAGCCGATATCAGAGTCAGTATCAGATCCAGACTTCTATTCTTCTTTTTTCATTCTAGTTTCACCCATTTTAGATGTAATTTCCTTGAACTAATACTAGCACAATAAATAGATCCCTTTTTTGATTTAGTGAAAATTAAGTGGAAAAAAAAGTGATTCATTCTATACAAATAAAAGCAACGTTTGGTAGAATTTTCTAAATATGATTTGAGAATAAAATTGTATTTTGAGTTTTAGAGTTCTAGAATTATGATTTGAGTGTGGAAAATTTATTTGGTGAATAAGTTTTAAAAAGAATTTTGAATTGAGTGGAGAATTTTTTATATGACATATGATATTTGATATAAAAACTTACAATTCATAACCAAACACACAATTCAAAATTCTATTCAAACCTCATAAAATTTTTTTAAAATTTCATTTTTTTTTTAATTTGAAATATAAAAAATAACAGATGGCAATTGTTAAAAAAAAAAATGTATTGCTCCGGTCAACCGGTCGGATGTCCGGGAGGACGACTGGTTAGCCCAAATTTTCTCGCCTTGAACAGAATTTTCAAAAGTCACCGTGAAATTAATTTTTAAAAATTCTAAACAAACGTCACATGCAAACCAAAGGGTGAAAAGCCAAAATAACTCTTTCTTTCTCTCAAGCATCCAATGGAAATGAATAATCTCCCTTTTTTTCGGAGTAAAGATGGCTTGATTTGGGGAAAGCTCATTTTTCTATGAAGTTAGTGAGCAATGTACAGTCACTTATTTCAGCCCAACTAAAGTTAAATTCACTAGGAGTTTGGAGACTCCACAAGCTGGAAAAACTGCATGCTCATTACAAACTAATATATAACGGAGAGGGGAAGCCGAATAATCACCAAAAACTCCAAATTCTAGAAGGGATCGATTTCTCTCTAGTCTATCCTGTCCAAACATGGAGAAAAAGTTTTCTTTCACGTCATTTCTTTTTAGCTCTCATCAAATCAGTCAATCCAAACAGGCTGTTAAGGGGGTTGAAACCGATGACAATGGAAATCCGCTATAGTTCTTTGTTATCAGAATTGAGAGTTAAACTTGAAGATTTTGATACTACTCCTAATTTCTGATCTCTGAGTTCTCTCAACTGCATTTGGTACTTAGCATTGAGCCACCTCACTTCTTGCCATTATCTCATTCTCATAGTCATCTGCAAAGGCACAATTCGTGGAGAGAGTTTCACGAATTGGACTTACTCCTCTTTTCCATATTTACCTGCGCCCTCTTCCTTTTCCAAGTTTGAGTGGTCCTCGTGTCCATCATCAGAGTGAATGTCCCTCAATCTGTCTGAACTTAATGCAGGTCCATCGTGTTCATGCCCTTCAAAATGGTATGCGATCTCTTCAAAGCGGCCACATACTGCTTCACATCCATGTTGAGAACACCGAAGAGAGTCCTTATGAGAACCATTTGAAGCACAATTGTGACAATAGCTCATATTTGTGCAACCGAGTATTTCTTCCATGCCTGTCCCTCTCTTCCAATCCGGTACCAAAGAAGCAATCTCGCTGTCTATTGTTTCTGCTATCTTAGTCACATCTTGATCAGTAATATCCAACGCTGCTACCATTTCAGTAGCAACGCTCAACGCATTGTCAGTTTCAATGTCAAAATGGAAGTAGATATTTCGAACGCAGCCTGCAAAGCGAATAACGTTAGCTTGGTCTCATTAGCCATTTCACGGTTCATGTTAGTTAAGAGTAATAATATTCAAACCTTCTTCATCTGCAATCCTGAGCCTTAAAAAGATACAATCATTTTCTTCCCTCATCCCATTGATGGTAATGTTGACATTTGTCAAATGCTCATCCTCTTGACTAGTGAAGCAATCAATTTTATTTTGTTCACAATCGACTGAGTGATGATCCAAATCACTCTGAGCTTCACAACCATTGATTGAGTTGTTGAGAGGAGGCGGTCTTAAAAGAGAGCCTACTTCATCAAGATCTCTCCAATCTGATCCATAATTCTCGATTTGGAGAAAAGGGTCTTTCAGAAGCTCCTTAGCAGTTAACCTGCTTGACACTGATGCTAAGCATTTCTCAACGAATTGTCGAACCTCGGGATTCCTAACTTTGTACAAGGCATCTGGTTTTTTCCCCTATGGAAAAATGATGTAAAGTTAATGGATGTTTGGAAAGACAGAAAATTGAATGAGAAAAGGCGAAATTGGGAGTTTTTTTTTGAGGTTCCTACAGAGACAACTTTATTGTAGATCTGAGCAGGGTTGGTGCATTCACTATATGGATACTCAATGGTGACCATTTCCAAGATGCACATCCCAAATGAGTATATGTCAACTAATTCATTGTATTCCTCTGCATAAACCTCCGGCGCCATGAACTCCGGTGTGCCTGAGATCAAACAAGAGATACCCATAGCATAAAAACTCATGATAGCAAAACTCTCCATGAATCAATTCAAGTCATTGTTCTGGGACACGAAAATGATGACAACGATTTATATTTTAAAATGCACGTCTCGAAATATGGTACAATTTTTGTTCTAAAATGGTGAATTTAAGCAATTATATTTTTTCCCCCTATATATTTATTTAAAGATTTCCTTAGGAGCAAAAAATCAAATATAATAAACCAAAATTTAGGGAGAGTGGATTTTTGAAATTCCCATAAATATATTTTTACATGATCAACTTGAAAAAAAAGAGACTATCTTTTATTAGATGTCATAGAAGTACCTTAAATGGGCTAAATGTTACAATAAAATTGCTCTAAAAATACCTTAAATTTTGATAAAGTAATATCGTACACCTTTATTGTACCTCATTTTAGAGTATGTGGTGTATCACATTGCCGTTCCATTTCCGTACCCAAATGACTAGTGTTCCAGGTAACATAGCCACAAGGCAATCTAGAATCTGATGCCCAAATTGTGTTTATGTGTGTTGTGCAATACTTGAAATGTGAAATCTCAAGGAAATTTGTAATTTTAGTAGCTATAATGAACATTTGATCATCTGAAACAACATCAGAGAATCTGGAATTATTCAAACTCACCAACACAGAGAGCAACATGGGATTTGCAGCGAGGCCGAGATCACCAATCTTGACTTCCCCTTGGTTGCCATTGATAAAAATATTGTCACACTTCAGATCTCTGTGAATCACAGGGGGGTCATGGCTGTGGAGATAGAGAAGCCCTTTCAAGATCTGTCTACACCAATGCTTCACTGCTCTAATGTTAACTCTCTTGTGTTTTATCCTAAACCTAGACAGATATTCATAATGAGTATTACCCATTTGAGAAAATAAAATAAAACCCAGATCAGAAAATTAAAAGTATAAATTTTTACTTACTGTCTCAGAGTGCCAGAGGTGAACATCTCAGTGACAAAGTTTATGTTTCTGTTGTCAGTGTCAACCCAAGAAGTGTAGAATTTCATGATGTTGTGGTGTTTTAAGGTCTTGAGGAGATGAATTTCACAGTACAACCTCTGTAGATCTTCATGTCTTTGCAGGAAATTATAAAACTTTACCTGATTCCATGCTACTTCAATCCCTTCATACTCATCAAACGCTTTATAACTGCACCCAAAAAACATAAAAATGTAGACCTTGAAATGGCAAACCATGTATAACAAAGGGCTCATCTCCTCTCCAGTTAACTAAGTCCAAGAGGAGCCGTGGTTAATCCAGTCGTAATAGGAGCCGTGTGACCACTCTCACAACTGGACTCCAATTGATTTTTCTTGATAATTTCATAAGCACATGACTTCCCTCTAGTCAATTGGAGTCCAGTTGTGAGAGTAGTCCCACAACTCTTACTAACCACGGCTCTTCACAACTAGAGAAAAGAAAAAAAAAAAGTCATGTGCTTATGAAAAAGTACAACGGAAAAAAAAAAAAAACAAAAAATCACATAGTCTAATCAAAGTTCAAATTTTGTTCAAATTTGAAAAGGGTTTGGAGAAAGAGGTGCATACACTGTCTTTGAATCTCCTGTGCCAAGAATTTCATTGTACTGTAAAGAATAGCAGTTTGTGTTTGTGACAAACACTCAAACAAGAAAAGGGCATGTGATGAAAATGAACAAAACAAAAGAGAAAAGCCAAGAAACAGAAATTAATGAAAACAAACAAGGCATACCCTTCCATATCTTCCAGTGGGATCAACTTCAACAAACTCGGAGTACTCTGTTTCATAGGCAGAAGCACCATTCATTCCTTAATCCTAGAGAGAGAGAGAGAGAGAGAGAGGATCAAGTGCTCATTATCCACAATGAATAGAAGAATAGAGAATGGGTTATGGTTAAAAATGTGTGTTGTGGAAGGAGAGGCCTTGATGAGTACATCAAAAGGACAAGGTTCGCCCAACAACTCAGAGACAAAAGGAATAAGGGGCTTGTTTGGTTTGTTTTTGAAAAATAAATTTTGAAATTTTTTTTTTTAAAATTTATTTAATTTAGTGATTTTAGAAAAAAAATTTAAAATTATTTTTTCTTTTTACATATCAATTAATCATTTTTTTTCTTACACACATTTATTTAATTATAATAAAATATCAAATCATCTAAAACTCCCATACTTTAAAATTATTTTTAAAATATACAACCAAACAAACTAAAAAGATTTCTCAGGAATTTGCCCAACAACTCTCTTCCCCCCCTCCCCCTCTCTCTCTCTCTCTCTCTCTCTCTCTCATGAAACAGGTATGCAACAGCTTGCTAGAGCCAGTCAATTATTAGTTTTCCTTTATTTATTTGGGCCCAGCTTCATTCCAGTCCAAATCTAGATTAGACAGTGCTGTTCGGCTCTTTGGGACCCACTACGGGTCGTGTTTCGATAATCTAAACCGTTCAATGTGTAGAACTCGTCGAGTACTATATGCCTGTAAAAAATCACGTTGATCGGATATCAATAGCTATATGATCAAATCCGTTTTTTGTAAGCCGTTTATTTTTCGCCGTCCATTTTTTTCATAAAAAACTGATTTGATCATATAGCTATCGATATCCGATCAACGTGATTTTTTACAGGCATATAGTACTCGACGAGTTCTACACATTGAACGGTTTAGATTATCGAAACACGACCCGTAGTGGGCCCCAAAGGGCCGAACAGCACCGTCCAGTCCAGATTTGGACTGGAGAGAAGCTGTGGCCTATTTATTTATTAGCATATCACTCGTACTATACATGAGATTGAATTAAAAAAAATTATTTATGATTATGTTAAATAGATTTTTAAATTGTTAGAATAAAATATACTTAATCTTAAAAGAAAATGTTGACATTGCATAATTGAAGTAATAAAAATAAGAATTTATTACATTTGTTCGGAATTCACTGAATAAATAAAATAAAGTATAACTAAATTGTTGTGTGTCTTCCATCAGCATTCCTGCATTGTCAACATGATAGTTAGTATTATAATTGATAAACAACACATATATTATGTATTTATAAAATGTTATACTCACATTTTTTTTCTTTTACTTTCTAAAAGGTATAGACATTCTTTAGACCAATCTATATTTAAAATAAAAATTACACACGATGCACAATCTAGTTGACTTTGCATTGTTGGTACATGTATGATAAATGTATAGGCACGATCTTGCCATGACACAGTATAATCTTTAATCATTTTAACTCCATTATTTTATAAAATTTTGGAATTATAACATTGTGTTTGAAAATGTAGGAATAAGTTATTTATAATAAATTATATAGTTTCGCACATTTGATCTCATATTCTTCAAATATGATGGTTGACATTGCAAGATAAACCCTACCCATTTATTTTGAATAATCAGATTTATTGAACCAGTATTGTCTTTGACCATAATGTTAACATTGTATCTAATAATAAAAAATAAAAAATAAAAACTTATTAAAAGAAAATATTGTATTTAATAAAAAATTAAAATACTTGTTAAATTTGAATTCTTATTATACATAGCAATTATTTACCTACGAAAAATTACCTCGTTATAATATCAATATCATCATGCATGCAGTAACAACAAACAATGTAACCATAATGATATTCAACTTTTTGATAGCAACTTTTGTACAAATCAATCCAAAGTTTGTCAACATCAATTTGTTCGATGTACCCAAGTATTCAAAAATATGAAACTTACAAATATTTGAAAAAATATAAATTAATATATCTTTATAAACGAATATATATACATATCGTTTAACTTTCATTACTTGGGACGATAACAATTCTTACCTTTGGCATAGGTGTAAAATTACATATTCGAATTCTTTTGGCATTTGATATTACCAATGATTGTGAAATTGAGAATCCATTTTTTCGATTCCAAAATAACAACTTTTGTGATATAGGATTCATAGCAAGCCTAGATAAACATCAATATATATAATTGTGAAATTATATTATCATATGTAATTGGTTAATATTATGCAATCATAATATATCACACTCGAATATGATTTGTATGACGGAATAAATGATTAGTATATAACTTGTTGTATTTGCGTATAGCAATGCATAGACCTAGAAATTAAGAAAAGATAATTTATCAATATCAATATTAGAATATACATCTATTTATTATAAAAGTCAATGAAAAATAATCTTACCATAATAATCTTTAACGGTTAATCTAGGAGCAAATAAAATATTATCATTTTCTAGAGTATGATATAGTTGCATGCCATCAGTTGTTGCAAACACGTCCGATAAAGTTAGTCTTACTGATGTGAAACTATTTTTACAATTAAAAAAAAAGGGGTTAAATTATTCGTAGAGTATTTCAAAATTGGTAAAGACACAGAAATATGTTGTGGTATCATACCTTGTATCAAGTAGTAGAATCTCTCTTTTGTAATTATCACGATTTGCAATACCTTGACATTCAGTTATACTAACAATCAAGCTAATCATATCTGCATAATTTAGCATTGACATATTTATTATTTTGATAGTTTAAATTTTTTCTATTAGTAATAAACTATGTAAATATGTAATTTAGATAAGTATTATTTAGTAAAAATAACGTACCTATTAATTGAACATCTTGATGAAGAAATTGATCAGTGTTTGATAATTTTTACAATTTTTTAAAAACCCAATTACAATTTTTTGCAAGACAACATATAATCTAATCTAAAAAAAAACATAGAAATTGTCACAACTCAAACAAAGTAAAGAAGTCAATTGATATTTATAAGAATATAATTTTTTTTTTTTTCAAAAAACATCTTGAGTTAAAAACCCAATCTCGAATCAAGTTAATTGATAGTTAAAAAGCATAACAATTTTTTTTTTTTAAAATACAGTGAGTTAAAAAATCCAATTACAAAATACAATCTAATCATCATCATCAATATTGGGTATTTTATGTGAACCTAATAAATACACCAATCACAATCACAAAATACAATCTAATCATCATTAATAGTAGGTATTTTATGTAAACTTAATAAATACAATCTATTTTTTTTTTTACAAAACATAAATTAAAAATACAATCGCCATGTGATTGTTTTTTCTTCAAAAAAACACAGATTAAATGAAGTATAGAAAAACACAATCATTAAAAAAAACAAAATCACCGTGTGATCAAAATAGAATGTAAAAAAACACAATCACAAATTAAGCTAATTAAAAAAAAATAGTGAAGTGATAATTAAAAAATATAATTATTTTTTTTTTCCAAAAAGCATAGTGAGTTAAAAACCTCATAAGAAATTAAGCTAATTAATAGCTAAAAAGCACAACCATTTTTTTTAAAAATACAGTGAGTTAAAAAATCTAATTACAAAATATAATCTAATTATCATCATTAATAGTGCGTAGTTTATGTGAGCCTAATGAATACAATCTAATTTTTTTTTTCCCAAAAAACATAGATTAAAAATATAATCACCGTATTAAAAAATAAATTAAGTTCAATTACAATCACAAAATATAATCCAATCATCATCAATTAAACAGAGTGTAAAAATACAATTGCCCTATTGAAAAATAATGAAGTCAATTGGTAATTAAAAAATAAAATTATTTTTTTTAAAAAAAACGTACAAATTAAGTTAATTGATAGTTAAAAAGCACAATATTTTTTTTAAAAAACTATTTTATGTGAATCTAACAAACACAATCTAAATTTTTTTTTTCAAAAAACATAGACTAAAAATACAATCACCGTGTGATTGTATTCAAAAAACATGAATACAATCTTTTTTTTCTCAAAAAACACATATTAAATGGAGTGTAAAAAAACATAATCATTTAAAAAATTAAAATCACCGTGTGATCAAAATGGAATGTAAAAAAACACAATCACATTTTTTCTCATAAAAAAAAAGTAATGAAGTCAGTTGATAATTAAAAAATATAATTATTTTTTTTTATCAAAAAGCATAGTGAGTTAAAAATCCAATCACAAATTAAGCACAATCATTTTTTTTTTGAAAAATACAGTAAGTTAAAAAACCCAATTACAAAAAATAATTTAATCATTATCATCAATAGTGCATACTTTATGTGAACCTAATAAATACAATATAATTTTTTTTTTCCAAAAAAATAGATTAAAAATAAAATATTGAAAAATAAACAAAGTTTTACTCACAATCACAAATTACAATCTAATCATCATCAATAATTAATATTTTATGTGAACTTAATGAATATAATCATTCTTAATCAATTTAAAAATATAATCACTATATTAAAAAATAAATGATTTACTCACAAACTTTGAAATATTTTTCTTCCAAAATTCTGTCCCAAAGCTGCCGCGGCTGTGATTTATGTGAACTCTCTCTCGCCCAATTTTTTTTTTTAGGTTGTTGTGTGCTGTGTAATAATGGGCCCAAATTTTTTCTTTAGGTTGCTGTGTGTTGTGGTAGGGTTTAGGTTAATAGGTAGTAATAGGTAATAATGGATAATAGGGTTTAGGATAATACATAAATTTAATGGGTAATAGGGTTTAGGTAATTCGGAATTTTTTTTTTAATCAAAAAATTAAGAAATTAGGATTGAAATAATGGAGCTTCCACAAAGTTTGTGGGTTAAAAAGACTATTTTTCTTTAGGTTGCTGTGTGCTGTGTGCTGTGGTAAGGTTTAAGTTAGTAGGTAGTAATGGGTAATAATGAGTAATAGGATTTAGGATAATACGGATTTTTTTTTAATTAAAAAATTAAGAAATTAGAATTAAAATAATAGAACTTCCACAAAATTTATGGGTTAAAAAGACCATTTTCCTTACATTGGGAGAGACAATTTACTCGTGAAGATTTCATGAATCTTCTCTCATTGAATAATTGTGGTTTTGGACCTTATGGATACGAGAAAAGTTAGGGATCATGAAAAATTTTTCATGAAAATGAGCATGAAAGATTTATGATCCTTAGATTACCTTGATTAGTGTGTGGTGCTTTATTCTAAATGTAATCCAAGGGTCACAAAGCTTTCATGATTATTTTCATGAAAGGTTTTTCATGATACCTAGCATTGCTGGATGGATACATAGAGATAATTAGGAATACAAATTAAGTAAACAAGGTGGAAAAATACAATATATATATATATAATATAATGACATTTTAATTTATCAAAAAAAAAATATATATATATAATATAATGACATTTTAATTTATCAAAAAAAATATATATATATATATAATGACATTTTAATGGGAATAAATTTTTGGTTGGCAATAATTCATTAAGAGTTGGGTTTCTCTCAAATTCAAATCTAAATTTGAGAGAATTTGAGGAGCCTATAAAGTCCATCACGGGTCCCGTCATCCAAAAAATTAAGTCGATCCAATAATTATAGTCTTTTCATTTTATCGCATTTGTCGTCTATTTTTTCAGAACTAAATGTTATAAAATGAAAAGAATATGATTATTAGATTAATTTATTTTTTTACTATACACGGAGAGTCTTACAAAATAAATTATTCAGATTATTGAAACGGGACTCATGGTGGGCTTCTTGAGTCTCTCAAATTTTCTCAATATTTAGATTTGAATATGAGAAAAATCCAACCTAACTAAAGCTATAAAATAAATGAATTTTTTTACTAAAAATAATCTTATATTAACTATATAGATAAAAGAGTTTAGGGGAATGCTATTCTCACACCACTTTTTTATACTTCAACTCTAAATTTTACTTTCTAGTGTGTAATGAGAATTGTATCATGTAATTTTTGGCACTAAATACAAAATTTAAATTGTAAGTATAAAGAAGAGGAGTAGAAATAACAATTCTCTAAGTTTATTATTTAAAAATTTAGGTTTCATTTAATTACTGTTGTTACAATTTTATTTTTCAATCTAATTACTAGATTTTAAGGTTTATAATTTTTACACTTACTGCTTAGGGTAGCTGTTTTAAATTTTGTAATTTGGAAATTTTTTTCTCTCCTCTATGACAGGAAAGGTCTTTGGTTTTATTGAAGTAACAAAACCCTTCAGATTTATTTTATTTTATTTTATTTTTTTTTTCAAGTTTTTTGAATTTGTTCACTACGCCAAAATTGGGCTTTAGCGGCGGTTTTTTACCGCCATTAAAGGCTGTAAAACCGCCGTTAAAGCCTTTAACGGCGGTATTAACGGCGGTTTCGTTACCGCCGTTTATGTGCGTGTCGGAAAAAGTGAAACCGTCGTTAAAAGTCGACCAAAAACGGCGGTTTTTTACCGCCGTAAATAGGTTCAAATTTTTCAAAAAATAATTCTTTCTTCTTGCACTCCCCAAGTTTTGAACCCAAGACCTCTCATTCACCTACACCAACCACTCTGCCACAGCCACTCTTCATGAAATATATTCCCTAAATAAATATTTAAACATTACTTTTACTTTATTGTAGATGGTTTCGCCAGAACTCGCCGGAGTTTCGCCGGAGCACGTCGGAGTTTCGCCGGAGCTCCGCCGCAAAGACCGCCGTCATTAACTGCGGTAATGGTTGGGCATTAGCGGCGGTTTTGTTACCGCCGTTAAAAGTGGGCATTAACGGCGGTTTCGTTACCGCCGTTAAAAGTGGGTTTCATTACCGTCGTTAAAGACACTTTTAGTGGCGGTTTTCGTTACCGCCGTTAATAGTACCTTTAACGGCGGTTTTCGTTACCGCTGTTAAAAAAACGGCCGTTAATGCCCTGTTTTGGCGTAGTGGTTACAATATTCTTATAGAACAAACAAATTTTTATCTACCTCAAATTTCAGTTCTTCTTGAATTATTTTGAGAAAAAAACACAATATCGCAATTAATTTCTTTATGTTTTCCAAATGAGTAATGCTAAGTATCATGAAAGATTCTTCACCGTTAGATTACACATACGGGAAAACACCACACACTAATCAAAGGATGAAAAATTTTCATGAAGCATTTCATGATATTTTTTTTCATGATCCCTAGTATTATTCTTTCCAAATTGTTAATTAACTTCTAAATGTTTTTTTTTTTTTTGGCTAATTGATAAGAAATTAATCATAAATATGAGAATAATTATATTAAACTAGACCATTATAATTGAAATTGAAAGTTTATTGTTGACATCTAATATGAAGTAGAAAAAATGATATATTAAATGCTCATTTATTTGATTTTGCAAATTTCAATGTCATTTAAAAACTTAGGATAGACTTCTTAATCCATAGTTGAGATGACCCTTATCTTTTAAGCAATCAGCAGTTGTGCATTTAATGAAGAAACTCTTCTGCATCATCAGCCACATAAAATTTTCAAATTTCTATGTTTTTTTTTTTCCTAATAACACATTTTTCTTAATGTAATGATTTCATTCCATTAATATTCAATAATTATAATATGTATGAAAAATTAAATATGACATTAAAAAAAATAGACAAATGCTAATAAGTACTTTATGGACATTATTTAAAGTTGAAAAATATGTAAAACGTATTTTGAATACGACGAAAAGATTTTAAAATTTTTAAAATAAGTGAAAAGAAAGTATTATGAAATTACTAAATAAATTTTGAACTTTTTTATTATTATCTTTTTCTTATTCCCCTAGATACTTCTTAGTAGGACCCAAGAAGTTAGTAGAGGAGAGGCCGAGGAGAGGTAGCTATCTTTATGTCTGGTAACATTTGTGATCATAGTGGAGTCGAAGCAACTGTAGATGTAACTTCACTGTTTTTGTGTTTTCTTAATGCTCATTAAGTGTTGCAAATTCTGAATAAGTCTTATCATTGCATTACGCAACTTTCATCTCACTATTTCCTTCTTATTCATTTATTTATAAAAAAAAACATGAAAAAGAAAAAAAAATTATAAATCTAATGGCTATAAAATAAAAATAAAAATTTATAATTATTTTGAATTAAAAAAATTATTACACTCAACATTAAATAATGTAATGAAATCTCTTAATTACAAATATATAATAGAGAGGATCATAATTCAGCTTCTCAATGCCCCAACCTACCCTCCAAGAAAATTTTCAAATGGTGAGAATGACTGTCCACCCTAACCCTCAATTCTTGCCAAAAGGGCGTGCATCATCTATCCTTATCCGAAAGAGAATCTCTATTCTAATCACTCCATAATTTTATTTAGAAATATCAATTTATAACTTAAATTCATTTTATACATGGACCTTACATTATACTAATTCAGTCTGTATAACACAAACACATTTTGCGTAAAAATCTGTAACACTTTTTTAAGTTAAGAGAATTACTATTTTAACCTTCCTAATTCCATCATCATTTTCACTTGTAGTTAAAACCTCTCAGCCTAACCCAATGTAACAAAAAATGATTGGTAGCTCGAATTTGTATGGTCCGATTGTCTCGAATGTATCAAAGCGATATTGTTTTATCCCCAAAACGACATCGTTTTGAGACATTCGAGTCATTCAAGCCATGAAAATTCAAGTTAACAAGCATTGTTGCCCAATGTAAACCCCATTAAAATCAACCTCATACAATTGATGAAAACCTCTACCGGAATAGTATTGCACTCAAATATGAGTCATGTTAAACTAATGTGAATAGTTTAGGTCTAACTAAAATTATTAGAGTTCTTGTAGGCCTCAGAATCTCTATTTTGATCTGTATTGGCTAGTCTGCTTGATTTGGTCTCTTGTCAATGAGAGAAAAAAGATTTTTGATTATCTGTTAAAGATTTGGACAAACGTTAGTACTAATACATTAAGTGCTCATTTGCTAATCGGATTACAGGTGGGAAATTGGGATTAACAAGTCCGATCTTGAGATTAGGTGTCTTATCCCTATATCTCTTCATTTGCTGGTAATCCTCTTTTCATCATCTTATTCTTGATGTCTCAGTAATTAAATATAATTTATTTTATTTATCTTTTTATCTAATGTGATAACCTACTTTCACACACTCTTTCATATGTGATCTAAACATTAAACTTGCAAGCCCTCCAACATTGGTTCAACAAAGAGAGTCCATCCAAAGATTGTTTTGGTTCTGGTACCGCTTATTGAAGAAATTGGGATGCTTATGAATACACATTAATATAAACTTTAATCAATCAAAAAGAAATTTGAGTCTATCCCATATATATTAAGACTTACTTCATTATTATTATTTTTTTCAATGTGAGACTATTTTTAAACATACTTTAATACTTATTTTCTTCAATTCTGACCACAATCTCATAATATTCTATTCCCTAAAAATTAATTAGAGCTTACATGCATTAATCTTGGAGTTTCTTGATGTCTTAACTTCAACAATTTTAGGACAAGAAGTTTGTGGTTAGTGATCTCTGGACACTTTTGATAAGGGCATAAATTCAAACACAAAAATGATTTGTCCCCCTAAAAATAATCTCCCTAATTTTCTTTTTTGGAAACTGTTTTTTTTTTTTTTTTTATTTTATTGAAACACACACTTTCATATATTGTTTGAAGAGTCACAAAGTTTGGTGATGGTACAATGTCATAATTACATCCTAGTCAGTCAGCATATGACGACACTTTTGTACAAAAAAAGAAAGCATATAATTGCTTAGAACATCCACACCCACCTTTTCGAAATTTTAGTTAAATTAAAGTTATTTTAACTAGTCACCGCTTAGAATATTTTTAAAGGGATAGTTAAATAAGATTTGTTAGGTATTTTAGTTAATATAAACCTAATTTTAAGTTTCAATGGACTAGTTATTTTATCATCTTATTTTTTTGATGACTACAATTGAAGAGTCCCAGAGGCTCTCCAAACAATTATGTATGTATATATTTTAGATTTTTGTATATTTATGTCTTGGATTTAGGGATTTATATATTTTATATATGTGTTTGTATGTTGTAATTTTATATATTCTTTCAATTCTGTTTGATGTGTCATTTGGTAATACTTACGTTTTCAGTTTTCTGTTTATATTTACAAAAATTTTAAAAACTCAAATAAAAACTTGTTTGGTAAATTTTTAATTTATAAATCAGTTGTCTCAGTTTATAAATTTGGCCAAAAAATGTAAACTCAAAAAATATGTTTTCGTTTTGAGTTTTTTTTTTTTTACCACCCACACTAGCCATCACCCACCACCAACTGCCATCACCAACTGCCACCACCACTCACCACCCACCAGCCACCACCCACCTGCCACCCACTTGCCACCACTACCCACCCCTCGCCACTACCACCACCACCACCCGCCACCACCCACCACCTGCCACCACCATCCATCGTCCACCACCACCACCCGCCACCACCACTCACTACCCACCTGCCACCACCACTCACCACCCACCTGCCACACATCCACCACGCCACCACTACTCACCACCACCTGCCACCACCAGTCACCTGTCACCCACCCGTTACCACTACCCACCACCCACCACCACCACCACCACCACTATCACCACCACCACCCGCCACCTACCTACCACCACCACCCACCACCCACCACCACCACCACCACCACCACCACCATCCACTCGCTACCACCCGCCACCGTCACCCACCCCCACCACCACCACCACCACCACGACCACCACCATCCACTCGCTACCACCCGCTACCGTCACCCACCCACCCACCACCACCACCACCACCACCCCACCTACCTACCGGCCACCCCACCACCACCACCACCACCACCACCCACTCGCTACCACCCACCACCCGTCACTGTCACCCACCCATCCACCATCACCACCCACCCGCCACCATCACCCACCCGCCATCCGCCACCTACCCGCAACCATCACCCACCCGCTATCTGCCACCATCACCCACCCGCTATCCGCCACCCACTTGCCACCACCACCACCACCACCACCCACTCGCTACCACCCACCACCCGCCACCGTCACCCACCCACCCACCCACCCACCATCACCACCTGCCACCTACTCGCCACCATCACCCACCCGCCACCACCCACCACCACCCGCCATCTGCCACCCACCTGCTATCACCATCACCACCCGCACCACACCCCCCTCGCTACCACCTATCACCCGTCATCGTCACCACCCACCCACCACTGCCACCCGCTATCTACCTGCCACCACCACCTACCACCCGCCGCCACCATCACCACCACCCACTCGCTACCACCACCACCGCCACCGTCACCTACCCACCCACCACCACCCGCTACCCACCACCACCGTCACCACTTTCCACCACCATCTTCCGCCGCCACTTGCCATTTCTCACTCTTTTTTATATTTTAAATTTTTTTAACATTTTGTCAATTACCAAACGCGTTTGTAGTTTATGTTTTCTAAAAATAAACAAAAATCAGTTTATAAAATTTTTGTAAATATAAACTGAAAACGTAAACGTTACCAAACAAACCCAAATAACTTATTTTGTATTTTGTATTTTTTTTTCTCCTCATTCTACAGGTTTTGTATGTTTGTATGGGCAAATTTATTATTATTGCAAATTTATATTAGTAAAATATCAACAATTAGTATTTTTTATTTTAAAAATTAATTCAGTTAGTTTAAATGATTAGCTAAAATAAAGAACGTGGTTGGAGAACACAATAGCTAAAGTAATTAGGTAAAATAAAGAGTGTATTTTTTTTATACTTTAACTAGTAAAAAGTAGAGAGTGTGGTTGGAGTTGCTCTTAACACCTACTATATCAAATTCTTTATTTTAACTTATTCTTATTAAAATATTGTTTTCTTATTGTGTTTGTTAGTCTTTCTTTTTTTTATTAAATTGATAAGCTACTAGCCAAACAATTCTTTAAAAATATAAAAAAAAATAAAATAAAATTTGCCGTTGACCGATTGACAGTCTGAACGTCCAGTCGGAGTTTCGGTGGACATCTGATAACACTAATTTAGCGATGAACAGTACCTCGCTAATTGTAACGAGATACTGTAGAAAACATAAATTTTGACGAACTGTAAACGAGTTTGATGAAACTGATTTTTTGAAGGTTATTAGCTAAAAAATAATTTTGAAGAGCTTGATGAGGATGCTCTTGAACGCTTTGGCATTGTTGGATACATGACATTTTAGGAAGTGAATTAAAAGTTATTTTTTAATTTTTAATTATTTTGAACTATATTATTTTTTATATTTTTTTTAAAAGATTATAAAATTAAAAAGTCAACTTTTAACTATTTTCTCAAAACAATCTAAAGTTGAAATAAAACTATTTATAGGTTGTTTTTTTTCTATCTTAAAGTTGAAATAAAACTATTATAGGTTGTTTTTTTTCTATCTTAAATTTATATGTTGTTTTTTTTTATTTTTAAAGATTTTATATATAAATCATCAACTGTCAACTTAAATAAGTTGCAACAAGCAAATTATTAATTAGGGGCAATTTAGGAAGATTGACTTTTTAATTTTTTAATTTTTTTTGACTTTTTTGAGTTATATCACTTCTTTACTTTTTTACACAAAAAAATCAAAAATAAAAAAAGTCAATTTTTTACCATTTTCCCAAAACACCACTTGGTTGTGTAACCTATTAGGCCTTGTTTGATTGTTCGAATATAAAATGAAGAATATAATGTGTCTTCGGATTTACTCAGTATATGCAATAAATAGGATATATGGATCGGATAACATATCCCATGCTCATGTTTGTTGAGTTCAGGATATAGTACTGGATATTTCCTATCTATGTTTGTTTTACAAAAAAAATTATCAGATATAAGCCAGTAACATATACATTAATGTCTATTTTGTCCTTATACCTTGTAAGAAATGGTTTTGGAAAAACAGATTTTTCCTTAACTTTGGTCTATTTTTTAGGTGGGACCCATGCGCCAAAGTTGGCGGGTTTAAGTGGTAACACGTTCTATGCTGCGTTGTGATTCACGTAGTATATTTGGTTGCTCAAAAACCATTATCGGGTGAATAGAAAATTGAAGCCAAAGTGAGCTCTATGAAAATGGTGTTTTGGTGAAATTTCCATAAAGGTTTGAGTTAAGGCTAGCCCGACATTGGTTTGGTGGACAAACTTTGTGTGGGTTTATAAGGCTTGGGTTTGGAACTTGGGGTAGGCCCCAAAGGCCACTCAAGTTTTGTATAGGGGGAGGTTGTGGGCAAAGTGGGTTAGACCTATTGGACCCAAAATAAACACACGCGCACGCCGCTGCCGCCACCATCCATCCAGGCGGGCTAGGCTTGGGTGCGTGATGTGAGGTTGGGTTGGGCTTGTCCGACCCAATACTAATTCTTTTTGGACCAAAAACACTTGAATTTATTTTTTAATTTTGGAAAATAAATTCTAATTGTTTGAATTCAAATTTCGGTTGGAAAATTCAGTTTTGGCTTGCACCTTTCTATATAGATTTTGTATTTGTCCAAACAGATTCAATTCAAAACCCCTACCTGTTTAATATTAATTCAAACAAATTTGTATCTGTTTAATTCAAATCGAATAGGTATTATACCTGTTGAATTCAAATCTAAGAGCCACCATTGCACCTATAAACAGACAAGTCCTTCATTTGGTTTCTCACTCAATTTTTGTCCTCAAATCTGCTATTGCTCTTTGCATTTTGTTGCATTTAATTTTCTGTGAGAAAGAACGTAAACACAAAGTGTGTTCGTTGTGCGAATAATTTGTAGTGCTACTATTATTCATTATTGATCATTTTATCCTAGGAGATAGACGTCCACAATCTGAAAGTACCGTGGAGAGGACGAATCTGTCTTAAGGACACAATGTTAAACACTGGACTTGATCAAAAATTCATTCGAGAAAATAATAAGGTAAGTGCCTTGATTACTTTTCTATTTAATTATTTTTTCTGTTCCAGATTTTGATTTTGTTTTTTTAACAAAATAAAAATTTGTTTGTTATTTATTTATTTTTATACACTGTTTTGATTTTCGTAATCAAACAGTCTCTCTCATTTCCTTTATTTCTTCTGTGTTCTGTTTGTTGTTAAGTACACAAATAAAATTTATTCTTAATATAGTGAAGATTGTCTAACAATCTTAAGACCGACTTATTTTCTGTGTCTTCATTGTATTAATTTTTTTGCGCTTTTACAAAGCGATATTTTGGTTGGAAAATACAAATAGTAGTTATATACTGTTTGATAAATAGTAATAATATACTGTTTATTTTCTTTGACAAATAGTAGTAATATACTATTGTCCAAATTTGGAGGAGTTAGCCTTCCCTCCTTGTGTCTTGTTTGTATGCTTAGTTAATCCCATGTATTAGCTTAATGTTTTAGCTATTTGAGGCTCAAGTCCAGCATGTTTTACACTCTGTTTTGAACTATTTTGCCACTGTTTTAGCTGTTTGGTACCTTTTGAGTCTTGTATGGCATAGCTATAGTGTAAGTCTTTTTACTAGCTTGGTGTTTTAAGGCTTTAACCACCATTGGTTTGAGTTGATTGCATGTTTTAGTGCTTTTTCTCATCTAATTTTAGCACTTATAATCTCTGCAATCTCTCTCATTTCTTCACCTTTTTCATTTACTTTAAGGGTTGTTTCAACCTTAGGGTTGTTTAAGCTTGAGATTGAGGCTCATGCTTAATGGTTTAATCCTCTTTGAGGGTTCATTACCAACGGCATGATCTCTCTCTTACCTTAAACTATCTCTTGGTTGACACTTTTTTCATCTTAGAAGACACTCACCAATGGACAAATTTATTAATGAATGGTTTGATAACTAAAATGTGTAAACAAAATTGGCAAGTAAAAGAGGCAAGATAAGCATTCTTTTGTGTTGCATTGCATGTGTTCAAATTGGACGTTAATTTAAACACAAGGAAAATGGGACATTTGAAATGTGTCATTTTCCTAGGTCTCCATTGCCCTTGATCATGCATGATAGGGCGATGGTCATTTCGGTCTCATTTTGCATCTATTAAACTTGCACAATTGGTTTCACAAGCCATTATGCAATGAAATTGCTTGATTGATGGTTTGTGAACCAAATTTTGTCCCTCCTTTGATTACCCTATGAAAAGGAAAGGCAAAATGTGCAAACAACCCTTGAGAAATACACTATTTTGCTCTGTTTGCTCTCTGTTCTAATGCATCAGTGGCCGGTAATGCACCATTAGTGGCTGGCAGTGCACCATAGATGGCCGGTAGTACATCCTTGTTGGCCGGTAGCATCCATCCATGGCCGGTAGGCCACTGATGTAAACCTCAGCTGATTTTGGTAAGGTGGAACAGAAAGGTTCTGAAAATTCTCAACCCTACAAATAGAGGCTTTCGAGAGCAAAACGGAGGTCTTTTCAGGGCCCAAACCAAGCATGTGCATCTTCCACTTCCCAAGGCGAAGCAGTTGCAGCGTAGTTTAATGTCTTAAATGCTTAGTTTGTGTGCATTAGTGTTGTAAATTAATCAATTAGTTTGTTAGTTAATTAAAGTGTTGTAATAATTAGTAATTAGCTTAGCTAGTCATTCATTTGGCTTGTAATAATTAGTCTAATTAGCTTAATTAGATTAGTTTAATCAGCTAGCTAGTTAGCTCTTATTCATTCGGCCCTCTTTCACGAGGGCGTAATGTTGTAATAAGTGTGCGTGCGTGCATGCGTGTATGTTTTCCAACCCCACATCTTTCTCCCTTTTACTTAATCGCTTTTGATGGCTAGATTAGGGACATGTTTCGATTAGCATACCTTATGCTTGCATCCATTGATTCGTATTGCATGCACCGAGGCTCAGCACATCATTCAAATTGCATTGTTATCTCAATACCTTCTTTGAATACATGTTTAATCACATGTTATTACATCAATTCTAGGGCTGCAAATGAACAGAGCTGTTCATGAACAGGTTCGAGCTCGGCTCGGTAAGAGCTCGTTTGAACTTGGTTCGTTAATTTTTTTTTGCGTTCGAGCTCGAGCTCGAGCTCGAGTTCGAGCTCGTTAAATTTTTAATAAACAAGCCCAAACATTCTAAAGCTCGGCTCGTTAGCTGGCTCGTTTAATATTTATTATTTATATAGTAAATAATATAAAAATATGTATAAAAAATAAGAGAAATATGCTATTTATATATTTAAAAAATATAAATGTAAATAATAGTTAACTATAGATAGTACATTTATATAATAGTGGTAGTAGATATTATTATTTTAGTAAAATATAGACTTTTTTTAGTATGTTTATACATATATTGTATATATAATTGTATAATCAAAGTTTTAATTGTAATTTTAGTCTCACATGCAAGTATGAATTTATAAATTTTTTAGCTCGTTAAGGCTCGTGAACAGGCTCGAGCTCGAGTCGAGCCTCAGCCAACTCGGCTCGAGCTCGGTTCGTTAAATTTTTATTCAGCTCGAGCTCGAGCTCGAACTCGTTAAAATCTTAATAAACAAGCCCAAACATACTAAAGCTCGGCTCGACTCGGCTCGGCTCGTTTGCAGCCCTAATCAATTCATATGCCATATTAGTAGCCGAGCCTATTAATTGCATTCTTCGCATGTGTTGCATTAGGCATCTTGTATAGTTAGGAATCATACATATTTTTCTAATTCATATCTTCTTAGCTTGGAGTACTAGGTGAGTTTTTATGCTTTAGCATACTTGCATAAGTGTGAATGTTGCCATGATTAGCATGCTTGTTATAAGGCTAATTACTTATATACTAAACTGCTTGAATGCTGGTGGATGAAGGCTTGTTGTTTGAATTAGAACGATTCAACAAATGTGCGTTTTAAGCCCACTTTGTTAAATGGCAAATCATGTTTTAAGCCCACTATGTTTGGTGGCAAATCCGCAAACTTTAAGCCCACTTGAAGTGGCAAATTCAAACCTCTTTTCACAAACAAACATGAAATTGAATTGTTCCAAATTGAGCAAACTAGTCTATACTTGCTTGTGCGCATCACATAGTAAAGCTAGTCTAATAACCGGAACAAGAGCACATAATGTTTATAAAAAATCATATCATGATTAGTAGAGGTCGATCTTTGATCGGATGAGCAGGGGTGCTCAATTCATGACCTTCCCCTCTTGTACCTAAGTTCTTGAGCCGAGACAACTTTGATGATGACGTACACGTGGCCTTTGGCACGAGTCATGGGTTTCCTAAATTTTCCTAAAAATAAAATATTTAGGTAGCAACTCTGTATCTGGCAAAGTGGTCCAATTTTGGCACTTTTTAATTCAAAATTAATTTTCCAAAATGATTTGTCGGATTTGGACTCTTTGGTGTTTATCAATTTCACATTACACTTATGAGATTAGATTCAGAACCGTAGGAGTT
The DNA here is from genome assembly GCA_030407325.1 of Camellia japonica. NCBI lineage: Eukaryota > Viridiplantae > Streptophyta > Magnoliopsida > Ericales > Theaceae > Camellia > Camellia japonica. The sequence continues at coordinate 181,510,470 of JAPPVO010000031.1, forward strand.
CGAATTGTAGGGCTTCTTTTCGAGTTTCCGGAAAGGGGCGCGAAAAAGCCGAGCTACAGTTTCTGGTGACTCTGTTGGGGATTTAGAGAACTTGACTCGAACTTATGATATGTTATTTTACTTATACTTATGTGTTTCTTTGCATTTTCATTTGCATTTGCATTGGTGCGCTTAAGTCACTGTGTTTGCCATTTGCTATTCCTGAACGGTTTGTCGGAGGCTCGCTTGGAAAAGCTTGCCAAAAGGCTGACCGGTTGCGGGCTTGTCACGACCCAAACCCACCCCTATAGGTGTAGTACCGTAACCGGCCAGTAATCCGAGATTACCGAAGGCTTGCTTAACAGTGAAACAGTAATACAGAGTACAGGGGCTGGCGAAAGCCAATACAGTAATTAAAAGATGTCCAATGAGCTGTGACAATCTGTATGCAAAAAGACTTTTCATACATATATACAGTCAGTACCAAAGTAGTATGCATAGTATTTACAATTATCCAAATCAGGGACTTGATCCCTATTAAGACAGCACAGTACAAAAACATTCAGTCTATACAGGTCAGAAACAAAAAGGGGAAAACTAAAATGCCCCAAACAGCATTGGCTTTAATAGGCTCGGAGCCTCGCAGTGAGGCACATAGGTTGGCTTGACCAAAACGAGAGTTTGACCTAACGCTCCTAGCTTCGTTCCGGTGCCTGTACACCTACATATATATATGAGCAGTAAGCTAAAGCCTAGTGAATAACATAATCCGTAAAGAGGTTAAGAATGAATGTCCTTTTAGTATTGAAAACAGTCATTTCAATCAGTATATTAGTTACTCAGTCATAGCAGTCATATGTGGTACATCCAATAGCAAAACAGTACAGTAGGTCTAAACAGACCGAACAGTCAGTTGATGGCCATCATATCAGTAAACAGTAGTGGTTCCAACATGGGAACCGACAGAGATCTCTGTGACAGTAACAGTACAGTACAGTAACGGTAAGTTGCTATGGATGCCACGAATACAGTTCACAAATAAGACATCATTAATTCAGTAACAGTATCATTTCAAAAAACAGTACAGTTCAATTGTTCAGAAAATAGTCATTATAGAACATATCTTTACAACATTGTTACTCACAGAGTTCTGGGCTACAGATAAGCTAGTGCACGTCCTTGGATGCCAACCCTACACAGTTACAGGATGAACACACAATAAGCTACACAGTTGGGAAAATAATAACTTAATCCCTAATTTGCCTCGGTGTGTTTCTACATCAATATCCTCCTTAAGATGCCTTAAACATGCCCTAGGAATGCCTAGGATGGAAAAAGGATACAAAGATGCACTTTTAAACACTTTACAAAATTTTCAGAAAACAGGGGTCTCGCTCGAGCGTGGCTTTCTACGCTCGAGCGAACATGCAGACAAAAGACCTCCGCTCGAGCGTGACTTCCGTCGCTCGAGCAGATTGCAAGCTACAGTAAAAATACTGGATGCTCAAAATTCACGCTCGACGGGCGCTCGACCCCCGCTCAAGTGTAAGACACAAGTCCTCGCTCGAGTGTGAACTCTCTCGCTCGAGCAGACTGTAAACTCATGCAAAGTACTGGATACACGAATTTCACGCTCGAGCGTCACTTTTCTCGCTCGAGCGGATTTCATGATCCAGAGTGTACGCTCGAGCGTGGAGTTCCTCGTTCGAGCGTGAGTCCAAATTCTGGAAATTCCAGATTTGAACCTCAAGCTCAAAATCAACTTTTAATGCACCAAAATCGATCCTCTTGGGCTAATTTTCTGGAAAACACTTCAAAACTCATAATATAACATGTTTCAAAGATCAATTTGAGAAATCAAAGCTCAAAGGTAGTTCAATTAAATCCAATTTCAAACCAAAGTTCAAGAACATACTTCAAATGTGACATGCATGAGTTTAAACCAATTCAAAGCTTCAATCACTTGCTCAAATGAGCCAATCTTTTCAAAACAAGATGAAATCATGGACTATAACCATAATATGGACATGCATGTAACAATTTTCCATGGAAACAACTTTAAACTCATCAATATAGGCATGCATGCATGATATATGCTACAATTCAACATGCTAGGTCCAATTCAAGACTCTACTCTTCAATATAACATGAATGTAACATGAGCCATGCAAGAACTATCTTTTTTTTTTTTAGAAAGTCCATTACAAATTAAGAAACTAAAACAGCCTCATCTTGAATTAGCCTGCACAGTTCAGCTGGCACCGCACTCCTCCAAATTCGTTTACCAAGCACATGCCCCGCCCGACGAGCCAGCCCATGAGCAGCTTTATTCCCACCGCGCAACACATGCGAGCAACAGAAACTGGTGAAGCAGCAGCTTGAACACACAGCACCTTGGATAATATGGCCAAAATAGGATAGCACTTCATCCTCACAGCTGAAGGCTTTAATAACGGACAATGAGTCTCCCTCTAAATGAATATGACGCAGGCCCAAATCTGCTCCAAATGCAATCGCACTTGCTGCTGCTAGAGCTTCAGCACAAACCGCATCAACCCAATGTGGAAGTCTTTCCGACATGGCGGCAATAACTCTTTCATGAGCCTCACAAACAATCACTCCCACCCTGATGGCTTTCAGATCAGCAAAGGTTGCCGTATCGAAATTAATCTTGACCATACCCATTGATGGTGGCCTCCATCGTGATGGAGGAGGACAGACCCGCAGTCCTTGTACGAGAGCTCCAACTTGACAGAATTCTTGGAGATAGGCACACACTCGCTGGACAATCACCCGCGCAACCCGCTTGATATTATTAAACACAGCCTAGTTACGAGCAAACCATAATCCCTAACACAACGCAAAAAACAAACCCAAACCTGCTACATCAACTTGTTTCTCAATTTCAATCACCCACTGATAAAAATCATATCCCACCCCAACAATGGTAACGAAAGCCAAAGGACTAGCAACCCATACTTGTTGCGCCACTTCACATTCCTTAACACAATGCATCAAAGTCTCCACAGCTGCGTCACAGCAGTCGCATCCAAGTTCAACAGGCACGCGACGTTGCCATAATCGATCCCGGATTGGGATAATATTCAAACAGGCCTTCCATGCAAATGCCTTAATCTTATTCGGAATTTTAAATGCCAAACCCCTTTCCAAAACCGCCGTTTGGCCTCCCCTGTAGTGGACGATTCCGGATATGTCCCAATCCTAGTCCGGGTCATTTGTAAATGATAAGCCGACCTAATCGAAAATCGCCCATCTCGAGTATAATGCCAAATCAATGTATCAGAAGGCAAGTAAGGACTAATCGGAATTTTCCGAATCACTTCCACATCAACAGCAAGGAAATGGGCCTGTAACTTTTCCAAGTCCCAACACTTCCGGTCTGAATCTATCAACGAACTCACCCTGGTACCATGAGGAAGAGAAGAAGGAGAGATGGGAAGAAAAGAAAAGCCCCTAGGCAACCACCTATCACCCCAAATTTTAACACTGTGCCCGTCCCCAATTCGCCACCGAAGCCCAGCCATCAAAAGATTTCGAGAGTTAAAAATACTCCGCCATGTGAAAGAGGGATTGCACCCCAACTCGGCCTCCAAAAACGTCGAGTTCGGATAATACTTAGCCCGCATCAACCGAGCAAATAAAGAGTCATGGGACTGGATAAGGCGCCATCCTTGTTTGGCCAACATAGCACTGTTAAAAGCCGCCAATCGACGGAAGCCCATACCCCCCTCCTATTTCGGGTGACACAAGACGTCCCATGAGGTCCAATGAATTTTCCTCTTATTTCCCCTTTGCCCCCACCAATAACGACACACCATGGAATCAATCTCAGCACAAAGAGTTGATGGAAGTTGGAAACAAGACATAACATAGGTAGGGATGGATTGAATGACAGCTTTTATCATAATCTCTCTTCTTGCCACCGAAAGAAATTTTTCCTTCCAACCACTAATCCGTTTCCAAACTCGGTCCTTGATAAAATTGAACACCTCTTTCTTGGACCTACCAAGAAGGTGTGGGAGACCCAAGTATTTGCCTGACTCAACCATGCTTCCTACATGTAAAAGTTGACGCAAAGCCTCCTTACGCCTAACATCCACATTAGCACTAAAGAATATGGCTGATTTGTCAAGATTAATTTTTTGCCCAGAGGCAAACTCATACTCCAGCAATAACCCCTGAATAACTAAAATCTCCTCTGGGTTAGCCACCCCAAATAGCAAACTATCATCAGCGAAAAATAAATGAGAAATGCGAGGTCCCCCTCGGGAAATGGCCAGACCAGTAAGGCGATGACTTGTCTCTGCCCTTGTAATTAATGCCGACAACCCCTCAGCACACAACACAAACAGGTAAGGCAACAACGGATCCCCTTGGCGAAGGCCCCTCGTCGGACGAAACTCCCCTGTCGACTATCCATTAATCAAAACGAAGTATGACACCGCTGAAATATATTTCATGATAAGCTCAACAAATCGATCCGACATTCCCATGTGCTCCATAACCCCTTGAAGAAACCCCCATTCAACGCGATCATAGGCTTTGCTCAAACTTGACATGCAAGAACTATCTTAAATACACAATCAAGAAGGTAAAGGCTCTACCTTAAGTCTTCAATTTCAAGAATATAAGCTCAATTATGAAATCAACCTTCAATCTCATTAATTCACCAAGCAAATTACAAGATGGAACTCAAATTCCCTCACTCTCTCCCTCCCTTCTCTCTTGGTCGGTTAAGGGTCTCAAAATGAGATGAACAAAATGATGCCAAGATGAAATAAACCAAGCCTCAAAATGTCTGGTGTAGTGGTCCACTAAGTGGCAAAGTTGCAAATAAGGCCAACTCTTGCAATTTAGTATTATTTAATCTAATTTAATCATTCCAAATCAAATTTCAATTAAATTCACCATAAAATCCCATAATTCCTAATTAGCACAAAACACTAATCAATTTCATATTCGGCCGCCGATAAGGCCTTCAATTTGTAGTTTAAAGCACAAAACCCGAACAGATCATTTAAACGACAAACAGATAGATATGCAAATAACACAATATGTTCGTGCAATTAATTCGGGATTTCAGTCTAATCAGTTACTTATTCATTTCAGTCACAATTTAGCAGTGGTCTTATCAGTAAACAGTGGTGAGGGTTATTACAGGGCTCTACCACGATGGGAATACAACCCTTGGATCTGGACTACCGCTGTACCGTTTGATCCTCCTTTCACTTCTCGGTGTTAGATGTGAGAGGTATATTAGGTAGTCTTGCTGAGGTACCCTTTTGACCAATCGGCCTAGTTGCATATCGGAAGCCATAGAGACTGTTCCAAACTAGGACATGATGCTCACCCGAATGCAAGATTGTGTGAAACCACTTTCCTTGGATAGTTAACCCTAGCTCTTGACGAAAATAGGACAGGGTAACCCTACCCCGTCATAGGGTGTTTTTGGCTCTCACTTGACTGTTATGTGCTTTTAGAGTGAAACTCTACAGGAATGTATGTACCAGTTGCAAGTTTGGGTATCAGTTTTTTGGAGACAGAATTAAGTATTGAGTATGGTTCTACGGCTTTGATTACATCAGTGTACTGATTAAAATATGAGCAGAGGTGCTGTGCGATTTTTGATTTTTGTTTTTGTTTTTTTGTTTTATTTCTTTTTGCAATGTAGTTTTTCATCATTACTTCAGACGATCCTGTTACCCCCCAAGCACTCTGGACCCGTGTCAGAAGGATTTGCAGGTCCGGGGATCTTATCAGGGGACAAACAATGTTTGTTTTACTCTCATCAGTTACCAGACGGAGGAGGATCAGGCAGAATTCACCAATCCATCTATAGCGATCCCGGTTTCTAACTCGACCTTTATGGTGTATTGGACTCGGGTCTTGTGGTTTGATGTTATTGTTTATGTCTTTTCCTCCTCTTACTCATTGAATTTGAGTTTTGGAATGTCTTGGGCATGTTTAGAACAAGTTGGTAGTAAGTGGGTGGAAGTGGTTGTTGTCCAGAATTTTGGTCTTCCGCTCGAGCGGGTCTTATTGCGCTCGAGCGGGGTTTGCAATCACTCAGTATTTTGTGCGTCTGTAAAAATACTGCAAAAGTGTTTTTCACGCTCGAGCGGGTCTGAGCTCGAGCGGACCTTCTTGCGCTCGAGCGGCTGTCTGAAGTCTGTAAAGTACTGGATGAGTGTATTCTACGCTCGAGCGGGTATCTTTGCGCTCAAGCAGGTTTTGCCTTGCTGTTGTGTCTTGGCGCTCGAGCGGCCTTTCTTGAGCTTGAGCGGGTATAATTTTTGTATCTAATGCTCGAGCGTCAAACTCTCCGCTCGAGTGGACTGCGCGTATATCAAATCGTGAAAGTGACATTTTAAATCACTTTTTCTGTCATTTCTCTCTCTAAAACTTTCCAAAACCCTAAATTCAGAGTCTCTCTCACTAAAATACTCATTCTCTCTACATTTTGACCTAGATCTAGTAATCTCCTCACCCTCCTTCCTTTAATAAAAAGTTGGAGCTTATCAAGATCTCCATTTTCACCCATGTGGAAGTTGTTTTCGGCATCTTTGGAGTTCATCTCTTGCTTGGTTCATCTTCTCTTCTTGAGGTAGGGATACACTACTCTTCTATATGGGTTTTAACATAAATATTGGTCATTTCGTATAAATTGTGGGATTTGGGAGTTTTGGGTAAAGTTAGGGTTTAAGATTGAATTTACAAAAGAGGGGTTTTCTATTTTTGGAGTTCCATGTGTATGTGTGGTCTCAAAAATGATGTTATTGTATATAATAGGTGAGATTTGGCCTTGGGTGCAATATTTGAGAAAATGGGTAGATTGCCCTAATTTGCATTATGTAAACTATTTGTGTAATTGATGAAATCAATTAGAAATATGAAATTGGTTTGGAAATTATGAAATTGGGGAAAATTGTGATTAAATGGTGTAGTTGGATTGATAAATCACTCACCTATGGAAAATGTGGATAATTATCTGTTGAGAAATTTATTTATCTGTTTAGGTATATTTGTTTTGGGCTATCGGTGGAGGATAGCCGAGATTGTTGTAGAAACTGTATGATGATTAGGTGGATTAAAACTAATCAATTGGATTATATCATTGAATATGACGGTTGGATATCAACATTGTATATGTGATTGAATTGGTCATTGTATATGATGATGTGTTTAAATACTTTGTATATGTATATTATTTGGGAGGAGATAGGGGATGGACTCCATGGATAATTAAATTGGCCGGAGTGTCCGGGGTGAAAGTCCCGAAACCTTATTTATATTTGGGTGACGGTTCCCTCGGACGTAGTTCCGTAAAATGGCAAGATATTGAAGTGTTTGAATGATGTTTGTAATTGTAGTATTGATGATATGAGTTGTAGTCTCATTTTGAACAGTTTAGATATTGATGGATTATGGCAATGTGTTGTTTTGGATAAATAAAAAGGAAATGGATCGGAATATGGATGTAAATGCAGGTTGGTCATGGAAAGAATGTAAATTGATTTACTAGTGTCAAACATTTATCGAATGCTAATGTTTTAGTTAATTCTCATGTGTTGTTTAGCATATCTCTACTGGGCATTGGCTCACCCTACTTGGGACACCATTTTCAGGTACAGGAGACATGCCGCCTCCACGGTCTTAGCTTGAGAGATGTAGGAGTTGAAGACTCCATTTTGATTATTTTAGTTTTGTGATTAAATGTAAATCCAAGCCGAGGGCTTTTTATGTATAGAGCTAGGACTCTACTTTTGTTGTAACCAAGTGATGGCTTGGAAAGCTGTAAGCCCGTAGGGCATCCATTTTGTTGCTAACATGTAATATTTTTGTAAAGTAGATTCTGATGAATGAAAATCTATTATTTCTCCTATGTCTATGGATTGTATAAATGGTTGATTTATGTGAGATTTTGAGGGCGTTACACCATCAGTCACCTTTTACTTCGCCTACGCCCAGTTGGGCCCAGTCTTCTAGTTCTACTCCAGAAAGAGAGTATTCCCCAGTTCTGATAGCTCAACATCCCACAGTCAGCATGGAAGATATGCTTCGTCAGCTCCAGCAAACTATTGAGACTATGCATCTAGATGCTGCCCGCCAAGCTGAGGCCACAGCCCACCAAGCTGAGGTCGTGGTCCGCCAAGAAGAAGTGATAGATAGGCTTCAGCAACAGTAACCACAATCGACAGTAGCCTCTGCATCCCATGCACCCCCAGCAAGAATTCTGGCACCCGGGGTCACAGTTAATGTCCAAGAGAATATGGGCATCCCGGCAGATTCGATCCTATGTTAGACCTCCAAAGCACCAGTTTACCAAATGGAGGCGCCATTTGAATTCGAGGTTGACCCCACTGCATTGAAGGTCAACAAGCTAGAAAAGCTCTTCAAACGGGCACAGGGTGTGAATTCAATCCCTAACATTGAGGATGGATACACAGACGCCGCAGTGACTCTGCCGGATAGATTCAAGATGCTGCATATAGACTGATTCGACAGCTCCGGGGATCTTATGGTCTATCTACGGTTATTCTCTGATATCTTATGACCAATAGGTCTCACTAGACTTCAGAAGTTGTCGTTTTTTGGCCGGACCCTATCAGGTATAGCGGCCATTTGGTATGCCAAACTCGAGGATTTTTTGAAAAGAAGCTGGGAGGAAATGGCCGAGGCCTTCATCGCGCAGTACTCTTACAATACCCAGATCGAGGTTACTACCCGTGATCTTGAAGCAACCCGTCAGGAGCCGAAGAAGGGCTTCTCGGACTTTGTGACTCGATAAAGGGCCAAGGCCTCTATGATGACTATCCGATTGTCTAAAAAGGACCAAATCAGAATGGTGGTCCGTAACTTGCAAGGGAGATTATTACAGAAGATCATAGGCTTGCCTTTGTTTATATTTGCTGAGCTCCATGAAATAGGGGTTCAAATTGAGGATGCAATGAAGCAGGGGCTGATAGACCATGAGAAGGAACAGCTATGAGGCTCTTTACACGCAGCTCCAACGCAACTACGGGTGGTAGCACTTCTTCACGGCTTTTGGATGTGAGCATGGTCACCACCACACCCAAAACTGCTAACCCTTTCGCCAACACCTCCAACACAACTCCACAAACCTCAACCAACCAGGCCCAATCTTAAAGGGTCTTTACCCCGCTCCATATGCTTTATCCAAAGCCCTAGGGGTCTTGATAAAAAAGGGGTACCTTAAACCACTAGAGCCTCGCCCTCTACCCAATCCTCTCTCCCCGAGACACAACCCGACCAAATATTGCGTTTTTCACCAGCAGCACGGTTATGAGACTGATCAATGCTATAGGTTACGTCATGAGATTCAAGATCCCATTGACAATAAGGTGATAGCACCTCTCAAAAAACCCAACGTCACTACAAATCCTTTCCCACCACATAACCAAGTCCCTATACCTCGGCATGTAAACCTCATCCATACACTGGATGTCCCTTATGACCCTAGTATATACATCACCCCTTCCTACCTACCTAAGCCGGCGTTCTTCATCCCTGAGAGCACGAACTTATGCATGATGAGTACGTCTTCACTCCAACCCGAACCAGTGGTGGTGATAGTGGAAGATAAAGGGAGGTCAGCCTTGATGGAGAATATTAGTCCGTTGCCTAAGGGCTCTGAGAACTTATCTGAAGAGGTGTGCAACCCGTGCTGTTATATTGTCCCAGTGGACCAAGTTAAGCCGAAAGTGGTGTTGCCGACTAGGATGGAGGTCAGTGTAGTTCGAGAAGATGGGCCAAGTCAGGAATTAGATGACCTAGCCGACCTAGAGGAAGACATAGACAATTTGCAGTTCTTTGATAAGAAAGATCAAGAGGACGTGCATATTGATTGGTTCGATCTGAATAGGTTAACAGACAATTCTGGATGGCTAAGTGATGAACCCAATATAGATGGGGGAATTGAATTGAAGCTGGAAGAATAAAAGGCGGGAACCATTGCAGTAGCTGGAATGGCCGAAGACAAGGGGAACTTGCCGGAGAGCACCGTTGTCAAGAATTTAGCTCAAGAACTAGGCGCCGTAAGCACCGTTGATATAGAGCGAGAAGCCTCGTTGAAGTGGTTTGAAAAAGAAAGGGATCAAAACAAATAGGAAGATGGAATAGCTCAACACCCTGTGGGGAATGTTTTTGTTAAAAGAACACTTACACCAGAACGAGACAATTGTTTGTCGGTTGCCGGAGGTATATTGTAATAACCCTCACCACTGTTTACTGATAAGACCACTGCTAAATTGTGACTGAACTGGATAAGTAACTGATTAGACTGAAATCCCGAATTAATTGCACGAACATATTGTGTTATTTGCATATCTATCTGTTTGTCGTTTAAATGATCTGTTCGTGTTTTGTGCTTTAAACTGCAAATTGAAGGCCTTATCAGCGGCCGAATCTGAAATTGATCAGTGTTTTGTGCTAATTAGGAATTATGGGATTTTATGGTAAATTTAATTGAAATTTGATTTGGAATGATTAAATTAGATTAAATAATGCTAAATTGCAAGAGTTGGCCTTATTTGCAACTTTGCCACTTAGTGGACCACTACACCAGACATTTTGAGGCTTGGTTTATTTCATCTTGGCATCATTTTGTTCATCTCATTTTGAGACCCTTAACCGACCAAGAGAGAAGAGAGGGAGAGAGTGAGAGAATTTGAGTTCCATCTTGTAATTTGCTTGGTGAATTAATGAGATTGAAGGTTGATTTCATAATTGAGCTTATATTCTTGAAATTGAAGACTTAAGGTAGAGCCTTTACCTTCTTGATTGTGTATTTAAGATAGTTCCTGCATGGCTCATGTTACATTCATGTTATATTGAAGAGTTGAGTCTTGAATTGGACCTAGCATGTTAAATTGTAGCATATATCATGTATGCATGCCTATATTGATGAGTTTAAAGTTGTTTCCATGGAAAATTGTTACATGCATGTCCATATTATGGTTATAGTCCATGATTTCATCTTGTTTTGAAAAGATTGGCTCATTTGAGCAAGTGATTGAAGCTTTGAATTGGTTTAAACTCATGCATGTCCCATTTGAAGTATGTTCTTGAACTTTGGTTTGAAATTGGATTTAATTGACTCACCTTTGGGCTTTGATTTTACAAATTGAGCTTTGAATCATGTAATACTATGAGTTTAAAAGTGTTTTCCAGAAAATTAGCTCAAGAGGATCGAATTTGATGCATTAAAAGTTGATTTTGAGCTTGAGGTTCAAATCTGGAATTTCCAGAATTTGGACTCACGCTCGAGCGAGGAACTCCACGCTCGAGCGTACACTCTGGATCATGAAGTCTGCTTGAGCGAGAAAAGTGACGCTCGAGCGTGAAATTCGTGTATCCAGTACTTTGCATGAGTTTACAGTCCGCTCGAGCGAGAGAGTTCACGCTTGAGCGAGGACTTATGTCTCACGCTCGAGCGGGGGTCGAGCGCCCGTCGAGCGTGAATTTTGAGCATCCAGTATTTTTACTGTAGCTTGCAGTCCGCTCGAGCAACGGAAGTCACGCTCGAGCAGAGGTCTTTTGTCTGCATGTCCGCTCGAGCGTAGAAAGCCACGCTCGAGCGAGACCCCTGTTTTCTGAAAATTTTGTAAAGTGTTTAAAAGTGCATCTTTGCATCCTCTTTCCATCCTAGGTATTCCTAGGGCATGTTTAAGGCATCTTAAGGAGGATATTGATGTAGAACCACACCGAGGCAAATTAGGGATTAAGTTATTATTTTCCCAACTGTATAGCTTAGTGTGTGTTCATCCTGTAACTGTGTAGGGTTGGCATCCGAGGACGCACACTAGCTTATCTGTAGCCCAGAGCTCTGTGAGTAACAATGTTGTAAAGATATGTTCTATAATGACTATTTTCTGAACAATTGAACTGTACTGTTTTCTAAAATGATACTGTTACTGAATGAATGATGTCTTATTTGTGAACTGTATTCGTGGCATCCATAGCAACTTAATTTTAGTTTTTCCCTTTTTGTTTCTGACCTGTATAGACTGAATGTTTTTGTACTGTGCTGTCTTAATAGGGATCAAGTCCCTGATCTGGATAATTGTAAATACTGTGCATACTGCTTTGGTACTGACTGTATATATGTATGAAAAGTCTTTTTGCATACAGACTGTCACAGTTCATTGGACATCTTTTAATTACTGTATTGGCTTCCGCCCGCCCCTGTACTCTGTATTACTATTTCACTGTTAAGCAAGCCTTCGGTAATCTTGGATTACTGGCCGGTTGCGGTACTAAACCCATAGGGGCGGGTTTGGGTCGTGACATATATGGTGGGAAGATGATAATCTGCATCTTGTCCACACTGACGAGGATTGGGGCGAAGACCTTCCTGACAACACTTGGTATGTGAAAGAGGTCGACCATATGACAAGAAACGGTCGATACTTCAAACCATTGCATCTGGACCAACCCGAGGCATCCTAGAAAGATAAAGAAGTTGAGAAACAGAAAGAAAAGCCGTTAAAGGAAGAGGCTGTGTTGAAACAGTTGAAGAAGATTCAAGCTGATATATCTATCTGGGGTCTGCTTATGGCTTCGCAAGTGCACAGACAGGCTGTATTGACAGCGATGGATAAAGCTAAGTTATCCATCGACACCACCCCAGAACAACTGGTGGGATTAGTCTTCCCGGGAGGCGCTGCGCTAACTCTAACCTTCTCAGACAAGGAACTGCCGCCAGAAGGCTCTGCACACAACAAGCCTCTATATATATTCGTAGAGTGCCGAGAAAAATGGATACCAGTGGTATTGGTTGACACCGGGTTGGCAATCAACGTCTGTCCCTGTTCTACGGCTTATGCTATTGGTTTGAAATCGACCAATTTTGTACCTACAGCCTAGGTGATTCGGGCGTATGACAATACAAGCAGGGAAGTGATGGGGACAGTGCAGATTAGAGTACAGGTTGGCCCAGCTCAATAGGACATCGAGTTCCATATCTTGGATGTTCCGGCCACTTTCAACTTACTACTCGGGTGACCCTAGTTGCACCAAATAAAAGCTGTCTCTTCCACCCTCCACCAGTTACTGAAGTACCCCCACGGAAAAGGGGTAGCCATAGTCTTTGGGAATTCATCTATACATCCTCCGCCAGAGGTCACTACACCTATGTTGGAAATCGTGCATGGTGAAAATGATGTTTTCCTTTCTGGGTTTACCTTGGCTGAGGCCCGAGTAGTTCAGAATATCTTGGCTGTTTATGAGGGTTTGTATGTCAGCGCCTAATCTGTGTACTTCATGAACAAGCTCTAACACATGCCAGGAATGAGGCTAAGAAGAAGTAGCTAGAAGGGCGTCACTGCGTTGGCCGATGTGCCACATAACCCACATGCCTTTGGTCTTGGCTATACGCCCACTAAAGAGAACTGGGTGAGGAAAAGGAAGGAAATGGTCGGAAGAGCCAGAGCTAAGCAGACCGGGAAGCGCTACGAGCTTGTGCATCGACCAATTCGGGGAACCCTGAATGGTTATTTTGTTTGGGAAGGTGAAGACTTCCCATTTTGTGGTTTCCCCGAACCATCGTTCAATTCTGAGAAGCAGCGTGTTCCTGGCTTTAAAATTTTCTTCAACTTGCAGCTGCAAGACAATGATGCGGAAGAAAGAGCTGAGCCAACTACTGCTAAAACTGCAAAGAGCACAGAAAGTGATTCTGATAGCAGCGAGCTTGGGGTAGGAGCAGCACTGGCATGTCTCCTTTTGGATCCTCCGATCAACTCAGACAGCTTGGGGGATAACCTGATCGTTTCCATGATCGGAGACCAACCAGGTGCGAACCCTTCTAGCAGTATCTTGGATACATCTGACGCACCATCCCTTATTTGGCAATTAGAGGAGGGCTACCTGTCTAGCAATTCTGAGTCGGGTAGTGAACCAGAATCTGATTCCACAGAGTCTGTGGAGTCATAATCAGATTCCGGTTCTCCTAAGTCTAGGTCCGGCATTCCTGGAGTTGATAACCCGGATGCCGAGGTTTTGTCCAGGTCGTTCTTTTTTTTTTTTTTTTTTCTTTTGAGTCGGTTGTAACTGAGGACTTGGATCAGCTAAACCTTTTGAATGAGAATGCTACTGCAGATTCTAAGTATTTCTATGTGCCTCTTGTTTATTGCATTGATTATGATTTTTAAAATTTTGATGAAAATGATAAGGAAGGAATTCCTCTGGTTTTGAAAATTTTGATTAATCGAGAGGAGGAGAGGTTTACAAAACCCCTCATTGATGAAATCATTATGATTAATGTAGGTACTGAGAAGGATATGCGTCTGGTCCAGATCGGGTCCACGTTGTCTTCGGAGAAGCGCGAATGCTTAGTCGCTTTATTAAAAGATTTCAAAGATGTTTTCGCGTGGTCCTATGAAGACATGCCTGGAATCTATCCTGAGATTGTACAACATCGGATCCCTCTTGACCCCGAGGCCCGACCCATCAAACAGAAGTTGCGGAGAATACACCCGGATTAGGCTTTGAAGATTAAGAGGGAGGTCACCAAGCAGATAGAAGCAGGGTTCTTGCTAGTATTTGAGTACCTAACTTGGTTGGCCAACATTATTCCAGTGCCAAAGAAAGATGGCAGAATCCGGGTGTGTATAGACTTCAGGGATCTGAACAGAGCCAGTCCGAAGGACGACTTTCCCTTGCCGTACATAAATAAATTGGTAGACTTCACCGCAGGCCATGCGTTGCTCTCCTTCATGGATGGATTTTCTGGGTATAACTAGATTTTGATGGCACCCGAGGACAGAGAGAAAACTACTTTCACTACGCCGTAGGGAACCTACTGCTACAGGGTGATGCCATTTGGGCTAAAGAATGTCGGGGCTACCAATCAACGGGTTGCAACCACAATTCTACATGATATGATCCACAAAGAGGTCGAGGTGTACATGGACTACATGATTGTCAAGTCCAAGGAAAGAGAGGGCCATTACACCGCCTTGAAGAAATTCTTTCAATGGATCAGAGAATACAGACTGAGGTTGAATTCGTAGAAGTGTACTTTTGGCGTAACAGTAGGGAAAATACTGGGTTTCTTGATCACACAGAGGGGCATCGAGGTAGATCCTTCCAAAATCAAGGCCATCCTAGAAATACCACCACCAAGAACTGAAAAGGAGTTGCGAGGCTTTCTGAGTAAAGTGCAATTCATAAGACGGTTTATTTCAAAATTAACCTTGACTTGTGAACTACTGTTTGGTCTCTTGAAGAAAGGAAAGAAATTCCGATGGAATGACCGATGTCAGTTCGCTTTTGAGCAGATCAAGCAGTACCTTCAGAATCCACTTGTGTTGTCATCGCCAGAGCCGAGGAAGCCTCTGATTTTGTATCTATCAGTAATGGACCCAATAATGGAATACATGCTTGCTCAGGAATCTGAGGATAGGGTGAAGAAAGCTATCTATTACTTGAGCAAGAAAATGCTGGATTATGAGGCTCGCTACACTCCGTTGGAGAAAGCTTGCTTAGCCTTGGTATGGGCTACCAGGAAGTTGAGGCACTACTTGTTAGCTCACTCCGTAATTCTGGTCTCAAGATTAGATCACATCAAATATCTCTTTGAGAAACCAGCATTTACGAGTAGGCTAGCCCGTTGGTTGCTCCTCCTTTCTGAATTTGATCTGAAGTATGTTACTCGCAAGTCTATCAAGGGTAGAGCTAGTAGAGTTCCTGGCAGATCACCCAGTAGAAGGGGATGAAACGGTAGAATACCTGTTCCCAGATGAAGCTATTCTGCAAGTCGAGGAAGAGATTTGGACAATGTACTTTGACGGAACGTCTAATCAATATGGGTATAGGATAGGGGTGTTGCTGATAGCACCCGATAATTCCCACATACCTCTAGCCTTCAAACTCCGGTTCAAGGTATCTAATAACAAAGAAGAATACGAGGCGTGTATCGCTGGTTTGGAAGCCGCCCTAGAACTAGGGGCAAAAAGGTTGGACGTCATTGGGGACTCGAACCTAGTTGTGTCTCAAGCAAAAGGAGATTGGAAGGTTAAAGAAGAAAAGATGAAGATCTATCACCAGACTTTGGATGTTCTGATTCCTAGGTTTGAGAAACTGACCTTCACGCATCTACTAAGAGAAAAAAACAGGTTCGCTGACGCTTTATTAACTTTATCTTCCATGATAGACATTCCGTTTGGAGTCCGGACGCATTCGATCATTATTGAGCAGAGATATACGCCGGCCTATGAGTTTATCGCCGCAATAGATGAAGTGCAAGGTCAAAACCCTTGGTTTTATGATATCTGGAACTTCTTGGAAAATGAGGTTTATCCACCAGGGGCAAATGCCAAAGATAAGAGGGCAATACGGCGGATGGCCGTTCAATTTATCATCTGCGGAGGTAAACTGTACAAGAGGGGTTATCTGGGAATGCACAAGTTGTGTGTCGACGTAGAGGAATCAAAGCGCCTAATGGAGGCCATCCATGGAAAGGAGTGCGGAGCGCACATGAACAGAGTAATGTTAGCCCGGAAGATTCTCAGGCAAGGTTACTATTGGTCTACTATGGAGGAGCATTGCATCAATTTTGTTCAGCAATGCCACAAATGCCAAATTCATGCTAATTGCATGAATATCCTGCCGTCGAAGCTGTACAACATGACTTCACCATGGCCTTTCTCAGTCTGGGGAATCTATGTCTTCGGTGCAGTCACACCGAAAGGATGAAATGGGCACGAATACATTCTGGTGGCAATTGATTACTTCACGAAGTGGGTGGAAGCTCAGTCTTATGCAGTGTTGAAGGCAACGCATGTGGCTAAGTTCATCCGAAACAACATCATTTGCCGTTATGGAGTCCCAAACGAGATTATTTCAGATAATGGCTCCCATTTCAAGAAAGAAGTAATTGACTTGTTGGAGAAATACAACGTGGCTTTTCATAAGTCATCCACATATCGGCCGCAAACCAAAGGAGTTGTTGAGGCCGCCAACAAGAACATTAAACATATTTTGCAGAAGATGGTTGAGACCTACAGGTACTGGCCAGACAAATTGCCATTTGCACTTTGGGGTTATAGGACCTCAATTCGAACGTCTACTGGGGCAATTCCTTACTCTCTTGTTTATGGGATGGAAACTGTTCTGTCGATCGAAATAGAAGTTCCGCTGCTGTGGGTTATGGCTAAGTGTCAGATAGCAGAGGCGGATTGGCAACAGAGCAAGTTCGAAGAACTGATGCTGTCACTGTACTATATTCAGGGTTATCAACGTAGGATTGCTAGGGCTTTTAACAAGAAGGTCAAGTCCAGGAATCTCAAAGAAGGGGATTTGGTGCTGAAAGACAACCGAGCTCCCATCCATGACCCTAGGTGTGATAACCCTGTTCCGTATTATGCTAGTTGATCTTGATTATGATTATGATCATATGTTTGGTATGGTCTTGTGTGATAATTATGTGATTATATGTGTTTTTGTATTTCTATTTGTTCACCGTAGGAAAATCTGTTTGATTTTCTGCTTTAAGATTTAAATTGAAGGCCTTATCGGCCACAGAAACCGAAATTGACTACGCCATTGTGATTGGCGAAACTTTTAGAGCCTATGGTGAAATTTAATTAAAAATTATTTGGATCGAATCAATTAGATTAAATTGATTTAATAGTGCTCAATTAACTAGTGTTAATTAAGTTGACTAGTCAAGTGTGTATATAAGTGGCCTATTTACACTTATGAGCAATGTTTGAGCTCATTCTTCTCTCCTTTGGTTGAGATTACTCCAGAGAGAGAGAGAGAGAGGGTCGGCTAGAGAGAGAGAGAGTGAAGGCAATTGAAGCTTTGATCTAGAAGTTTGAAGATCTTGAAGATCAACTCAAGAATTAACTAGAATTTGGAAGATTGAAGCTCCTAGGTGAGTAATGGAGCATAAATTCATGAGTTTGAGTTTGTAATTTTGTGAATTCAAGTTATATGGTAATCAATAACAAGAATTAAGTATTTAAAGTCAATATGACCATGCATGTAGAGTATTTCCATGATATTGCATAATCAAGCATGTAACAAGTTAAATATGAGAATTTGAGCACCAAATCATACATGCACGCATAAGTCTAATAGATTCCATGATTTTGAACATCATTTGTGCCATTTAAAGTGGGATTGGAGTCAATAATTGACATGCTTGGATGATCCATAGAGATATGAGGCTTGTATGAAGTTTGAATGCATGGGTTTTGACCATACAAGAGAAATGTTGGTTAATTTGAGAATTAGATCATGATTTTGAACAATTGGCCTCATATTGGTTATGTTCTCATATTATGTAATGTGTTTCTATGTTTTTGTGTCCAAAACTTGAGTTTTGAACCCTTGGACATTGAGTTTGAACTTTAAGAACAATTCTGGAAATTTCAGAATTCAGCATGTCCGCTCGAGCGGGGGAACCGCCGCTCGAGCGTGAAATGTTAGCTTCCAGAACTTTTGCAGACATTGATGTCCGCTCGAGCAGGAAGAGTTACGCTCGAGCATCTGTACACGTATTTTGACTCTCAGCTTAAGCGTCCAAAGTTAAGCTCGAGCGCAAAAATAAGGCAACCAGTACTTTTGCAGACAAAGGGGGGTCCGCTCGAGCGGCCAAAGCTACGCTTGAGCGGGAAGCCCTGTTTCTGAAATTTTGAATGGACGTCTGGTGTTTCATTTTCCGTTCTCTTTCATTTTTAAGCACTCTTAGGCATGCATTGAGCATTGTGAATGGATTAAGAAGATAAGAAAGAGGCCTAAGAGGAATGAATAAATTAAGAACGGATTGAATTGTTTTTGACCCATTATGTGTTATGATTTATGTAGGGTCGAGTAGAAGGACGGATCCACTGACAGAACACTGTGAGTAATATCTTAGTAAAGATATTTTATAGTATGTTATTTGTCCAATTGCTTACTCCTATTTGAGTTCATAAGTTTGTTAATTTGAATTGTGGACAAACATACGTCGGACATAATTGATTGGGCCAAAGGCCGTCGGACATCTATACTATATATTAAGCAAAAGGGGGTTTTTAACCCACAAGTCTTGTAGGAGCCCCAATATCCCAATCCTAATTTTCTAATTTTTTGATTTAAAAAAAAAAAAAAAACTCAGCATTTATTAATTTCTCCCAATCCCCATGCCTTTTGGGAGATTTGGTCAAAACCCCCTCATAATTATTTAATCGTTTTATTTATTATTTTAATGGTTCTTCTTTACAATAATTTTTTTTATTATGAAAAAAATATGATTGTAATTAGATAGTATAAAAATATTTGTGATTTGTATGATTGAAGTTATCTCCTTTTTTGATGTATTTGGTCTAGCCAAAACCAAAAAAAAAAAATTATAATTTGTATTTGGTTTAGCAATTTCTTCTTTTGTGTACTATTTTAATGGTTCTTTTAATTGTTCTTTTGATTGAAGTTATCTCCTTTTGTGATTTGTAAAAAAAAAAATTTATAATTTGATTTTTTAATATGATTAAAGTTAGATAAATATAAACACTCACAAAGAGAAAAATGTGATTGTAATTAGTTCAACAGTTTTTTTTTAATGTGATTATAGTTAGTTCAATGATTCTTTTTTTTAATGAGATTGTATTGTAATTAGTTTAATGGTTCCTTTTTTTTTTCATTTGTTTTTTTTATTATGAGAAAAATGTGATGTGATTGTAGTTTGTTCAATGGTTCTATTTTTTAATGTGATTGTATTATAGTTAGTTCAATGGTTCTTTTTTTTTCATTTACTTTTTTTTATTATGAGAAAAATGTGATGTGATTGTAGTTTGTTCAATGATTTTTTTTAATGTGATTTAATTGTTTTATTTACTGTTTTAATGGTTCTTCTTTGCAATTATTTTTTTTATTATGAAAAAAATATGATTGTAGTTAGATAGCATAAAAATATTTGTAATTTGTATGATTGAAGTTATCTCCTTTTTTGATTTGTATTTGGTCTAGCTAAAAAAAAATATATAATTTGATTTTTTAATATGATTGAAATTAGATAAATATAAACACTCACAAAGAGAAAAATGTGATTGTAGTTAGTTTAACAGTTCTTTTTTTTAATGTGATTATAGTTAGTTCAATGGTTTTTTTTTTTTAATGTGATTGTATTGTAATTAATTTAATGGTTCTTTTTTTTCATTTATTTTTTTATTATGGGAAAAATGTGATATGATTGTAGTTTATTCAATGGTTCTTTTTTTTAATGTAATTGTATTATAGTTAGTTCAATGGTTCTTTTTTTTCATTTATTTTTTTATTATGAGAAAAATGTGATGTGATTGTAGTTTGTTCAATGATTTTTTTTAATGTGAGTTAATCGTTTTATTTACTGCTTTAATGGTTCTTTTTTATAATTATTTTTTTATTATGAAAAAAATATGATTGTAGTTAGATAGTATAAAAATATTTGTGATTTGTATGATTGAAGTTATCTTATTTTTTTATTTGTATTTGGTCTAGCCAAAAAGAAATTATAATTTGATTTTTTAATATAATTGAAGTTAGATAAATATAAACACTCACAAAGAGAAAAATGTGATTGTTGTTAGTTCAACGGTTATTTTTTTTAAATGTAGATTGGTCAGAAGAATGTCTATACATTTCAGAAGGTTAAAAAAAAAAAGGAGTAAGTATAACATTTTTACTTTATAACATTTTATAAATACATAATATATGTATTGTTCATTAATTATAATACTAAGCCTTCGTTTGGCAATGACTTTTTTAGTTGACTTTTTGGCTTTTTTGACTTTTTTAGCCTGGGACTTTTTTGTTCGTTTGGTATTCTTGATTGGCATTTTTGGCTTTTTAGCTTTGGAATAGTGGATTTTTTTTTGTCTTTTTGTGATTTTTGGCTTTCTGTGATTTTTTGAATTTTTTTTTTGTCTTTTTGTGATTATTTAGCCAAATATGATAACCAAACACCACCTAACTATCATGTTGACAATGCAGGAATGCTGATGGAATGCCCACAACAATTTAGATTTTGGTTATTTTTTTGTTTTACTTATTCAGTAAATTTCGAACAAATGTAATAAATTCTTATTTTTATTACTTTAATTATGCAATGTCAACATTTTCTTTTAAAATTACATATATTTTATGCTAACAATATATAAATATGTTTGACATAATATAAATAGTTTTTTTTTTTTAAAAAAATTTAATCCCGTGCAAAGGCCGTCGGACACAATTGATTGGGCCAAAGGCTGTCGGACACAATTGATTGGGCCAAAGGCTGTCGGACATAATTGATTGGGCCAAAGACCGTCGGACATGAATGATTGGACCAAAGGCCGTCGGATATGAATGATTGGGCCAAAGGCCGTCGGACATAAATGATTGGGCCAAAGGTCGTCGGACATGAATGAAATGGGCCAGAGGTCATTTGATATGCTCGGGCTTGAAGCCGTATAATGTACTAGATAAAACCATAAATGGGCCCAAGGCCGTCTGATATATGTATATCTGTTTCGAACTTCATTCATGTATCTTCTTTATTTGATATTATTCACTGGGCTCTCGCTCACTCTCACTCTCACTCTCATTCATATGTATGTAGGTGAGCCAAGAGATGTTCAATCCAGCCTCGGTGAAGTATGTGAGAAACAGTCAAAGTTTTGAGAAGTCAGCCCTAACGTCTCACGCACGAGACTTGTTTTCGCCCTTTTGTTCTTTTGTTATATCTTTGCTATATGGGCGAAAACGTTGAATCACCTTTGTATATATACATGTTTGTTTGGCTGACTGTATGACTGAAAGTTCCTGGATATAGATTAACTCTATGGGTATGTGTGAGTTATTACGAAATATTTTTGGAATGATTTTGCTATACCATGTAAGCACAGCTCTATGGACAATTTGTAAGTTTGCTTCCGTTTTGGCCCCTCAACTCTGATAAGATATGTTTTATTTGGTTTGAGGCCGTAGGTAATCCCTTGATTACTGGCCAGTTATGACCTTAATCCATAGGGGCGGGTTCGGGTCATGACACTAGGGGCAAGTTCAGACCCAATTGGACTGGTGCTTACATCATCAAAACTATTTGGTCGGATGGAGCTGTTATTCTTATGGACCTGGATGGCCTAGAATTTTCCCAACCAATCAACACGGACAAGTTGAAGAAATATTACCCCTGAGAGGCTCGCTAGGCCGAAAACCTAGAAAGGCGACTTAGGCAAAAGTTAGAGCACAAAGAATTAGAAAAAAGAAAAATTGAGCTCGCCAGGTTGAAAACCCTAAAG
Source organism: Camellia japonica (assembly GCA_030407325.1). NCBI lineage: Eukaryota > Viridiplantae > Streptophyta > Magnoliopsida > Ericales > Theaceae > Camellia > Camellia japonica. Next base: position 181,532,735 of record JAPPVO010000031.1, read on the forward strand.
GGCGGCCTTGGCAAAAGTTAGAGCGCAAAAAGAGAGCGTTGATACTCGAGTGAACCCGAACCGAACTACGTAAGGCCTGATTCCCATCTTCGGGATACGTAGGCAACTTCATTCTGAAGTTCGGCCGTAAACACCTCTAAATCAACTATTCTATCCATGTGATGATCAGGTCATCTTTGTCTCTTCTTTACTTGAATGTTCGGTTGTGATCCTCTCTGAGAACTAGTTACAGTGCTGAGCAGTGTTATTCAAACAAGGGACAATTTGTTGTCTTCGGATCCGGGGTTGTACATCTCAAGGATTGACTCTGTGTGTGTCGAGTTGTGATCCTTATCAAAAATGGTTTTGAAAAGTTTTGATAAAAGTTGATTTTTGCTCAAAATTTGCCTTTTATAACTCAGACCATTTTTTGACCAAAAGGAAAACTTTTAGTGCTCACAGCTTTAATTTCACTGATTTCAATACAAAGTTTTCCAACTCTCAATACAAATCAAAGTTGCTTTTATTACATGCATAAAACTTAAAAAGTAATATCAAGGCAATAAACTTGGGACATAGCTGAGTCAGGTGTTCCTGCATCCCCCGCTTGTGCTTATGGAAGCTTCTGATGCTAAAGTGGGCCCGGATTGTGCCTCATCTTCGAGCCAAGTCAGGCACTCGCCGAAAGTGCGCAACTAAAACTAGGGGTAGGGCCCAGAAGCTCTCTCATCCTCCAAACAGTGAGGTACCTAGCCAAATGTGAGCCTCGGCTGGGGAATGAAACCGGGTACTCTACCCCATCCTTTGGGCAAGTCTGATCATGTTCAAATTAACGCCTAAACTGGAACGGAAAGTAAAATACACAATGTGTAAGGCCAATTAGTTGAATGCTAGGTTGCCGAGTCATGCTGTAGCTCATTTCGATCAGATTAAGCCAGGGGCAACGCTAAGCATGTCAGCAGCAAATTTGTTGCACATCCAATGGCACCACCATCCCTCGTTCGGGAAATCCACTAGCCGTTGACGAAAAAGTATGCTCGAGCTGAGTATGTAGGGCAAGAGTCCACTACCTTCAGCTTGTCTATAAGCCATATCTGGGGAGGGATGAAAAAAAAAAGAGATTAAAGAATAAAGAGATGTATATTGAGAGAAAAACGAGAAAATGGTTTTGAGAGAAAAACAGAGCATGAGTGCCGAGAGATGTGAGAAACATATATAAGAAAGGGTAGGAAACATTACCTGAAGAAGTAGTGGACTCCTTGTGAATTTGGTAGTCTCTCGCTGATGGAAGGCGTCTAAGCCCATCAAAGTCTCGGCCAACGCCAAACCAATACAACTTTTGTCCTCTTTCAAACCTTGGGCTACTTTGACTAATCCAATGCTAGACCCGCCGAAACTAGGGGCAAGAAGGAAATGTGCTAACATACACAAACAAAGGGCGTGTTGTTAAAAACCCTGCCAAAAAAGATCGCCGTGGTCGCCAACGGCAGAAAATCGATGGATTAGACTAGGAATGTCTAGCTCTCCATTGTGAACTAAGGATCAGGCCTCGTGTAGAGTAAGCCCGCACATCCGTCCCAAAGCTTGGATGTGACCAAAACGAGGCAGAGGCAAGATTTCCTCATCGCGTTGGGACTCCATTAACACTTGAAATTCTTCGATTGTCGGGCATATCTCTTGTCCCTCGAAGCTAAAGACGTATGTAATCGGGTTCCAACATCTAGCCGCAGCATGTAGGAATGGAAAACAAAGCGGAGAACGACTCAGCGGGAAAAGGGCGTTTATGCCGAAACCTCAAAAATTTAGCTTTTCCGAGCCATCTAAAGTTGCAAACCAATTCGAGAGTTTTTCAACAAAGAATGGCTCCATTTTGTGAAGAATTTGTAGCTGAAATGAAGAAATCACGAAGCTCAACCTTTTGTAAAAGATAAGGCAGTAAGTGGAAGTCAAGTGTCAACATTTTGGAGGACCTACACATTGATGGCCGGCAAGGCTTATGGATGGCCGGCAAGCCACCCTTCTTGGCCGGCACATGGCCGGCAATCACCACTTATGGTCGGCAATCTCCCTCTCTAGCCTGCTGTCATTCTTTGTGCTGGAAAGTGCTGAAAGCATGTGTTTTGTTTTGTTTTTTGTGTGTTTTAGAGTCTTGTTTTGAGTCCTTTCGAGCTTTAGCGCGTTTGTTGAGGTCTACTTGTTTTGTTTTGCTTATCGAGTTGTACTTGTGTTTTTTTTTTTATTGAGTTGTAGTTGTGTTATTTATCGAGTTGTATATTGCTGTTATTTCAGTTGTTGGTCAGTTTATTACCCAGTTAAGACTGTTGTGGCAATACAAGCATTCGATTTCCATTATCAAATTCAATCTCATTTCTATACTAAGTGGTGCTCATGATGCAAAATACAACATTTTTTCAAATAAAAACTGGTTTTCATTCTGATCATGGTTGTTTTTACAAAAAGTGCAATACAAGTTTTTAAAGCAAATAAAACCTTCTCGAAGCTATACAATGTGCTAAAACTATAAGCAAAAAGAAACTAATCAAAAATACAATAAATCAGCACTGGTCACCTCAGGCTTGAGAAGCCCTCTTCGTCCTCTTCCTCGGAGGAGTGGACTCTCGGGCACTGTTTCCGTCGACACCACTGTCTCCCTCTGGACTAGAGTCTAAATCAGAATCATCTCCGCTCTTTGCCTCAGAGCTTGCCTCGGTATTGCCCTCGCTCTCGAAACTCGAGCCGACGTCATCGTTTTCACTCTCAGATGACTCTGAATGCTGACTCGCTGCCTCCTCAGAGTCGTTCGTCTCAGCATCATCATCACTCAGAATGGGCTCTAAAGGGCTGCTCCGGTCTTGGGTGCCTCTGTCTCTGCCTTGACCCTATGCTGGACTCTATCTCTCTCTTTCTTCTCTCTGTTGCTGGGGGAGGTACTGCTGGTGCAGGTGTTGCAACTCTTACTAGCGCCATCGACATGGGTGGGATCTGAAAAAGCAGTTGTTGCGTATCAGTTATAACATGTGTATTAGATGCAAGTAAAGTATGAATGAGTATATACAGAAGTCAGATACAATGTGAATACAGTGTGCAAGTGCAGTACGTTAGATGTGGCCTATCGATGCAATGTATCAGTATAGTGTGGGATGTTTTCAGGAATGTCAGTGTGTCAGTGTGTTAGTGGACTCAGTCTATCAATATTTGATGCTTGGAGTGGAAAACTAAATAAACTTACTGAGATACCGTAGAGGCTGAGTAGCGCCTCCCTCCTCTGTATCATCCCCATCATCGAGGCTATCAGCTCAAGGGCACCTCCTGTATACTCGATCGATGCCTGCAAATATATTTGATTGATTAGTATCTACCATCGATATATCTGAAATGAAATACAGAGTGTAAGTGCTAAAGTGTAGTTCATACCGGAGTCGGGCCTCGAACCCCGACAAGCTCATGACCAGCCGCTGCGAGCTCAATCGGGACCTGGTAGGGCTCCCCGTTATGTCGCCAACAGTCAACATGGTGGGGAGCTCTGGCCAATCAGCCCTCTGCCCTGCTCGGGAAGCCCCTCTGCCTCGAGCCCTGCTCGCTCGGGTCACTCTATGCCTCGCTCTCGCGACAGGAGCCCCTGCCTCCTCACCTCCATGAACACCCGTCAAGGATGGCATCAGGTGTGTCAAGATAAAGTCTGCATAGTCGCCCTCTGCTCGGAAGAAGTCAACCTTGAGGCCCACCATGCACTGGGTGACCTCTTTAGCAAATAGGCTCTCTGTGGACCGCATGGACTCTGGTGGAGCCATCGGGACGATTGGGTCCGGTGCACTCATAATCTGGCGTAGGAAGCGCTCACCCAAAAACCAGGCCCGGCAAATTGGATCCTCAAGTAGAATATGGTAACGGGGAAATGGCCTATATGCCGGCAAACTGGCCCCGTACCCCCCTAGCATCAAGGCCCATGGCTGCCACTTGATCTGCAAACAAAAGTTGCACAGAGTATTAGTTGCTAAGTGAACATTTTCAATGCAGCAATGAAATGACCGTGCTTTCGGAATACCTCATGGGCGCCTACTGTGTCGAAGTACTGGCAGAAGAAAGTGAAAGGCTCGTGATTCCTGCTGCAAAGCTGACCATCGTATATCCGTGAGTAGGGTACTGTCAATGGAAGCTCCACAATGGGCTCCGGGGCAAGAATCGGGAAGTATGCATATACCCATAGCTGCAGGAAAAATACAGTGGTATGTGATCAATACAGTATTGAGCAGATACAGAAAGTGCAAAGCAGAAAGCACAGGTATTGAATAGATGTAAAGCAGGAACTGTAAAGCAGAAAATGTAAAGTGCGAAGAGGAAAATTGAGATGTCTACCTCCCAGGCGTGCCAATAGCCTCCAATCAGGCCTCCCTACAGGCAGAAGGTGGAGCTTATGTATCCGTACAATGTGGTGAGGCCAGCTCCGCCCTAGTTTAGAAACGAACCCGAGGAAGGGTCACCAGGGCACTTAGCAAATGCAGGCCAACGGTATTCCATTTGTTCGAAAACAAGGTGGTACCGAAGAGAAACATCAGGAAGCCTCTGGCATACTGCTCATTCTCCTCTACGTCTTGGGCTCAATCCCTCTGAAGCGCTCTGCGAACCATGTGTATCTTACCATCCCTCCTCGATATATAGGTAGGTATGCTCCTAGCAGCTCAGACCAGGCTGCCTCCCACTCCTCCATATCAGTGTCAATAGGGATCGGATCACCCCTTATGTCTAAGCCAGTGATCATGGCAAAGTCGTAAGGAGTCATCGTTATCTCATCTGTGGTGGAGAAATGGAATGAGTTGGTGGTATCCCACCACCTCTCTACCAATGCTCCTAGGAGGGGACGACTCACGACAACCCGAGTCAAGCCAAAGCAAAACAGGCTGAAGCTTGCCCCGTTGATGATGTGTCGAACTCCAGCTAGGAGCTTGTCCTACCAATCTCTGGCAGTCGTAATGCCATAGCCTCTGAAGGCGCAAGACTCGCCTTGTGGTAAAAGAAGACAGTACATAAAATGTATGAGATAAAGGTAGTGCATGAAATGCAACCAGATGAAAGAAATGCATCAGATGAAAACAGTGCATAAATAAAGCAGCGTATGAGATGCAGTCAGGTGAATCTAAATACAAAGCAGTGTAAGAAATGCAGTGAACAGGGTACAGTTGGATAAAGTAGTGATGGTAGCATATTCAAATAAAAGGGAGTGCAAGAAATACAAATAAAGAAAGGCAGAAATACTTGAAAACAGTGTTCTCACCTCGATGGCAATGGTCGATAAGTGAGACTCCGACTCCCTCAACAAAAGGTCCTCCGGCGCACCGTGGGCAAACTCACTGAAGCGTCTGATGCCTCTGGAAGTAGGCAGTATGTGTGTCTGTGGGTGATACCGTGCCATATCAAAAGGTCGTACCCTCGGTGGTAGCGGCTTTGGCTCGACCTCAGGCTCAAACTCTGGCTCTAAGTCAGCCTTAAGATCAGCTATCGGCTCCTCTACCTCCAGTATAGGTGGAACCACTGAGGGAACCACTGGGGGAACCTCCGGAGGAGCCCCGTCATGAGGAACCTCGTCCGCCATCTGAAAGTAGGTGCGATATGGGTGAAAAGTGAGGAAAAATGAAGAAAAGGGGGTAAACTTGGAAAAAGTCAAACCCTAGGAGAGAGAAAGTGGATGAAAAAGTCAAAGCCAGGGAAAGTGCACAAAACTCGAGAGAAACTCAAGGGGAATGAACCTAGAATGGTGAAAGTGAGAAAAGAAACACCGAAATCGAATTTCAATCGGTTCAAAGTGAAGTAAACAAAGGGGATTTAGCGAATCAACTTCGCGTAGGGGGTTGGAAAACGCGTAGAAAGTGCATACCTAGAGAGAATGAAGGTCTAGAGAGAGAGGAAGAGGATTTTCAAGCAATGGGAAGTGAGGAAATGAAGTCTGGTGATCCATACTTAAAGGCCCAAGCCGAAAACCCCATTTTGCCCTCAATCTGCCATCGATGGCCGGCAGTGCCCATTGTTGGCCGACAGCCTTCTCTCATGGCCGGTAGGTGGCCGACAACTTTCTTGGGGTTCTTGATGCTGTGTTGTGTCCTTGGTTTCCAAGAAGTGACGGGATTGTTCATTGTTTGGTTCAGAATGCCTCTGCGAAAGCTCGAAACTGTGTTTTCGATGCGCGATGTTTGTTACTTGTCAACGTGAACAAGGTGTATCCTTTAAACACATTGTAGTTCTTCCGATAGGTGAATCGGAAGTTGCCTTGTAGTTTGTTTTCATCAAATCATGCTTCTATATCTTGCATAAAACGTGCATGTCCTATTCGTTGTTGCTTGGAACATGTACTTCACTTTATGGCATAAAATATGCATTTCACATATGTTGTTGTAAGATGTGCATCTCACGGGAATTGTATGCTCATCTTGCATTCGATGTTGAATCATACATGGAACGTGCATCTGCTTTTACGCATAGAATATGCTTCTGTTACCAGTCATGCATAGAATATGCTTATGCTTTTGTTTCTTGCATAGAACATGCCATTAATATTGTATCTCGGTTGTTAGTCTCGCATAGAGCATGCATTTATACTGTATCACACTTGTTAAGTCTCTTTCCTTTACATGCATGATATTGTATGTACGGTTCATTCAACGGAGTTCCAAGTAAAATCATTCGTGCCTTTCGAATCGCATCCTTCCATCATTTCTTCTCTCGCGTGAGACGCTTTTAGACTTATTCACTTTCTCCTCTCGCGTGAGACACATTTGGACATATTCACTTTCTCCTCTCGCGTGAGACGCGTTTAGACGTATTCACTTTCTCCTCTCGCGTGAGACGCGTTTAGACGTATTCATTTTCTCCTCTCGCGTGAGACGCGTTTGGACGTATTCATTTTCTCCTCTCGCGTGAAACGCGTTTGGACGTATTCACTTTATCCTCTCACGTGAGACGCGTTTGGACGTATTCACTTTCTCCTCTGGCGTGAGATGCGTTAGGATTTGTTCACCTTTCTCCTCTCGAGTGAGACACGTTAGGATCGTTTGCTTTGGTTAAAAAAAAAAAAACATTTCCCGGTGTTTACATCGCTTTCCTGCCTCGTTCATGCAACGTGTTAGGATCTTGGTTGAAACCTTGGGTGAGCCCGACGGTTATGTTGCTTTTTGCCTTTCCTGCGCATCGCGTAGTTGAGCTTGCATAATTTTCTTACATCTTTTCTGCATGAAATGTGGTTTGGCTCATGATTCTCACACGTGGCGTGTTCATTTACTTATTTCTTTCCATGTTTGGGATGTTGTACCTTGTTTCGGTTTGTTTGAATGTGGCATTTTCATTGCATTTTATTTGCATTTAAATGTTTCATTACAGCCTCTTTGCATGAACATGAGTTATGTTCTTGCATCGTGCATGTCATTTGCATCTTGCCCCAGAACTACGCTGGTTTGATTCCTTGCAAAGGGATACGTAGGCGGCCTGTGGGCGCAACCATTCTATTTTCTGTCTTGATTGTTTGTCCAATTCTTGCAGCCTTGTCAAAATGGGTCATCTCTGGGCTTTGACATTCACTCGCGTCATTTCATGACTTCTAGCTCTATCAAAGAGGGGCAACTGTAGACAACCCATTTTTAACGGCCCTTCAAGACTTGGATGTTCTTGCAGGTACATCCGATGACGAGTCTGATTGCTTGCCGAGTGCTCAAAGTCCTCAACGGAACGCCACAGGTTTGAGCCCTCCAAACCCTGCATCCATTTTGTCTCTTTTTTGGACCATGTCTTGGTCTCTCTCCTCTGCAACCTTTGGTGGCCTGCCGGCCATCTATGAGGGCTACCGGCCAAGGCTTTTGGCCTGCCGGCCATCAATGATGCCTTGTCGGCCATCGGCCACCAGTGTTTTCTGCAGATATTTTGTGCCAGCTGTGCCAGTTGGTTGCACAGAGGCTTGCATCTGCTCACACGTGGAGGGCTGGATCTCTTTGTATGGAATTCATATTTTTTATATATAGGGAGGCCCTCTCTCATGTTTTGAGGTGGGAAGAATTAAGACTCAAATTTTTCGCTCTCTCTCTAGATTTCCCCTTCTCTCTTGTATTACCCTACACCTTTGCCTATTTACACTACACTTTTGCACATTGACCCTTAACCAAAAGGGATCACCTTTAAGATGAGGTTGTTAGAGGCCCTCTTGGTGCTCTACAAGTTTTTTTGGCTTGAATTGTTGCTTGGAACCACTCTTCTCTTCAAGAGGTACAATACTAGTCTTTTAAGCTTGCTTTGCTTTCTTGTTTTTCCCCATTTTTCCTACTGTTATGGGCTAGTTTTGAGCTATAACAAACTTTGTTTTCATGGGATGAAATTGGTGTTTTGGGCCATTAAAGGTTAGAGGGTGGTTCATTCTTCTTTATTCCTTGTCATTAAGGCCTTTGCACTTTTGTTTCCCATTATAAAACCTTTTTTTTTTTGGCCTTTAAACACTGAATTTCAGAGGTTTTTCAGTAGCAAAAAACTCATTTTGAAGTCGAAAGTTGTAGGAGTTAGCCTCCCCTCCTTGTGTCTTGTTTGCATGCCTAGTTAGCGCTATGTATTAGCTTAATATTTTAGCTATTTGAGGCTCAAGTTCAGCATGTTTTACACTCTATTTTGAACTATTTTGCCACTGTTTTGGCTGTTTGGTACCTTTTGAGTCTTGTATTGCATAGTTATAGTGTAAGTCTTTTCACTAGCTTGGTGTTTTAAGGCTTTAACCACCATTAGTTTAAGTTGATTGCATGTTTTAGTGCTTTTTCTCATCTAATTTTAGCACTTATAATCTCTGCAATCTCCCTCATTTCTTCATCTTTTTCATTTACTTTAAGGGTTGTTTCAACCTTAGGGTTGTTTAAGCTTGAGATTGAGGCTCATGCTTAATGGTTTAATCCTCTTTGAGGGTTCATTACCAACGGCATGATCTCTCTTTTGCCTTAAACTATCCCTTGGTTGACACTTCTTTCATCTTAGAAGACACTCACCAATGGACAAATTTATTAATGAATGGTTTGGTAACTAAAATGTGTAAACAAAATTGGCAAGTAAAAGAGGCAAGATAAGCATTCTTTTGTGTTACATTACATGTGTTCAAATCGGATGTTAATTTGAACACAAGGAAAATGGGACATTTCATACTCAAAAGTGATGAAATGTGCCATTTTCCTAGGTCTCCATTACCCTTGATCATGCATGATAGGGCGATGGTCATTTCGGTCTCATTTTGCATCTATTAAACTTGCACAATTGGTTTCACAAGCCATCATGCAATGAAATTGCTTGATTAATGGTTTGTGAACCAAATTTTGTCCCCTCTTTGATTTTTCCATGAAAATGAGAGGCAAAGTGTGCAAACAACCCTTGAGAAATACACTATTTTGCTCTATTTGCTCTCTGTTCCAATGCATCAGTGGCCGGCAGTGCAGCATAGATGGCCGGCAGTACATCCTTTTTGGCTGGTAGCATCCATCCATGGCCAGCAGGTGTAGCTCGACTTTTTTGCGCCCCCTTTCTAAGTGCTTGAATTGGTCCTACAGTTCAGACTCTTGTCACGGTTTTGAATCTAATCTCACAAAGTGTGATGTGAAACTGATAAATACCAAAGAGTCCAATCTGGCAAATCATTTTGGAAAATCGATTTTGAATCAAATAATGCCAAAATTAGACTGTTTTTTCCAGATTACAGAGTCGTCACCTAAATATTTTGTTTTGGGAAAATTTAGGAAACCCTAACTCGTGCCAAAGGCCATGTGTCCATCATCACCAAAGTTGTCTCGGCTCGGGAACTTGGATACGAGAGGGGAAGGTCCTGAAATGAGCACCCCCGCTCGCCCAATCAAAGATCGGCCTCTACTATCATGATATTTTTTTTTATAAACCTCATGTATTCTTATTCCAGTTATTAGCTAACTTTACTGTGTGACGCACACAAGCAAGTATAGACTAAGTCACGAGATTTGGAACGAATTCAACTCATGTTTGCTTTCAAAAATGGTTTGAATTTGCCACCCTCAAGTGGGCTAAAACGCGAATTTGCCATCTCAAGTGGGCTTAAAACATGATTTGCCACTTCGCAAAGTGGGCTCAAAACTCACATTTGTTGAATTGTTCCAATTCAAACAACAAAGCCTTCATCCACAAGCATTCATACAGTTAATCATTTAAGCAAATAACCACATGGCAAGAATGCTATCATGGCAACATGGCAATCGCACTCATGCAAGCATGCTAAAGCATAAAACTTACCGAGTACTCCAAGCCAAAACAAAAACTAGTTAGAAATATGCATGATCCTAACTATGTTAAGTGTCTAATGCAACACATGCAATGATATGACTAAATAGGCTCGGCTACCTAATCATGGTATTTGCAACACTTTGATAGCATGCTTTGAAACACGAATTCAAATAAAAATGTTGAAATTGCAATGCAGTTTGAATGATGCGCCAAGCCTCAGTGCATGCAAGACAAATGGATGGATGCAAACATGCAAGCATAAGGTATGCTAATCGAAAATGATCCCTAATCTAACCATTGAAAGCGGATAAATAAAAGGAAGAAAGACGTGGGGTTGTAAGACATGCACACATGCACGCACACTTATTACAACATGATACCCTCACGAAGGAGGGTCCGAATGAATAATTAGCTAAGCTAATCTAAGCTAAGCTAGTCAAACTAATCTAATTAGACTAATTATTACAAATCAAATGAATAACTAGCAAACTAATTACTAATTATTACAACACTTTAACTAATTAGCAAACTAATTAATTAAAACAAATGTACATAAACTAATCATGCAAAATACTAAACTACACTGCCACAGCTCTGCTTCAGGGATTGTAAGATGCATGCACTCAGTTTTTGCCCCGAAAAGCACTCCGGTTTTGCTCTTGAGAGGCTTTGTTTGCAGGGTTGAGTACACTTCAAAACCTTTTTGCTCCACCTTACCAAATCAATGTTGAGGATTACACCAGTGGCCTGTCGGCCATGGTAGGTTACTGCCGGCCCCCTGTCGACCAAAAATGTGCCTTGCCATCCAAAAATGAGCCACTCCTGGCCATTAGTGAGCCACTGCCGTCCACTGGTGTTCTGAGTTACCATACTACAACATAGCACAAACAGAGAAAAATGAAAGGTTTTCAACGGGTTTATTTGTACTGTGCCCCTCTTTATCATCTCAAAACCTCAAAGGAGTGGCACTCTTGGATCCAAAACCACCAATCAAGCAATTTCATTGCATGATGGCCAAAGATCCAAGTTGCACAATTTCAATAAATGCACAAATATGACTCAAATAGCCACCACCCTATCATGCATGATCAAGGGTGATGGAAACCAAGGAGATTGGCTCATTTCATCACTTTGAGTATGAAATGCTCCAATCTTCCTTATGTTCAATATAACGTTCGATTGAACACATGCAATGCAACACAACATGCTTATCTTTCTCAAGTTTTACTTGTCACTTTTGTTTACTCATTTTAGTTACCGATCCATTCTTTAACCGGTTAGTCCAAAGTGAGAGTCCTCTAATGCGAGGGGTGTCAACCAAGGGATGACTTAAGGCAAGAGAGAGATCATGCCTTTGGTTAGTAGAAACCCTCAAAAGAGGATTAAAACCATTAAGCACAAATCTCAATCTCAATCTCAAGCTTAAACACAACCCTAAGGTTAACCAACCCTTAAAGCAAATGAAAAAAGTGATAAAATAAGGGAGGTTGCAGATATTATATGTGCTGAAATTGCATGCAAAAGGATACTACAACATGTAAGCAACTCATGCAAATCATGTTTAAAAGCCAAAAGCACCAAACTATTGAAGATCACTACACCATAGGCATGCAATACAAAGCTCACAAGGTACAAACACTTCAAAATAGTCCTAAAACAGCCTAAGAGGAGTCCTAAAACATGCTTGAAATAAACTAAAAATAGCTAGAATAAAAGGCCAACACATAGCACAAGCTAAACTATTAAGCACAATTGCACTATAAGCATACAAAGCAAGCCTCAAGGGACCAAACCAGCTTAAAACAGAGCTTAAACATGCCAAAATAATAGCAAAAACATGCTGAGATTAAGGTACAAAATGCTAGAAAATCATGCTCACATGTTAGGCTATCTAGGCTTACAAACAAGACACAAGGAGGGGAGGCTACCCCCTCCCATTTTGGACCTCAGAACATGGTTTTTACCACTGAAAATCCTCTGAGATTCAGTGGTTAAAAAGGTCAAAAAAGTTGATTTAAAAGCTTTGAAAGATGGCACAACAACTTAATAATCAAGCAACAAGAATGGTGGACTACCCCTAACTCCAAACAAACCTCAAACCACCATTTTAGACCATAAAAATAGAGATTTTTAGAGGTCAAAACTAGCCTCAAAACAGTATGCAAAGATGGCAAAACAAGTGTTTAAAATAAGCTTAAAACACAAGTGTTCTACCTCTTGAAGACAAGATGCAATTTAGGCACCAAAATCAAGCCAAACCAAGCCAATATCCTCTTCTAGAGCTCAAATAGGACCTCAAGCAACCTCAACTCAATGGTGATCAAGTTTGATCAAGGGCTTATATGCAAGAGTGTAGAGAATTTAGGCTATAAGGCACAAAATATTTAGAGGGAGAGAATTCTAGAGAGAGAGAAATTTTTTGTCTTCAAAAATTTCCAACCCCTCTCCCCCCCACATGCAAAAGAGGGCCTCTATATATAGAGAATGCAAAATCCCCTCAAAGAGATCCAGCCATACACGTGCAAGAAGATGGCTCAATCTGTGCAAACGTCTGGCACAAAATATCTACTGATACACTGGTGGCCGGCCGGCCATCAGTGATGGCCAGTAGGGGCTCATTGATGGCCGGCAGGCCAAGATCCATGGCCGGTAGTGCCCAAATATGGCCGGCAGGCCATCAACAACATCATGTTAAAAGGACCTAAACAAGGTCCCAAAATGAGATAGAATTGATGGAGGGTTTGGAAAACTCAAACCCATGGCGTTCCACCGCGAACTTCGAGAGCTCGACGAGCAATCAAACTCATCACTGGATATGCCTGCAAGAACATCCAAGTCTTGAGGACGGTCAAAAATGGGGTGTCTACAGCAGGCTACTGATGTAAACCTCAGTTGATTTTGGTAAGGTGGAGTAGAAAGGTTCTGGAAATTCTCAACCCTGCAAACAGAGGCTTTCAAGAGCAAAACGGAGGTCTTTTCGGGGCCAAAACCGAGCATGTGCATCTTTCACTTCCCGAGGCGGAGGAATGGTAGCATAGTTTAATGTCTTAAATGCTTAGTTTGTGTGCATTAGTGTTGTAAATTAATTAATTAGTTTGCTAGTTAGTTAAAGTGTTGTAATAATTAGTAATTAGCTTAGCTAGTTATTCATTTGGCTTGTAATAATTAGTCTAATTAGCTTAATTAGATTAGTTTAATCAGCTAGCTAGTTAGCTCTTATTCATTCGGACCTTCCTTTGCGAGGGCGTAATGTTGTAATATGTGTGCGTGCGTGCGTGCGTGTATGTTTTCCAACCCCACGTCTTTTTCCCTTTTACTTAATCGCTTTTGATGGTTAGATTAAGGACGTGTTTCGATTAGCATACCTTATACTTGCATCCATTCATTCGTATTGCATGCACTAAGGCTCGGCGCATCATTCAAATTACATTGTTATTTCAATACCTTCTTTGAATACATGTTTAATCACATGTTATTACATCAATTCATATGCCATATTAGTAGCCGAGCCTATTAATTGCATTCTTCGCATGTGTTGCATTAGACATCTTGTATAGTTAGGAATCATGCATATTTTTCTAGTTCATATCTTCTTAGCTTGGAGTACTAGGTGAGTTTTTATGCTTTAACATACTTGCATAAGTGTGAATGTTGCCATGATTAGCATGCTTGCCATGAGGCTAAATGCTTATATGCTAAACTGCTTGAATGCTTGTGGATGAAAGCTTATTGTTTGAATTGGAATGATTCAACAAATGTGCGTTTTAAGCCCACTTTGTTGAGTGGCAAATCATGTTTTAAGCCCACTATGTTTGGTGGCAAATTCGCAAACTTTAAGCCCACTTGAGGTGGCAATTCAAACCTCTTTTCACAAACAAACAAGAAATTGAATTGTTCCAAATTGAGCAAACTAGTCTATATTTGCTTGTGCACATCACATAGTAAAGCTAGTCTAATAACTAAAACAAGAGCACATAATGTTTATAAAAAATCATATCATGATTAGTAGAGACCGATCTTTGATCGGGCGAGCAGGGGTGCTCAATTCATGACCTTCCCCTCTCGTACCTAAGTTCCCGAGCCGAGGCAACTTTGGTGATGACAGACACATGGCCTTTGGCACAAGTCATGGGTTTCCTAAATTTCCCCAAAAATAAAATATTTAGGTGGCGACTCTGTATCTGGCAAAGCAGTCCAATTTTGGCACCTTTTGATTCAAAATCAATTTTCCAAAACGATTTTTCGGATTTAGACTCTTTGGTGTTTATCAATTTCACATTGCACTTGTGAGATTAGATTCAGAACCACGGGAGTCCGAACTGTAGGGCTTCTTTTCGAGTTTCCGAAAGGAAGCGCGAAAAAGCTGAGCTACACCAGACATCCAAATGAATTAAGTTTATGGTTCTTTGTTAAGTAAAAATGGTTTTAGGCTTGTATTTGAGTCTGATAAATTTTTATTAACAAAGAGTGGTATATATGTTGGTAAGGGATACAAGAGTGATGGCCTCTTCAAGCTGAATGTAATAATGGTTGTACCAAAACTTGCTATTAATAAGAATAACACATCTTTTGCTTATATTCTTGAGTCAAATTTATGGTATGGTAGATTAGGGCATATAAATTTTCATGCTTTGCGTAGACTAATTGGTTTGGATTATATACCAAAGTTTGAAATTGATCCTAATCACAAATGTGAGATTTGTGTAGAAACGAAACTAACTAAGGCTCCATTTAAATCAATTGAAAGAAAAACTGAATCTCTAGAATTAATTCATACAGATGTATAAATTTCTTCAAACTAGAGGAGGCAAAAAGTATTTCATAACATTTATCGATGATTGCACAATATATTATTATATATATTTACTTGGAAGTAAAGATGAAGCCTTAGAAATGTTTAAACTCTATAAAACTGAAGTTGAAAATCAACTTGGTAAAACCATTAAAATGGTTAGAAGTGATAGGAGTGGTGAATATGATGCACCTTTAAATGAATTTTGTGTACAAAATGGCATTATTCACCAAACTACGGCACCTTATTCTCCACCGCAAAATGGGATTGCTGAAAGGAAAAATAGAACCCTTAGAAATGATGAAAGCCATGTTACTTAGTTCAGGCTTATCACAGAACTTGTGGGGGGAAGCAATATTGTCTGCTAATTATGTTCTTAACAGAATACCCCACAAGAAAACAAATAGCACTCCCTATGAATTGTGAAAAGGTCGACCACCTTCCTACAAATATTTAAAAATGTGGGGGTGTTTGGCAAAGGTAGAAGTTCCTGTTCCGAAAAAGACTAAGATAAGACCAAAAACAGTGGATTGTGTGTTTATTAGTTATGCTCAGAATAGTAGTGCATATCAGTTTGACTTATAAATCAGAAATACCTTATATAAATGTGAACACCATTATAGAGTCAAGGAATGCTGTGTTTTTTGAACATGTTTTTCCTTACAAGAAAGGATAGGAATTAAGTTTACATAAAAGAACTTAAGATTGTACACAAAGTCAAAAGACTGATGACAATCAAACACAAGAGACTAGTAATGGTCTCGACCAATATGATTTAACTGATGATAAACCAAGATGAAGTAAGAGAGCGAGAATATCGAAATCCTTTGGTCCAGATTTTCTGACATACCTGTTAGAAAATGAACCTCAAAGCTTTAAGGAAGCAATGACAGGTCCTGAAGTACCTTTGTGGAAAGAGGCTGTTAATAATGAAATTGAATTCATTATGCAAAATCATACTTAGGAATTGGTGGATCTTCCACCCGGTTATAAACCTCTTGGATATAAATAGATATTGAAGAGAAAAATGAAAGTAGATGGTTCAATAGACAAGTATAAAGTAAGACTTGTGGTAAAAGGTTACAGACAAAAGGAAGGTCTGGACTATTTTGACACATATTCCCTTGTGACAAGAATAACATCCATCCGTTTGCTTGTTGCTATAGCAGCATTGTATAATCTAGAGATACATCAAATGGATGTCAAGACAGTTTTCTTAAACGGTGATCTAAATGAAGAGATCTATATGGAGCAACCTGAAGGGGTTGTAATGCTAGGGCAAGAAAAGAAAGTTTGTCAACTTGTAAAATCTCTTTATGGATTAAAACAAGCACCTAAGCAATGGCATGAAAAATTTGATCATGCTCTGCTTACTAATGGGTTTAAGATAAACGAATGTGACAAGTGCGTCTATGTTAAAAACACTGGCAAAGGTTATGTCATCGTTTGTCTTTATGTGGATGACATGCTTATCACTGGAAGCAGTCAAAACATGATCAAATCAACCAAGCAGATGTTTAATAAAAGATTTGATATGAAATATATAGGGGTCACAAATGTTATATAAGGAATGAAAATTACTAAAACATTTGATGGGTATGCATTATTCAATCTCATTATATTGAGAAATTTCTAGGTAAATATATTAAAGATGATATGAATATAGCAAGAACACCTGTAGACATCAGTATTTATTTATCAAAAAATAAAGGTGATGCGATGTCTCAGCTAAAATACTCCAAAATCATTGGAAGCCTAATACCTAATGAATTGCACTCGTCTTGATATAGCTTATGCTGTCAGTAAATTGAGTAGGTACATTAGTAACCTCGGAGAAGACCATTGGAAAGCGATCATTCGGGTTCTTAGATATCTAAGATTTACCCGTGATCATGGTTTGAACTTTACTCGATATCCTGCAGTACTAGAAGGCTATTGTGATGCAAATTGGATATCGGATACTAAAGATTAAAAATCCACTAGTGGATATGTCTTTACTCTAAATGGCGCTGCTGTTTCTTGGAAATCCACGAAACAAACATGCATTGTACGATCCACAATGAAATCTGAGTTCATTGCTTTAGACAAAGCGAGAAAAGAAACAGAATGGCTTCGCCACTTCTTAGAAGACATTCCAATGTGGCCAAAACATGTGCCAGCTATCTGCATTCATTGTGATAGTCAATCTGCAGTAAGCAGGGCACAGAGTCATATGTATAATGGTACGTCACGACATATTCATCGTCGACATAATACTGTAAGGAAATTGCTCTCAAATAGAATAATCTCAATAAATTATATAAAATCTAAAAAGAATATTGCGGATCCGTTAACAAAAGGTTTGACTAAAGATCAAGTGTATAGTTCATCGAAGGGGATGGGATTAAAGCCTATTACATAAGAGTCATCATAATGGTAACCCTACTTAGATGACTGGAGATCCCAAGAACTAAGTTCAAAGAGACAACTAAGTTTTGTGTGACTCGCCAGAAATCACCAAGGGAACAAAATTCCATACCCATTCCTATGGTGAGAGTGATATCTGCAACATGTGTTGTATGCAGGGGTTTAAGGATAAGCTTCTCTTTTAATGATTACTTATATCTTGATTTAGGCATAAAAATCAAGACAAGTATAAGAGATACTCACAATAAGAATCACCTATATGAATGACAAACTGGGGTCGGTTCTATGAGAATAAAGAGGCTAAATTCTCTAGAAGTACTCATGAATAACCAGGAGCGTTCAAGGCCAAAATGAACACAACTGTGAGAACCACAATGTGTCAGAAAATATTTTGTGTGAAATCTATTGTCTTGGCTTACACAACGGCTGAACAATTCAAGGCATCACGTCCATTGGTTAGCTAGTAAGTCCGATAGGTTATCACTAGGGAAGGTTTAAGGTCGAAAGTTACCTATCCTGATTCAAGATATTTTCGATTTATACTCTTTCGACAAATTCTACATATTGTTGCATTTCCGTTGTCATCAAATTCCATTCATGTGGGGGATTGTAAGAAATGATTTTGAAAAAACAGATTTTTCCTCAACTTTAGTCTATTTTTTAGGTGGGACCCATTGGCCAAAGTTGGCAGGTCTAAGTGGTAACGCGTTCTATGCTGCGTTGTGATTCACGTAGTATAT